>KZ308841.1:524880-575759 GCA_000376725.2 Ladona fulva
TATATATATTTATACAACGTTGAGTTTTTGTTATATTCCAATTCTACGTGCTATATTATTCGTAAAGTCAGCAAGATATGCAGACGGCAAAGCTATGAGTTGTATAGGCCACAAAAGTGGATTGGAAATATTTGTAAAATAACATAATAATATCGCAAGTAATTTAGGATGAAGATAAACGTTGGGAAATGACAGTAATGAGATTTGCCTGAGCAATAACAATGTTAACTTAACAATCATAGTTGATAGGGAAACGGTGGGATCAATCCTCCTTGGGAAGGGCTCATTCTTGGAAAATGCGCAGACGAGATTAGAAGGAGAATAATAATTAATGAATCAAAGAAAACTGATAAGGAAATGCTTTGATAAGGGAATCAGGGATGAGTTTGGTACTCGCAGAATTTTTAGTATTGAAAGTTAAGCCATATTAATGTAAAACGTAGACCGAAAGAGAAGAAGACATCGAAAGATTGAATGTATTCGGGAAGTGGGTATGGCATAGAATAGAAAAAGTAAGTGAGATTGAGGAAAACATAAAAGATGAAGCTGTGGAAGTGGTGGGAGAAGGAACGGTTTTGATTAACGAATTAAAGCAGAGGTAGAGGAGAGATGAGTAAGGCAAATATCGAAGAGACGGAGAGACGAGAAGAGTAATTGAAGATTTGGAAGCAACGGAAAAGACCAAAGGAAACGCGAAGGCAAGAATTGTTGGGTGGAAATTACGAAGGGATATGTTAACAAGATGTTTAATAGGTTTTAGGTTAAGTATTCTAGGGCCCATGAAGCTACAATAAAGTGGTACACATTCAGTGACGACTTTCTTACTTGTGAGAATTGTGAAGAAATTAAGCAGAAGAAAATGCCAAAATATGATCAAGGGACCTTTCCTCGAAGTTATTCAAACCAAACATTTATAAACGAGAAGTTAACGTGACAAAAAACAAGTTTACCTTTTAAAATTCAATAGTGAACTTGAAAGGGATTTAGTCATTGGTTCGACACTCATTTTTAAAGTGGAGAATTTGAGGGCTTTTAAGTTTATCCATTCATCATATCTCCGGATTAGAAAGGCGGAAATTAGGTTTCGTTCGCTAAGAAGCTTAAAGGCTAATGGCAGTGAATTAGAAGTGATTTAGGTACTTCAGTAAGAATCGATGAAGAAAAAAAAAAAAGACGAATGTTATTATACCAACATAAAAATGGAAATGAAGGACGTTAAAATATAATAATCACTCTCATTTCGATCTTATGCTGAATTTTAATCTCTCGGTAAAATAATTTTGTTTTGTAGTAACTTGTGTTGCCTTTCTCCTATTACTTGGAAAAATTTAATGCGGAACCTGAGGTTTGGTGAATTTCTTGACCTAAGGCTGTTTTTCTAATTTTATTTATTATGGGAGTCCAGACTTAAAAACCATCATCGAAGCTTTCAGAATTGGCTATAACATGTTTTATAAGGTAATACTAGTGAGAATTCCGGATCTGGAAAAAATTGTTTCAACGCACAATTAACTCACGAGATAAACGAAAAATCGATCGAAACCTTGTGTTTGTCAACCAAAGATTGACTAATAGTAAATGTACTACTATTAATGAATATAAACGTTCAAAACTAAGCATTATATAGAGGTTTAGATTCGGTATAATATTCACACTACGTACTCATTTATAGGATTAATTATGCTACACTACATAAAATACTAAGGCCCATATTCTAATGCATACTTAAAATTGACTGTATAATTTTCATTTTATAGCCGTGTATCATGATTTTTTGTTAGAGTTATAGTGAAGATTATTGTTAATATTTATGTAGACGATTAATTATAATTTTCAGAACTAACAAACCATTATAACGTTAGGCCCGAAAGTGAACATTAGCAAGGTCTATTTTAAAAGTACATGTTATAACACCGAGCCGAAGATGATCGATTAAAGAGAATAATCAGACTTGCTCCAACTCCGTTATCATATTAAAGAAAAATGGATCACGAGATTTTCATCCTTGCAATGGTTTCTTGATGAATTGATAAAAAATTTAGAAAATGCACAAAGATCTCTTCACAATAGAGTATAAATTGAAAGTTATTGCATCTCCTGTACTTTTCATTTCGCCTACTCCGATGGAAAGGTTAACGGCTATTTTATTCAGCAATAAGAATCCTGAAATTCCTCTCTGGTGGGATGTATTTCAGGCATAGTATTTTACACTAAGTCAGTAAGAACCTTAAGCAATCGGATCAACGCAAAATTATAGTAGATTAACATCCGAAGATAGCGTTGAGGAGTTGTGTTGACAAGCAAATCCTCATTCTAACAAAGAGCGTTTTCATTCTCTGACGCTCGCAGAAATTCCCTATATTCTGCGGAAAATATCTAGCATAATTTTCCTCATAATCAGCCCAAAGGACATAATTACACATGCTGTCTCTAGTAACAGTTTTATTCCGGGAAACTCGGAAGGATAGATTTATTAGAGCAGAGGGAGAAATGTTCTTGATGTGATAAGGACTGTAATGCTACTGCATTGAAATGACATAGTTACTGACATTCATAAGGCAAGGGAAACATGTGATATCTGTTGATCTTTCAACCCATTGATTCATAGAAAATGCCGAATAAAGTGACTTACGTGTATATCGTGCAAACGAGAGAATGATACGAGTATTCATCTTTTCAAATATCCATCGCATACTGTGTAATAAAAACTTCAGATATTCCATTACCGTATATTTTTCCTAATTATAAAATGATTAAGTATCAATATTTAAAATATAAAGTTATTCCTTATTTTTCAATTCGCTCTTTGAAATTAATTTTCACATTTTATAGAATGTTTATATTGAACCATTACATAGCTATTTTACAATAAATTCAACGCAAAACATTGTAATATGAAATAAATAACCAACATACGTGAACGACTTCTGTAATCAAACTTCTAAAACTTTCTATTTCCTCCCCGCAGTACGTGTTCGTGGAAATGTTTAGATATCCCCTTTTCTTACTATAAAATCTTGTTGACTGACAAAATCGCATGAAAGTTACCGTAAGCTGGTGGTGATATCAATTATTTTATAAATCTCAGATATACAGACACTCAATTTTTCCTATTTTATCTAAAGTCAATATAATTTCCTTCTTTCTTCTCCTCCTATTCAATGAATTACGAATAACAGAAATAATAATGTTTTGTAAAGGTACTAAGGAAGATGTAGATGCGTTTGATCTACTTAGTTCTAAATATACCTTGTACTAGCATTCTCCTTCTTTCATAATGTTGGACTTCACGAGAGCTCACGTTTGGTCATCCCAGTCTAGAAATTAAAGATTTATCTTCACCATTTTGTTAACCTGTCCCCTAACACACTTTAAATACTATAGCATATTCACACAAATTAAACTTAGAATGTCTTCATATGGTACGAAAGTTTGAATTAGCAAGCACTACGGATTTGTATCCTTAAGATTATTTTCCATTTATCTGAAATAATGTGTTTAATCGGAACCTTGTCTATAATCTTAAATAATGATTTACTTCCAGTGATAATAATTCAGTCTGAAAAGCGTTGTTTTCGTTGTTATTCACCAATGTTAGAACAGAATCTACTTCTGTGAATTTAGTATGAAAGTTGTTGGATATCGTTGTAATTATTTTCTATTTATTTATTTATGTATGTACAATTTCGCCGCAGATAGACATTGGATCAGGTGACGACGTTATATTGTATTACATTCAACCACTCCATCAGAATTAAAAAGTATTACAGATATAAATACAAAATTGTAACCCTGTCTACTAGATACAATATGTTACTACTTCACTTTTTAGCTTAAAATTTAAATAACAATAATTTATATGTCAAACAACCAATATCAAAAGTATGCAGGTATATTTAACCTAATCTAATTTTAGTACCACAGTGAGGTATAACGCAATAATTTCTTCAGAAACTTTTCATTAGGACGACCGGTTTCGGCACATGTCCATCATCAGGTAAAGATAAAACGGTTACTAATTACTACTACTTATTTACCAGTTACTAATTTTAGTATCATATTTAGACAATTTCAATTTCTACATCTCAATGAACTGTATCCTTTTTTTAATTCCTTTATATTCTTAGGTAAGAGTATGAAGACCTCTTCAGACTAACTGTTCCAGTCTTTAATCCCTCTATTTATAGACGAATACTCGGCTAAATCTGTCTGTGATATTTTTACTTGTAAATCTGATGAAGAAGATATTGGGGTATTACACAGCCTCCAAGGGATTAAGTTACAATAATCATATTTACTCAGACCATGCACATGGATATTTATAAGAGGTATATAATTTATTCGGAAATTCACCAGGAAAAACGGACATGAAAAAAGTCTGATAGAACCGGGACTCGAACCCGTTTCCTCTACTTTCCGGGTGGTTCTTTAGGAAGGAAGCTATTTAGCCAGACGATTAAAACATGCCGCTTTGGGAGGTTTTGTACGCAAGTGCTTCTCCAAACCCGCTTTTTTAGGTACCTAAAAGTAGTAGGCTGGTACCTTACTGAAGACGTTGCCCGGGCATAATACCTTATGGGCGGACGAACCACTTTGCCCTTCCCTAAAAACAACATGTCTGAATGTTCTGGCCAGATCCCGGTATCTCAAGTCCCGGTTTCGTAAGAATTTTTTTGTTCGTTCTTCCTTGAGGATTTTCCTAAGTGTACGACTTCACGTGTATAACTACCGTTATCTTTTACAACCTATTCAAAAATGTTTCATGGCGATTTACTCTTTCAATATTTAATTATTTTTCTATAAATTTTTTTCATGGAGGGAAAAAATAGGTAGAATGTGATTTTTCAATTTTGCTCTACGATCACGAGCCAATATTTTTTCTATGCTTTTTCAAGCAGTATCTGGGAATCTCCTTCTACCTTTCTCTACTACGTATCCCAACAGAAATCATTTTTTCACACACTTAACGTTCCAAATTCGCCATGCGTTCAATTACCGTAACAACAGTGTTTTCCTCTCGCGCAAAAATTGTTCACTCAAAGTGCAAACCGTTCACAGCTGACGTTTTCCTAAACACTCGTTTCTTTTGCCGCTGATTACTTGCGTCGGTTTCGCGTCGAATTAAGAGGCTTTATTCTATGCGCTTCATTTTCTCCTCTATGAGCTTTAGGGCCCAATAAAAAATAAACAAAATTGATTCAATTCCGGACGTCAAATTCATCGTTACGCGGTCATCCAAGAACGGCTGTAATTTCCATCGGGGGTTGTGTCCAAAAGCTCATTTTTGTAGCGGCGGCAGCAAGGAAAAGATGATTTTTTTCCTACATTGTAATTAATTCGAGCGCCTTCACGTTGATTGCGTATACGGCGCTCTTACACGCACGCGCTCACACATTCTCTCTCTCTGCGGCTAATTACTTTACCGTCCTTTCCAACATGGATGCCGATCAATTTTGACTTCCTTCGGGAATTTATGCAGTCAGCAAAAACCTTTGCTTTTTCATTCCACTTTCTGCTATTTTCCCCGCCGCTCTCTTTTGCTCGTCTTTGCTTCCATTTTCCAAAATGTATCTTTTTCTCTCTCCCCACCTTCATCCTTCATGTTTCGTTACCGCTCACAGTCCCAAGGCTTTTTGTCGAGAAGGAAAAGAAGATATTCATCTCTCGCGTGAAATTTGTAAGAAATGTTCGGAATTACTTCCTAAATAAGGCAACCCATCTATCGTTTAATTATTTCTACAGCTAATTTCACACTCAGCAAAAATATTAATTACTTCTAGGAGTGACGCAATTCTTTTGTGTGAGCCACAATATTTTTCTCTGAAAGAAACAAGTGTGATAATGTCGGAAAAATTACGCAGAATTATATCAAATAGAAAGGGATGGGAAATATCAGAATTTGCATTTTTGCAACAAAGTTTTGGTCCGATTTATTATCCTAAAAATTACGTACGTGTTAACGTGCAATATAAAATATTTTCTATGCTACACATGCTAGCATATTAAAAACTTTTTAGTTCGCAATCATTTCGGTGTTTCAAGTTTCATTCATTTTATTTTATTCATTCAAGTTTCGGTGAAACAAGAATGATACGTATACGATGTTAACCGGAGTGGGATAATCAACACTTACTCTGTCTATAAAATATCGATGAAACCCCTCAGTTAAACATTTTCGTCATGTCGTCCTTTAGTTAGGTTACAAGAAAAATGACGCTCACTTTGATGATAGATACTGAGCGAAGAAATGCATATTGAACTCTACTATAATGAACCTCACATTCAAAAGCTAAAAATACGAGTAAGAATAATATCTTATTAAAAATCTATTTTCTCTTCATTAAAACAAGTAGTCAACTTACGAATGTAATGAATCAACGTTGTTATCGTCCTAATATTTCATGCGCCCTAAACTCAGATACAAATACATACATTGCTTCTAGATTTTGTGCGGGACTTTATACTGGCACTTGTGTACCCTTTTCAGTAATTAAATACGCTTTTTTATGATCTGTTGTCACTTCCAATGATTTTTAGTTCAACTAGATTTCAGAAATAAAAAAATGAATCCCAATTTCCCCTATAACTCGATGACTAAGAACTATTGTCCAAAACTCACTATTGAGCACTATATAACATTGTAAATTCCCCTGGGTCCGCAGCCCTTTTCCGTTTTCATCAAGTATTTATGGAAAAACTCTCCAAGTTCAGTAGTCAAATATTTGCTTAAGTGATGATGCTCCAATCCAGCTGACTTTCCTCGTTCTCTCTCTTTTCCTTTTTGGGTATTTGTTACTACAGAAGTATGGCAAACAAACAAGTTGGGGAAATTATCATTTCTAACGTGTTCCCAACTGGCCAATCGCTCCCATTAATGACTGTGAAAAACGTGACTCGAGCATAAAATTGAAAGATTCATTTTTTTTTTAATACTGTACCCGTCCAATAAAACCGTATGCCGGGGAAATGAAAATTTGAAGAGGAATTCATGAGAAGGGTAGGTAGGAGTAGGGGAATGAAAAAGGCGAGAATGTTAATCGATAATGGTGATGGGAGTAGTGTTTTATGCTGCGTGCACATATCAATAAACATTCACACTCATTTTCTTTAATTTATGGAGCAACGGTGGCGTCATCCACGCCCGCATAGGAAACCAAATCCGCAGAAAAACACACGAGAAGGAACATTCCACTTCCTATAGCTGACGCTTATTCAGGATCGGCACTCATTATAAATGCATGAACTTCGGTTACGGTCGTGGTGAAATTTGACAGTAATAGTTTTGGATCGAAAATGGCGGCTCGGGTCATGTGGCAATGGGATGGGTGAGCAGTCGTGCGGCAAGGGCGGAAGGTGGAGTGAGAGGCGTGGTTTTTGGAAGCGCGCCCTCCGCAGTACTATTGTTTCCTCTCCCGCAAGAGTGGAACTCCGGGTTTTTCAAGGTTTTTGTAAATGGAACACGAGGAAAGGAGAGATCAAGAAGGATAGGGAAATAATGTATGAGAGTCTTTTTCTTTAAGCAGGAGGAGAAAGACTGGAGAAGGATGCCCTCCGGTCGAGGGAAAGACAGAAACCTGATCAGGGGGCCCAGAAAGAGCAGTACATTTGAGAAGGGGTTAAACAGTGGATGGGAGAAGGTGGTAGATTTTGAGCGAACATGATTGAATATCGAATACTCCCGGTGTCACCAGCACTCCAGCGATATCCTCCCACTGGCTGCCTTCCAGGGGCGGAACGCGGGATCCACAGGTCCATATATCCGTATATCTCCCTCCTCTACCGCTCCGGCATTCGAAGGGGGAGTTAGGCATTCGTGGTTGGTGTGGGTTAGCGGAAGGATCGCGGAGGGGAAACAAGCGGGTCAATATTTCGAAGTGGGCGGAGATTAGGTTGGAGGGCATAAAAATCCCTTGTTCCATCACCGTCGTCATTTAGCCCTCCCTTATTCTTCCATTTCCTTTCCCCGCTCCGAGACAATGGTGGGTACGGTGTTTGGGTACGAAGAAATTGGTCTTTGGCGAGGAGAAGGGATTTGAACGGTTGCGTGCGATCTCGAACGAGGGTTTGTGGAACGATGCCAAAGTACTACGTCCGAAAGATAAGGTACCCGTGAGAGGGGAAGAGAGAAGCTGTCTCCCGAATCGAGGGGGATAATAAGGTCGTTAGGTTTTGTTCCTTTTTCACTGTTCCGTGTTACAACTCATTATCCTCTTAGTTTTCCCTCGTATATCCCCCATCTTCGTGGCAGCTCCTCTTACTTTCCGGGTCTGGTATTTTTGCTTCCTTAAATGATTACCCTTGGTGATTTTTATCCCACTGAGTTTTTGAGCTCGCGTACAAGGTTAAAATGCCGTGGATAATGACATTCGTACACTTTTTCCTGCTCCTCGTCTTTCGGAGATGATTCCTATTTTCGTGCCTTGATCAAGAGTCAACGTTTCAGCGTAAACGAATTAATATAGCAGAAAAGGAGCCTTATTTCTCCTTATCGTGCTCCTCCGAGTCGTTTGCTTCAGCCTATTACCGTTATCAATGTGATAAATTTGAAAATAAGCTGTTAGCGTAGTTTTAGGGTGCGTTCCGGAAGACTAGACAACACGGTAATTGTATATAGAGTTGAGAGACTGGAGCGGAAGGCTTATTTCAGTATTATAATCCCAATCGTGTGGTTATCAGAAAAAATACTAACGTAAGCGATTGATATTTACAAATATTAGCAGATACAATTAGTGAATGGTTAAGAATTGTTTATAGCACGATAACAGATAACGACAGGTTTCCAGCAAAATGTTTCCGTTTTCTGAATTTGCAGTGATAGTTGTAATATTGGTTCTAAAAATAAAAATCCGATTAGCCGGAACCATGGTGTTGGCGCGCTTGTATACTAACCAGATATTATATAGCCAGTTAATTAGTTTTATAATTTCCATCATTTCCTCATTTTTTACAATATTTACACATTCCTTTCTAAAATTCTTTAATTATCAATTCTGCGGACCCATTCCAAAGAACTATGGAATAATTGAAAACGATCACACATTATTGACCTCCTAGAGAATTTTGTTGTATGCTTCTCAATTCTTAAATTAAAAATTTGTCTTTCAACGTAAGGTTGAACGTTAACCAACGTGGATATAAGTTAACGTTGACAATACTACTGCATAATCAGTAGCTGTTAAAATCTCAATTAGCCCTCCTCAGGGTTTCTTTAATACATTGTCGAAGCAATCATTTAATATTTTTAACATTCTTTAAAGGAAGAGGAATGGTGAGGCCGTTTTGAGATATGTCAAAATTTTACGATTTTAAGAAACGATATGGTATGAGATGTCCCATTCTAATTGCATTCGAACTGATAGCATGAAACATTTATCACGAGGCAATTTACCAGAAAAAAATATAAGGTGAAACCATTCAACTAATGCAATATTACGTTTACTAGTAGTCTCTACAGCAAAAGTTTCCAATTCATAATTTTCTTTTCAACCGCTAATAGTAAATGGTTGCAAAAATTTACCGACAGCGTAATTCATCCTTGAATTCTCCCAATTTTCCCCTCATATTTAGTTACATCACAGCAGATTTGAAAAACTGTGAAATACTTTATTAGAAGAAATCATCTTTTTAGAGCTGACATAAGCATAATTTACACTTTCTAAACATTATCTGCTGCCATTTAAAGGGCTATTTAAACATGTTGCAGTTTTCTCACCAAGTAATGGCTTCGCCTGAAATTCATTGCCTGTTTTGTCTGTGGTCATTTCCTGATGTTTTAAATTTTTATTTGGTCCGAGTTGGATACAATTTGATCGCTGGTGCGATTGAGATCATCTATCCGAATTTTCATTCTTATTCTTAGAGAAAAGAATATGTTTCATCGGTTAAAAGAATGTCCAAAATTGATATCAATTCAAATTAGCATTTTTCAAACATAAAGAGCTGTAATGAGTGAATGACCTCTTAATTATGCTTGAAAAAGGCAACCATCAACAATTTACCCAAAGTATACGAGAGAAATATCTTCTACAGTCAAATTCTGTAACCCTCAATTAAGTCCTAAAGCAAATTACGTAGAATGATAGCCGATCGGTCAAAAGCTACCCGTTCGGTCACGAACACCGTGGTCCACTCACTCATCTTTTTGCTGTGTAAATCTCGCCCGTTCGGTGGGGTCGTTGCGATGGAATTTGATTCGAAAGTTATTCTCCAATCAGCGCGAATTCAAGCCCTCGTGAGGTTTGTTTGCCCTCTCTCAGTCGACAGGAATCGACCCTTTTACAGTCGTTTTACTTCTCGACAAATTTCAGACGATAAATGATGTTCCGTGTAGTTAAATCATTCATCGTTAACTTTGATCATGTATTCGCTCGAATATATCATAGTATAAAATAGACGCAACTCTTTGTAAACAAAGTAACAATTTTCTCTTAAAATCCTCTTTTTATTCTATAAAATAAAACTCATCCCTCCAGAAAATAATTGGAAACCCAGTCATTATTATTTATTTATTTTGTAGAAATGGGATACAGTTTAGAAATGCAATCGCAATTAAGGTTTGCATTTATGTGTATCATAATTTTTCTCTTTTTTAAAATTTAGTTTATTATTATACTTGCCTCTAATCTATATATTATTATCTATACTTATAATATTAGAAGGATTTTTTTCTACAAAAACCACCTGCTATTGCATTTTCGATAATCTTAATAGCATGATCTTATAACACTGGTAAATCAATGTTTTACCGATTAATTAAGTTTATTTATCTATAAATTACTAAAATGTAATAATGATGTTTCTCTTCCAAGTGTTTCGCACCTTTTTCCCTGACTCAGAGACTTCCTTTGAAACGTATATGATTTCGGATTCTCTTCATTTGAATTTGCAATAAAAACTGTTGGATGATTTAACAAAGCTTGCGTCATTAATTATGTATGCACAATCTTTCCTTACAGTAATTTTCCTTATCATAAAGTAGTTGTTATCATTCCAGTTTCTACTCTACAGCTATACCATTACCGGTATTCAATTACGACTGGTAAATTGGTGATTTAACCCGCGGAGAGTCTCACAGTCTGAATGTTATCTGAAGGACAAATACAATGGACATATTTGACTTAAATAATCACTTAAAAGTTTTTATCTAAAATAAAATATTTTTATTAATAGAACTTATATAATCGGTCTACAAAGTCTCTCGGCCAATCTTTACATTGAGTATAAAAAGAATTTACTCCAGACTTGTACTAAGCGCTCCATTTCCGATTCAAACTCTTTATATGTAGCCAATTCTCAGTTGATGACATCGAATGTCCCCTGTAATTTGCTGCTTTTGCTTAATATCCGTCGAAGATATCGATTCAGGTTAACGAACTGGAGATAACCCAAAAACCTTCAGCATCAATGACACCGACTTTATAGTTGATTAGACGTTCGTCTAAAAACCGTCTCCATTAGCGTTTAAGCTCGTGACACTTGAAAAAGAACGTGCATTTCTGACTGTAGGTGAGCACAAAACTATTGTTCATCTTAAATTCATTTTCACTCCATCAGAATTGCCCGTAAATTGGAACGGCTAGCGTCAACTGTCCACTAGTGATCCCTGGCTCCCCCCGTGATTCCATTACAGCCAATTGATCCGACTTAATGAACCGAAGTTGGGAAATTTATTCGAATTAACAGGCTACGAGAAAGAGGACTTTTGCCAAATTAAATTATCCATCCTTCTGCATAATTTGATTCAGTTTTCCCCATTTCATGAACTCTCATACTGAGCTCTTCCAAAAAAAAAACCTTCCGGATTTCCTATTTTATCCTCGTTAGAAATTTAGCAGACTTGCAAGAAAAGGATTCTCTTCGCCGTTTATGAAGCAAACGTGGATTCTCCTGGGCATTATAAAAACTAAGATAAGTACTGAGGGCTTTTGGTACTAAGTATTGTCGAAAAAACGGGTGCCAAGGAAATTGGAGGAAACAAAGAAAGTTGAGGAAAGGAAATGTCACTATGTCCATTTCGAAATATTATTCAGAGAAAGGGACCTAAAGGGGCTTTTACATATCTGATGAAGCCTTCCAAGAAAACAGAAAGGTTATTCTGGTATGCCTTAAGAATTTACTACTTAGATGGGGTTTCTGTCCTCTAAAGACTCCAAATAGGAGATTTTAACATTTGAAGCATTGCAAAACCGGAGATGTTTTTATCCTGAAAGGATTGATTTAGATGTGATAAAGCTATTAAAATTACATTGTAAGAAAAATTGCATTATAATAAGTTGTAGAACAACTGATTTCAGTAAAATTCTTTAAATATAAAACGAAAAGGATTCGCATCGACACAGAGAGACAGAGGGGAGTATGAAACATGCGTCAGGAAGCATTATGAGCCATTTTATTTAAAAGAAGAAGGTCAAGAATACGAAAAATATTTCAAGAAAGAATTCCAAATATATCATCACATAATAAAGGACGAACCTTTTACCCTCACATAATGGCATTTCTGTTACACACAGCATAATATGGCATCAGTACCTACAGTTACTAATTTTGTTCCACAGTTTTTAAAAAGACACTTCTCGTTTTGTATCTTGTCCAATTTTTTCGAAAGAAAACAGCTGCGGCAGAATAAATCGTACAGTATTAGCGGAACAGTAATTAAAGTAGTGGACTCGGTAAAATATCTCGGAATCACTCTTACGAATAACATGACCTGGAGCACGCACATCCGTAACATTTGTGCTAAAGCAACTAGAAAACTCGGTTTCATTAGGCGTATTGTCGGTAAATGTGACGAAAAAGTTAGAGAACGATGTTATTTTGCGTTGGTTAGGCCTCATCTTGAATATGCATCAAGTATATGGGATCCGGCAGACGATACATGCATCCGTGAACTCGAGAAAGTGCAACGGAAAGCGATACGTTTTGTTAAGAAGTGCTACGATAAAAAAGCAAGCGTTACCAAAATGCTGTCAGATGCAGGTTGGGAATCCTTAAAAGATAGTAGACTAGAAGCTAGATTGCGATTGCTTGATAAATTTAGGGAAAGTACATTTGCGGAAGATATAGTAGATATTATGAGACCCCCTGCTACCTTGGACGATCCGACAATGAGCGCAAAATAAGAGAAATAGATGCTAGGACGAGTGGTTTTAAGAATTCATTCTTTCCGCGAACTATACATGATAATAATAGGCTAAAAATATAGTCCGAACGCCCGGTGTTTTCACCCCCTGCCACACGCAGTAAGGCGGCTTGCAGGGTATTTATGTAGATGTAGATATAGACGTACGCACGTTATAAGCTATTAAATAACGGATATTGGTTGAGAACAGGTGACTTGAGATGGATAACAATAACCGGAGTCTCTGGGAGAAAACTGTAAACCTTAGTCTCGGCTCATTAAAAAAATATCGATTCGATGACTCTACTTCAATTAAGTTTAAAATACTGAATCAAATATTGAAGCATATTATAACTTCGTGTAGAGGATAAATACATTTGAAAATGTACAGACACACTGGGAATCGCACCCGGAACTCCCAGTATCTGAGCATATGGGTTATTTTCCTACAATGGAGAAAGAGAAAGAAGAAAAGATCAATTCCTTTAGAGAAAAATCAATTCCTTTAGAGTCTGACTATCCTTGTGCGCTTGTATATACGTGAATCTTTTTTTTTATTTCACCAAATCCCTCGACTTTCTCTTAAATATTACTGCAATAAATTTCGAAATGTAAGAACATAACCAAAAACAGCATTTGATGGTAAAAACTATTTTGATGAGAATCGAATCAGATTTTGAATCAAAAAACATAGAAAACGAAACGAAATAGTATGTTTCTTCAAAAGCTACTTTTGTGATGTTACTGTAATTGCGTCAGTTATTAACACGAAATATGCAAATCGCACCGTAATAACACCTGCAATCACTTTCACTGCATATTTATTATATGAAAAATTACCTCCTTCGAATTTCCTAAATTATCGGCTTTAGTTTTATTTGAAGCAGATAATGGAAGAAACGGGATGTAAACGGCTTATAGAGGTACTCAGGTCGCCCACTTCTCGGACAAGTATTCTATGGAAAATCTACCGTTCCGAGTCAGTTACACTCTATTTAGGAAGCCTTGTGAGCAAGGCAAAGGGCACCTCCTCATAGTGGAATTAACCACATCCAGAGATCTCCATAGATGCACCCAACTCACAAGCGATGTTAGAGGAAATTCCTTCCAAAAAAAGACACTCAGGAAATAAGGATGAAAGGAATATCTTTTCACGTGTTGTCCGTTTATCCTTGAGAGTATGAAGTATGCACAACACTCTCAGTGACTTATTGCAAAGCTCATGAATATCAGAAAATATATTTTTCACTCATTTTCTCTCCTGAGACACACACTCCAACCCGAGCCACAGGTTCACCTTCTCGAACCACCTTCAACCCCAGACCACTAATACACGTAAGGGTACACTGCCTCCCTGCCAACAAAGAAACCCATCCATGTTCCCAGCCTACCAGGCCTGCCTAACCCCCAGGATCTGTGCTGTCCCGAGGAATATTGTCGCCCCGGGAAAAGAATGGTTCATGTGCTCCTCCATTTTTATATATTTTTGGATGCTTTAATATTGTTTAATTTTACGGTAACTAATATTTAAATTTATTTTTTGTAAATATAATATATACCTCATTTCCAATTGTTAAAATGCCAGTAAACCCCGCAACAGAGCAACTTACTCTATAATTATTATACGGTGGATGTTAATAATATATCACAACCATTAAAATGTTTCACAAAATTAAGAATTTTACATTACATTAACAAAATTAATGCTGTTTAGACTTGTAAAACAAATAACGAGCGGTTGAGAAAGATTATACAATAATTGCACAAAACATATTACAACCTATTAAGGAATTAGAATTTGTCACAACGTTAGGCAGTTTTCACATATAAGAAAAAGTAACAGTTTTGAGGACTAGCCATAGGTCTACAAAGACTATACATAGGTCAACTATATAGTTGACCTACTAAAAATGTATAAAAATACTATTTTATTTGGAAGTCATAAAATGTATAAAAATACTATTTATGTCAAGTCTCATTTTCCTAGTGTCTCACCTAGCCACCACTTATCAGTTCTTCAAACATTGGTTATGAGAGCAAAAATCCCCGGAACTAATCAATCAACATATCCTTTATAACAAAACTTGCACGAACCAAAAATTCTTCCAAGCTAACTTACAAACAAACCAACGGGATTTCTGTGAGGAATTCCCCATCATCCTTCCTTTCAAACCGATGCATGACTTATTTTGAGAAACATTACTAAGACAATTTCCATAATTCTTCAAACATTTTGTTCTAGCACGTCGATGGCATCTTCGCAATATTCGACTTATCGAAAAGTATTGTCGTAGAATTCTTACGAAAAAGGATAAATTTGATGCCAAACAACTTGGGAAGAAGAAAAAAATTGATAATACCAGTTTTAGTTTTGAATGTAACCAGAACACAAAATAAACAAAAACTCAGCCTCTACCGAAAACCTCATCACAGAGACATACCACAAGATTCATACCATCACATATCTCAAAAAATGGCCCCAATGCATTCTATGATGTTTGACATCTAAAAATAAAACTATCAAAAACATACCTCAAGAAAAAACTATCTCAGTTCAGAAACGCCGCAAAACAAAATGGATATGATGACTCTTTAGTTAACATACTTAAGAAACACAAGCAAAAAATCTATGTAAAATGACACAACCCTTATCTCAACTCAAAACAAAAGAAAATAAAGTTTCATTAAATGCCATTTTGCACCAGGATAAAGTAACAATTTGAAAAAAACTTTCTCCAAATATAACTTAGTTACAGCTGACATTAACAACAACAGATTGGCCAACCTTCTCTACTATCCTAATAACACCGCTTTCATACACAAATCTGCTATCCATGAAATGTCGTGTCAAGACTGAAAAATCTACGTAGATAATTAAAATACAGAATTATACATTCTTTATATAATAAACATTACAGAATTATGACTCACTTAAAAAACAATGGAATTAAAAAACAATGGAATTAAAAAACAATGGAATTAAAAAATCTAGAGTTGCTGAACAAATACATCACCACAATCACAGAATTAATTCGGAGAACTAAAAATTAGAGAAATCAGTACAAAAACCTACAGGTTTATGATAGTATTACCTTACATCAAAATAAAGAGAAACTTATGAATGCAGTCCAGTTCCAAACTTCGAATTACTCGAATATTCTTTCTTAGACACCATGCTGTAAAGTAGGCAAAATCCAGAATTTCCTCAACGTTACACAGAAAAACCTCGTCACTTCCTCAGCGGCGCTCTTTAAAAACACACCTCCCACAATTTCCCTTCAGTATTCTTCTTCCTCTAAAGAACAGTATTGCTATTGAAATGCGCATTTGGTGTGATTCCTAGAAGGATTGTTAATCCGTTTCCTTTCCCTTGTTTCCAGTTTTGGTCCCGGTAGCGAACCGCCGGCGAAACGAGTCTTGGAGTGTTTAAAAACCTGCAACAGTGAAGGTATAATGAATGATGAATTATTAATAGCGGGTTATATGAAAAACTTTAAACTTTCATAACATTTCATAGTTTTTAAAGTATTAAAAAAGAAATGTTTTAGACAAAAGTAACACATAATGCAAGCTGTAACGAGAATAAAGAAAAGGCCATTTTCATTGAATTCCAAATATTACTGGCTTTAGTGCAATTCTTTCCTTCATTTTACTCGTATATCAAAAAACTATCAATGACTCCGGAAAAATTTAAACATTAATTATGTGTAAATTAGCTTAAGTTAGCTAATACTCTTTTTCCGGCTTGTGATAGTTGGAGTGGTCAGGAATTCTTTTACTTCCACATGAATTCCTTACAAGCTGCCTTTGGGCGTGTAACATAAAGTGAAAACTCAAACGTTCGAGTTAGACCTTTAGCTGGTCGTTGTCGCGTATCGTTCGCGAAAAGAGAAGTCCTTAAAACGACTTGTCCTCGCAGCTAATTTTCTTATTTTACGCCCATGGTCGGATGAACCGAAGTAGCATGGTGGTCGCATGATTCCGATTACTTCTTCCACTAACGTACTTTCTCAGATTTTATCAACCAGATGCAGCCTAGCTTCCAATCTCCTTTCTTTCAAGGATTCCCAACATGCGTTTGAGAGCATATTCTCAACGCATTTCGAATTTTTGCTCGTGTTCCCTTATCTTTGCCTTTTTGCGTTGTAGGCCCAGGGTCTGGGTCGACTTTATGGCTTCGGGAGCCTATATGGAGATCCAACTTTGGGGCCCACATTTTTCGACCATGGGTTCTTGTTTTTTAAGTTTAGTTTTTGAGTTTCTTATTTTTTCATACATCTATATAACATAAATAAATCTCCGTCGTAGATACACGAAACTATCTCTTTTCCAAAAATCTTAATTCTTTGAAACAGTGTTTCACAAACTTTATGGCCCCTTTAAGTCCCACTTTCCGTGTCCTTAAGATATATCCAAGTTTTAACTTAGTTTTACCAAACGTTATTTTATATTTACGAATACTTATTTGTTTATGAATAGAAGTAAAACTATTGAAAAATACATTTGCAATTAAGCAATATATCAGATATATAAGAAGAAAAACGATTAAAATAAAACAGCGTCACCCACTCGAGTCTCACCTACAGGCTCTTAAGTTCAACTACCATAGAAGTTATAAATGTATGCCCTTGGATTTTGTTTAATTTATTGTGAGCTTAATACATTATGCATATGAATAACTTATACACCAAATTAAAGGTAATTCTATATTCTTATGTGGTACGTTTTTGCTGGCGCAGATAAAATCCGGTTTGGGGCTGCAAAGCAAATCCTCTATAAGCTCCTTACCAAAATTTCTCCATTTCCTCAAAAGAACCTCCTACCATATTGAACATCTAACTAAAAATACCATATTGAACGTACTAACATCCGAAATCCCCTATCTCCGTGAATACTAACCAGTCCCGGGGCCTATTCCCGGGACCCCCTATCTCCCGGGTACAATTACCCACACCGAGTACTATCTCCTTGGTCCCCTGACTCCTACTATACTTCCACTTCCAGGGACTTCCACTTTCCGAAACTCCTACTAAAGGTACTCGTACCCTCTGTCTCCAGAGGACCCTCACCCTATCTCACTAGAACCGGGGACCACTCACCCTACCGGGATCTCTGATACTAGTGACCCCTCTACCTACTCCTACCTAATCTTGAGAATAGTATCTTCTGTGAATCCTATTCTTTATCCAATGTTTCAATTTATGTTAGACTTTGACCTATACCACACGATCCACGTGTAGTGTATGGCAGAGGGTGAATTAACTCCTTTCCTTATTTACGCTATTAGCGTCTTTAATGCTCTGCGGAAAGAATGGCGAGAAATAACTATATGTTTGAACAAATAATTCCAATTGCTTTGCCAACTCCTCTCGCAGATCGAGTGCATTGTTTATTGGAACTATAACTCCGGAAAAAATCACTTCGTCTTAAATACTTAAAGTGGTATATTTTTTGAAAAGTTTAAGTGGTAGTTAGAAATTCTCACCAGACGCCAACTCCACTAGAGGGATTTTATCACAGTCGTTACGCTGCTGCCGAAGACAAACTGCTTAACATAGCTGAATTGTCCGTAATATGACCACTAACTCTGCTGTATACAAGTATTGTTTCATAAATGAAATATTTCATTCATGAAATCAGTATAAATAGTATTAAGAGTTTTATTTAAAATATTTATACGAAAGTAAAGGAGATAAACCCGAAAGTTATTTAAAATGATCACTATGATGTTTTCCATTGTACAAACTATTTAATGTGAGTTAATGGAAGTTTTATTAAATTAATTCCATCTTATATGCTACACCATGCTTAATTCCCATATAAGGCGATTACAAAACATATTTAACTTCTAGCGCTAGATTTCACATACTCGAGAACAAAATTATGAGTTAACTCGATCGAAAGAAATACAGTTTTAAAAAATCGAAGACTCATAGTTTCCTTCCAAATGAAAAGTTAAATAGTACAGGAGAACAATCAAAAAGAGTCGTCAATTTTCCCAACTACTCCTTGAGACAGGTTTCTACGGAAACTGAAGCATTTTAAGAATAATCAAGAGAATGATACTGGTTTGAACAGACGCTAGAATTTCCTACGGTTTTATTTTTTTGAAAGATATGAGACAGAATGAAAGATATCTCAAATTAACCATAAAATAAAACTGTAAAAAGATTGGTGGACAAAGTATAACTCGAGAAAGAAGAAGCGTCAGCTTTCCCCTCAGTTTCTATTTATGACTTCTTACGATAACGTCAATAATGAATGAAGATGAACTCGCAATTACAAAAGTTCCATTATTAACGTAATAAAATCATAATGTGATAAAGCAATCGTAGTCCTTGCTGCTTTCCAAAGAAACATAATCAGCTGAATGAAGATAATATGTTTCAAATCGATTAATATTTACTGTGATGATGTAAGTACGGTCAACCGTTATGCATCTTTATCGTCGATTAAATCAACAAGGTACGTTTTATAAAATTTTTACGGACGTGATATATTTAAGATCAATATTTCATACATCCAAGCAGGAGCAAGAGGATTTAAGAAGTTCAAGTTTTAAGATTAAGTTCAAGCATTAGATTCTGGCATGACGTATGTCCGATCGTCTTGAAAGGATATTACTGATTGTGAGATATTAGAAAACTGTTGTTATTTATATATTATTTCTTTCCCATTTCAGTAGATAAATGAATTCATGGTCGATCATTGGTATCTCTAAACACGAGTAAAACGATTTACAATCTATGAGTGAGCGTTTATCATATTATTATGCCGTAATAATGACTGACGGTTATAACAGGCAACACCTATTAATTTGTAAACATATAACGCAATAAATATATTTCTTTATTTACTAAATGGAGAAATATTTTTAATTGATCCTTTTTATGCCGAAGTCCGAATAAGAAGAGTTGCAAAAGCCGAAGTATCTTCCTACGAACTGAATGAGGATATAGACATCAAGTACTTATTGCCTATTAATAATAATTATAAGGTGTAAAGCAGTTCATTAATACGGCTTACCATGCAGTAAAACAAGTAACGCGTTTCCTACCATTGGTCCGCTAACTAATCATCGACCTCCATCATAAAAGGTATCCAAAAAGACATTTTTTCTTCACCGATATTTTAATTTTCACATTTATTTCTTTCACTATCGCTTCTAGTGTAACTTAAGGATCACCAACGAAGAATAATTTATAGTAAACTCACCTAAAAGTTAATATATCCAACGTCGTCGAAATTCCACGTAAACACTTCCACCGTCCACAATATCTGTTCCAAACTGACTGTGAAACTGTTAACGGAAAGTTGAAACTAAAATGCCGCCATCTGATTGGCTGGCCAAGCTCAATTGCTCAAAATAAATACTATCAAAATAGCGCCTTAATCATAAAAGTTAGGTTCATAAACTAGTTTACCCACAAAAAATAAATTTGAAAATAAATAATAATTTTTATGGGTACGCTTTTTGCAAGTAGAAATTCATTTACTTATTCAAATTCTAGAAATTACTATAAGAAAGGAAGCCATCTTGAGTTTTTGCAGTGATCAATGAGGGAAACCAATTTATGTTAATCTGAAGACGATGAAGAAGATATTTTTTCCCTTCCGGTTCGTAACATTTTCAGAAATACAGTTTCATTTCTTCGAATTTATTACTAGTGTCAAGTTCAATATGTTCACCAACTATCATTATCTTCCTGTATGCTATAATAAGATTAATCAGAATCGTCAGAATATTTATAGCTTATAAATATCTGAAACTGTCCCTTATGAGATTAATGAACTTCTTTACAAGTAAGAAATTGGCTTTTAACTGTACAATTATAAGTATTACCTCACTCTCTTCAGATTGATTTCGATCAAAGTAATTCATAAAGAACTATTAGTAGGGTTCGAAAGGCATCTCGGATTTTAACACAGTGGAAAGAAACAGTCATTCATATTTATAGCACGAGGAAAGTACTTATTATTCGGTATGAGCAGTTATCGGCAAGTATTCTGGTACACATAAATTAAATTTACCGCAATGTTTCGTCGAGCACATTCTGCAATCACAGGCATTAAATAAAGTTAGCACGTAAAAAACTTTTCAACATCAATATTTTGAAATTTATAACATTATTATCATGTTGTCGTATCCGAAAAGAGTGTAATACTAAGCTACAAATAATTATTAGTAATAAGTAATAATTAGCTAGTGTGACTAGCTAATTATTGAATAAATATACATTTAAACAAAGAATAGAACAGGTATAATGCTTACTGGAAGGTTTATGTTTCATTTACTAAAGATATGCGCTTGAGTATTGATTTTCATAACAACTGTTATCGTGTGATAATACCTGTATACAAATATTATCAAAAGGTGTTACAAATAATTAAATTTAAACATAATAAAAAGGTATCTTAAACATAACATTTGAACAATGACTGAATATTTTTCTAAATTTAGGAGACAACTACTTCCAAAACTAACATATATCTTATTAAATGTAATTTCTTAAGTAAATCATTCACTGGAAAAAATTAATGGCTAGTATTAATATTGCTTTACGATTCTTTTGATACTATAAATGTTGATGGAATACATTCATCCCTATCTACATTTATGTAGACAGCTTACATGCCACCTATCGGCGTATTGCAGTGGGTGTAAGCAACAAAAGACCGACCTTTTTCCTATACTTATTGCTATGACACGAAAAAAAATCTTCGAAAGAAAAAGAAGAGTATGCAAATGAGAATCAATTTTTGGTGAATTTTAACGTAAAAGCAGCATCGGTTACTCAAATTCGATGACCATATCTTTTTTCCCCCTCACCCTCTTCAAACAATCCCAGTCACGGGGTACTTACCAAAATTGTTATCCTCCAAAGTTTAAAAGAAGGATTTATTCATTGACTGTTGAAAATCTTAATCTGTCCATCGACGTAATAAGCCTCCAGTTCTTTAGCAAAGCGGTAAACGCGGGAATGTTATGTGAACATGTGGTCACATGCGATCACAACGAAGAAGTGCACGTTTAAATCACATCGATTCACTTACCTGTCAATATTTCAACTGTGTTTTTTACTTTTTCCCGTAGAAACTGCTGAATTGGGTATCGTAGCAAATCTCCCACGAAAATCACAAGTCACTTAATCCAAGAAGTATGAGTGTGAACTGAAATTTTCCTCGAAGCACTGAGAGCTCGGTGGATTGATCGTTTCTTAAAATATTTTCTGCTCAAACTGCATTTTTTTACACATTTTTACACACAATTTTAAGATTAACATAAACTCATCTGTAATAGAGTACGTTTCGGGTTTGTTAAAAATTGGGTTCCTTTAGTCTACGTTTGCGATACACTCACTGTACTTGTCGTGGCCGAAATATGCTGAGTCGTGTGTACAGATAGCCTGACGTCATTTGAGTGTCAGCTGATTTGATGGCCACGCGATCTGAGGAGAACCATTCGTAGTTAACTTTTTCCAACCCTTCCGAAAATCTCAGGAGAAAACAAATATTCCGATGCCCTTCGCGTAACTTATCGACGCACTTGTTTTGCGAAAATTACCTCCACGGTGGTAGAAAGAGGCGTCTTTAGACTTGCAGACCAAACGGAAACGAACTGCTGTAAAAGATACATACTAGAAGGTCATTTCAAGTCGAGAGAGGTATGAGTTATGTAGTGCTGATTATTGGCATAGGCAGAACCGATTGGCTATGGAATCGGTGCTTTCCAACCGTTGTGTCGCAGTAGGAGTGCCTTGAGTAACCTTTTACTGTACCAACCCGTATTGGGTATTTTCCAAAATCCGCATTACACGTACAAACGATATCCTCGTTAGCAGTATTTTATTATTCCAATTACTAACGAACATTGTAGTACAAAATAACCCTACGGAAGCAGAAGAAGTGCAGTACGTAAACACGAAGCATGGTAAATTGATAATAATAACAATAATAATAATAACTCGTCTTTATTTATGGGCGAGATTGAGACTAATTAGTCTCTTCTTACATCTAACCATTAGTCATTACAGGTGAAAAGAAAGAGGTACTGGGAGTTGAACTAAAAAGAAGGCAATAAAAGAAGGAACTATTATGTGGGTTTTTAAGAATACCTAAGTCTGCACTTAGGAGAAAGATAATAAAACCCTGCAGGAAAACACCCGCGTGAAGAGGGACGTGAATACCTGCGAAACCTACTGACAGCGGCGACTAAAAATTTAAAAGAAGAGGGGAAAATAAGTAAAAGAAAAGTGTCAGCAACAAAGATGAAGAAAAGCAGACAAAAAGAAATGCATAATTCTTACAAAAATTCAGACAAAAATAGATGTTGGATTTTAAATTATAATAAGTAGGCAGTAATATATAATAATTGAGAATATTAAAGGTAATAAGAAAATATCGAATAAAGATGAAATAAACAATAATTAACTGAAAAAACAACAATTTAGATAATACAACAACAACATTATAGTGCTGCGTGATGAAGAAAGTTATAATACATTTTTCGACCATGGGTTCTTGTTTTTTAAGTTTAGAAAAAATTATGCACGTATGTACATAGGATAACAACTTATAATACAGTAAGCGAATTTCCCCGAGAATATTCATTTGGAAAGTGCGTATAGATGCATTTATATTTCAAACTCCTTTTCAAAGTAATGGTTTTAAAACTTCCAGAGGACTGAGATTGTTAAAAACCGGACACTCAGATACCGGATAAGCTAAGAAAACCGGAGTCCCCGGGCGAAAAACTGGGAAAGCGGAGCCCTAATTACTCACAATATTCAACTAATGCATAACTATACTCATACATGGGTGCCGTTTTATACCTTTGGATAAAGTTCATGCTCCGTTCGTTTTCTTTTCCAAGCCCGTTTCATTAGAATATTGTTCTTGCAATAGATCAGTTTTTAACTTATTATTATCGTTGCGTGTATTCGTCCGATATTTCTCGTGATATTTCAATAGTGTGTATGTGAGTATGGACGCATAATTTCTGCCACGTTATTAAAACATATTCTCTCTAAATTATGGATCAGGTTTATCTTTAATCTTATTTGCATCAATTAACTCCCTCTGCCAAGAAGTATCTCGACAATACTTACCGAGCAAAAACAAATATAACTAACAAAAAAGTTTCTCCAAGAATCTATGATTATCAGTTACACATGAAATTTCAAAGGAAATCCACATTAGACCTGCTTTCAAAGGGTTCATTCAAAATGATTGCTTTAACCCTTTCGCAGCGACTAAAGTCGATTTGACGTTCATAGTCCTAAAGCTGCATCCAATCCAAATACGCAGCGAAAGAGTTAAGTAAAAATCCTATGAGATTCATCTAACTCAGGATACGACCTGGATGAAGTGAGAAATTGGAGATACTGGAGCGATTTCATTATCATTTGTGATGAGACATAATTATGTAAGACATTTAAAGAAGTTAAGATCCGGCAGTTACTGAAGTTAATTTAATTAATAAATCGGTGTTACAGCAATGTCGTCTGAGAAAAAGAAGACTAATATTGGCCACGCAAATGGAGAACGAACGAACTCATCATACTCAGTTATAATTTTGCAAATTTATGCATCTGTTTGCTCACGTTCTTTCACGCAATTACGTTTTTGTGAGCTACTCTAGGAAGAGGATCAGCATCGGGCTTTATCTATATAGTTGTTCCCTTTCTTACTGCACGATGCAAATTCGCTTTATCCTGTATCTTCCGTCGCGAAATCTTACAAAATTTCGGAGGGCGGTTTCACGTCTCAAATATGCGCATAGCGGCTTAACCGTGCGTGGTCCATTTGGATGGATTCCAAAATTAAATCTCCCGCAAAGCCTCTCGTTTAAAGCATCCACACAAGATCGTGGTCCGCATTTAAGGAATCGAAAGAAGAGGGCAAAAGTGGAGAATCGCAAAGGGGAAAGGTAGACAAGGGAGGGAAAAGGGAGCACAGGAGAACGAGCAGAAATTGAGATAGAGTGAACGCTCTTTGGCTCTCTTGATTTTCCTCTCTTATCCTATTTTTCTCCATTATACACTCTTTTAACCTCTTTACTTTTCCTTTTCCCCTCGAAATTGTGCGGATAATGGAAAGCAGTCTACAAAGAGCGCTCACGAAAGGAAGTGGTTTGGTGTCTTTTTTATGCCCCGCCGAGGATGTGGTAGGTGATGATTTTTTTCCGAGCTGAAAACATTTCCTTTTGCATACATTCTCCATCCTCTCCCTTTTTTTTCGACATAGATTTTTGTTTGCATGGCTCAAGGAAACTATTCCAATAACTTTCACTGACCAGCAGTTCGTCGAACAGTTCCTTCAAACAATTATCTTCCAGTTCTCGATGGACAGTAGGCAGAAGCTATTTGATTTCCTTATTTACCATCCACTCTCATTCACTCATACTAGGTATCGGTAGATAAATCACGTCGCCTGCTGCGCAGAGCGATTAAAGTAAGTACTTCGCTGAAACAATCTAAGTATGTATTCCATTGTATGATAATAATGATTGCCATTTTGCTGCCTGCATTTGACGTCAGTGATTCTTCCTGTATCTAATGCTCAAATTTGCATTGTTCATTATTCTGCTCCTTATAAATACTTTCACGTCTGAAAATTCAAGTAGAGATGATTTCAGATTGCCGCTTTGATTCTTATGTCAATCTCAAGAGAAGAAGAAACGACTATGTACGTGCAACTAACCTACCTATTTTCACTCCTCCATTTCCGTAAAGTACGTAGTTTATATAAAAGCAGTAATGTTTTACAGACGATGAAAGACCAAAAACTACACAGCAAGGGAATGCTTTAATCATTAGGCGGATTCAGGTTAACTCTCATGCATTTCAAAACATTCTACATCGATATTTAGATAAATGATGTAATTTTTGTTTTTCCATCGATTCAATTTAATGATTTTATCGAAACAATTCTGAAGTTTAAAGGTAGAGTAATAGATAAAAATGTTAATCTTTCAACCCCAACAAGTTTCTTCAGGGTACAAGCAAGAAATTCAAGGATATATGGATATATAATTTCAGTATATCTAATATACATTAGAGAAATGGAGATCAGCAAGGATCATTCGCTTATAACCAGCCTCCACCGAGGAAAGTTCGTTGAAAATGAGGATAACATCTCACGCAAACTCGTTTACACCATGAACATAAATTATACTACATGTACGTACTTTGAAAATAGAACGCACAGATCAGTTTTGTGAATAAAATTATTATGATGAAAAGATTTTATAATCTCAATGTTTTTTGAGATCGATAGACACATGATTTGAATAGATTTCTGAATATGCCAGAGATTAGAGCAACAAAATAACGCAAGATCACGAGCCAACCACAACGGAATTAGTTTTTAGAAAAAAAATTTGTTTCAAGATGTCCTCTTGAATAACGTTGACCACTAATTTGGTTTTAAATAAGTTGATGTTGCGTCAGTGCATAGAATGTAAATGAAATTCACAATATCTACAGATTTTTATCTCAGAAACTAGTTTTTCTATCCACTACGTCACCATAGAGCAAATTTCTTTTGCTTCTCACAGCTTAAAGATAAAGGTACTTTGAAGCTTCCACAATAAAATCGCAACAGAATATACCTTTTGAGAATTGCTTTAGCACGCTAGTAAGATAAATTATCAAAAAAAAAATCTATAGAACTGACAAATTTCTATTGGTTACTTTTTCTTTACTACTTGGCTGGTTTTTTCCTCAATCTTGCCGAATGAAACTGGATGATCAGTCGATTATACTGTGAAAACTTTAAAAATTAATATCTAAGAATGTACAATAAAATTACCTCAAGTAAATAATAACTCAAACGAAAAAAGTGATTTAAATTAAAGCTGCTGACATAATCGTACGCGATGGAATATACTTTTACTTTGCATGGTTAAGGGTAAGACTTAGGAAGTCGTCCAACCAGACAAAGAGTGCCCAAAGAGACGAATCGACAACGTGGCGGCTCATTTTTGGCTAAATTTAATTTACAAACGTTTCACTTCCTTTTCCCCTCGTCTTTTTCAGTCTTTTGTGACTCATTGATTTTCCTGCGCCCTTGAGTCGGGACACATTTAGGAGAAGATCCGCGTCTTCAAAAAAGTGAAAGGCTTGATGCGCGTTCTCCCATTTACCACTCCCACTCGCCATTCACGTCCACCCACTCGCTTCCGCGGGCCCACATTCGTCGGCCTCGATATTTTCGCCGCACCGAAACTGTCACCTTGATGACCATCGTACGCATACAATATTATCTCCATGGGGATGGAGATTCCCCTCGAAATGCGTGTTCCTCAGCAGCCCCAAGTACCAGGATTCAAAAATTTACAAGAATAAATATACATCCGGGTGCAAGTAGCGGTTTCCGACATTAAGATAGGACGTAGGTAACTTAAGATAGGATGTTTGCGATGACATCACTTGGTGGGGAATTTATGGTTTTGACTCTTTAAAAGGAGAAAAGTTTATCAGATTTCCTTTGAAGGATCGTCGCGTCCGATAAGAAGATTTTGCCATTTGATAAATGCTGCTTGTAATTAAAAATAGTAAGATAGTGCAAGAATTATTTAGCATTAACTCTCTTTCATTATTACTAATGGATATTCTTCCATTATTATTAATGGATATGAATGAATATTTTAAGCTTAGGTAGAAATAAAAAACACCCACAAGGTGTTTTTATTTTAAAAGAAATTCCGCATTTCACTTAACACGGCCGGTTTCAACTAGTACATATTCATCATCAGATGTTCATTTGGGCCAGAACAGAGTATAAATACATGAAGTAAAGGAAGGGGTAAGGGAAATGGGAAGGGGGAAAATTGAGAGGGGTGAAACAACCGTGACCAACCAGAATGATGGAAGTTAAGGAAGGTATAAAGGAAAATGGGTAGGTGGGGAAAAGGGCGGAAGAGCGCTAACCGTTAATACACAGGGTGACGTGGACATAAATTGGTGAACATTAGTAAGCATATATTTGTATTATTTGTGATGTAAATTTTCTATTTGTTCTAAAATGTTCAATTTTGCGTATTTTTGTTGTATATGGATTAATTCAGCAGAGAAATCTGAAGAATGGTTTTTCTCTAAAAGATGAAGTTGCATAATCCTAATATTTCAATTTTATATTAGCTCTAAATTAACAACTGCACATCATAAAATCATTTTTATCGTAATTAATTCTTTTGCTTCGGTAATAATATATGCACTTTCTCAAAATACGGTACATATTTCTCGGAAGGCTCTACTGAAATTAGGTTTAGGTATTTTTAACTTAGAATGATGAATTGGCAAAGAAATTCCAGGGGAATTAGGAAGGTGGAGGCAAGTAAATTGAGAGGTCCATTCATACGGAGGATGAATGTCTAAACTGATCCCAGCAAGAAGAAGAAATTCTTTAAAGCAAAGCTGAATGTGTTTGGGTGCGTGGGAGAATGTATGGTAGGGGTCCGTTTTGGACGAGCAAAACTCCTTTGAATAGCGGCCGAGTTGAAAGGCGTTAACTGAGATGAAAGGTGGAATGCGCAACGAGATGAAGGAGGAGGGAGAGAGAGAAGCGGAAGGTAAACTGGGAAGGAAATGGAGCCAGGGAGAGAACGTGGAGAAAACTAAAACATACGATTGGTTAAGAGAAGATGGGGTATAAACCCACGTTACCCAACTAAGTTCTGGATAGATTCGAACTAAGAAATTAAATAGATCTCTCTTAATACAATGTAGCTTTATGATTATAATATACGAGCTCTCCTTTTAGTCAAAGCACGTATAAACGAATTTAATATATAGTATAGTAAAAATTACAACAATTTCACATTCCTTGATTTTAAATACTTACAACGAAGATTTCAACATTTTCAACATTCTCTTGGGCGATATAATATATAAAATAATAGAAATAGTGTTTAATAGTAATATTATGGAGTATATGTAGTAATAGGAAAAATAACTAAGTGAAATAATAATCAGAAATTTCAGCAGTTTCTACATCGATTACGATTCTATGCTGAACCTGCTATTATCTTATTGTAATCATTTTTTTTTATTTCTCATGTACAGTAATTATGTGCGCTCATACAGACATCTTTATTTTACTAATATAAGGATAACATCGAAATATAATACAAATAGTATATTGAAATATAAATATATATCATGGAATCATTTTTTAAATCTGAAGAATGTTTCGATAATTCATTAGATGCTGAAGTCCACCTAATAAAAGTATATAATTTTTGTACCACTTCCGATTTCCGTGATTCTTTGTGAATTCTTAAGAAAATGATACAACTACTCTAAGATTAAATTATGAAGTAACAGTCGAATGACGTGGAACGTGTGTTAGTAAGAAGAATTTACAAATCAATGGGATCGCATTCCAACTACAGGAACTATCGTGGAACCTTATTATGAGGCTCGTCTCTACTCACACATCCCAACGAATAGTACAAAGTGTTTCGTTAGCAAAAACGAGTCTGCACGACTAAAGATCGACTCAGAAAGAAGTTTCATAAACTAGTGAAAACTCCTCATACGTGCATACTTCCTCTAGCCAGCGAAAATTCGAAATTAGAGTAATGGCATCGGTAAAACGGAGAGGGATATTGTATCTCCAATTAAATTCGACATGAGCATTATTATGATTTGGGGTGATAAGCTAAACTACTAAAGAAACTGAGGAGGTGAAGTGAAAGTGGAGATGGCTATAATTTCGAGGAAACGTCGACGGAGAGACCTGAATCTCTGTGAGGGTAGTCCGATTTTAGGGAGAGAGCAGTTAAAGAAATTTCTACGAAAATATTTCCATCTTCGTACATGCATATGATATTCTTATTTTCCGCTCCTCTCCCATGGAGCCTCGTATTCCATTCGTTTTCTGGATTTTCAACCATCCAAAACGATGGGAAATGTTATCCGTAATAGCAAAGAGCAAAGGAAAGAGAGGAAGGGAATGCACAGAGTAGGAATGAAATGTGTGAGAGGAGAAACATACGTTGTGCCAAGAGCACGTCTCCGAGTCGAACGGGAGAAAGTACGGGGTGCGACAATAATTGGAAGCACTACGGCGTGTTGAGATGCCCAACAGCTGTAAATATGGAAATAATTAAGCCGGTCGTGATTCAAACGCATTCGATAGAAGCTACGCATGAGAATCTTGCTCTAACGAAGTGAATTTTTGAGCTAACACAGAATTTGTAAGTTAGGGATGCAAAATCTAGTCTACACCGCGAGGTAGGTCTTTTTTCACTTCCACAAGCCACGATAATTCATGACATATCATGGAAATGAATGTTTATGAATCATCCAGAAGTATTTGTCTAAAATAAAAATCCGCTGCCTTATGAACAAAATACGGTTTGCGTTAAAAAGTAATTAAACGATTAAATGTGGAATTTATTGGAAGTATGTGCCTTGATACGAAATTAAATTATAAGGATTTATAAGCGTTTAAATTCCCTTGGGAGTTGACAGGTTATTGCTTTTAGCGGTGGGACCAATCGGTATGGAATGTATGACCTCTGGCTTTCTCCTTTTACAGCCTGAGTGAACTAGTGGCTACAAATCCCAGAAAATGACCAGCGGATGAACTCCGTTGGATGAGGATTGAATCGTATCGTTGGAATTTCAATGAATGCCTCCTATAATGTAGCTCAAAGTGATGCAGGGTATTAGACGACATCCAAAGGAACGACAGATATGCATGGAATTCGGAAAGTATTTCCGTGTTTCTTTCGCTAGAAAAATAAGTTCGGAGTCGCCCAAATGACTCATACGGTTACGGTTAGCCTCTCAGTGATCGAGTCAAAGTATGTTCCCAAAGACGTATTCAACTGAGAACAGAAAGGTTTGCCTTCGATACCCAACTTTTACTCCTCAACCTTGGTAAGGATCCTCCTTACGGCTCCGTTCCTCAGGAAGACTCAGTTCGTTCAGGGAAGCAGTTCGTTCGTTTGCAATTGGATAAACACTTGTGAGCGTGCAAAGCTGATAAAAATCTACTTGAGTGCTAGTACGAGAACTATATTATTAACCGTAGCAAACTCTACCTACGAAAGCAAGAGTCAAGCGAATTTCTGGAGTGAATACTTTAAGAATTTTTACTACGGATTATGCTAATGTGTGCATTTCGAGTGGAAGAAAATCTCCTCGTGGACAAATAATAATAATTAGTGAATTTCTTTGTGTAAAAATACTACAACCGTATTATATTAGCAAACTCGTACTCAGAAGCCAAGAGGTAGGGCAGACTGCTTGTTGTAGGGCAGATTGCTTGTTGTAGGGCAGACTGCTACAAAGGTTTAATGTTAATTGCTGGAATCTTATTCCTTTGCTCACTTGAAGAGGATATAGTTAAAATCCCAAGGAAGAATGGGCTTGAAAATAGTCTGACGGGACCGGGAAGCGAACCCGGGTCTCCCAAACCCAGCGGATCGGTGGTCAACAAAGTTTCAGCTGCGTTATCTCTACGAACTGCTCCATTTGGCAACACTGTAGAACTTTGGTTGGGACATCGGAAGGACTACATCTAGAAAAGGTGAGTAGTATTTGATTCTTCTTCCATATATTTCACAATGTCACGATATTTTCTTATTCAGTAACTCGATTGGTGGAAAATTTGTGATGCGTAGAATACAACCGACATTATTTATTTTTAGAAGGTTATTCATCGGTGTAACTGATAGTAAGATCTCAAGTAATTTACGTTATGCATATCTTATTTTGTGAAGTATGAGATTTTTCCGCTCGATTTTCATTTATATATTTTAAATATTCTTCCTTCTCGTAGATTCATTAGCGCAATTCATTTTTATCAGATAGAGACGTAGGCAACTATTATCTGTTTGTTTTTTCATTGATTTAAGCTGTTAAAATATGATATTTCACCAAGCTAAACAAATATTGAATCATTCTTTCACATGAGTACGTGATTTTCCCGTCTAACCATTCACGAAAAAAACTATTTAAAAATGTTTTGGACTGTAACCATGTAGTTAATAATACTAATGCAAAAATATTTTTCTTGGTGCAACAGTACTTTTGATACTAAACCAAATACCGTAAGTGCTTACGTATGAATATTTTTCATATATTTGTATATGTATATATAGGGCCACTAAGGATAAACTCCCAAGTCTTTTAGGCACCCATATAAAGTTTGGAAACCCCCTCACGTCATATTTTGTCTCTATAGTAGATCCCATCTGTCATTCTTGAAATACAGCTGGATCCGGAATCCCCTTTCGAAGGCCCAATGAATATTTTTCCCTCCCTTTGATACCCAGTTCAGGAATCTGTACGAATCTCCTTCAGGCCCCGTGGGTCCATCAGTATGGTTTATATTCAACGCCATGATCGTCAAAACTCTCCTCTCCATTTTTCTTTATCGAAGAGCAATCAGATTCGAATTCCACACGCACTTTGCGAGAAGAGTAAACCTCCTCTCGGAAAACATTCTCTCCGGAAGGAGAAAACAATTTGGCGGAAAACTATTTTGATAGGAATGGCGTTAAGGAAGAGAGGGAGGGATTACGAAGGGAATGGGAAGAGAGGACAAATGCGGATGAGCAATCTTTGGAAAAATCTCTTTTCGGGATAGAGATGGGATTCCGCTTGGAATGAATGGGAGCTTCGGTCGATGAAGGCGACAATGGGCGAAACAAATGATAATGGGTATGGAGATGGAATAGAGATGTCGGTGAAGAAGCAAGGGTACGTTTGCCATCCAGCGGGAAATGTATTAAGGAAGAGGGATCGCCCGTCGAGGATGGAAAAAAGGATGGGGAAATGCGGTGGAACCTCAGTTTCTCTTCGAGGTCTTGATGCGATGCTCCCACGGCAAAGAAATGAATGTTTCTAGTTTTTCCCTTTCAAGACTTGCGAGTGCTCTCCTCTCACATCCGGCGTCGAGGAGCCACGAAAACAAGATTCATTTGATTTACGAGGGGAACAGAATGTAAATTATTTGGTTAGCTGCTTCAAACCTCATTCGGGACGATTGATACCGATCATGAAATGGTAATGTTTGCCGAAGATAAACTTGAGTTACTAGTTATTAATTGAATAAATATGCGGATGAGCCATTAGGGTAGTAATTTTTCAGCGCATGAAGTTCTTTCGGGAGACACCCTAAGCTTGTTCCATATGGTCAGAAATATATAGGGTAAAATATTATTGTTATCGGAAAACGGAATGGCGTGCCGCATTACTCTTTAAGTTTATAATTGGAACATTTCTGGACGTTTTTCGGTTATCAGTGGTAATTGCGGAGCGTTTATATCCATTAATTCTTTTCACACTTTTATCAATACATTAATAGATATTTACTGAGGCTTCCTTTAAATATTTATAAAATCTGCCGAGTAGTTTCCGAGATTCGGCCTGGAAAGTGAGCGCACGCCGTCGCGATGCCTTCCTTCGAATCTATCTCAAGTTCACCGCCGCGTATTTCGTTTAGAAAGACACTGCTTGCTCTAAAATTAGTATTTATTTTCGTTTTTGGTGGATCCTAAAATTAGTTATCCGTTAAAAAATTCCAAATTTTAAATACTCGTATGGCTACGTAAATAAAGATTAATATATTTTGAGTACAACTATTAATACCAGGTCTTAATGTTTAGAAGATTCACTAAGTCAATGAAAAATCAATGAAGAAGACAAATATGTCATGGAAAAGTCGTCAGATATTATATATGTAAATGTATTCTAGAGCCCGACATAGTAAACAAGAACAAAAAAAGGAAAGCATATAAGTTGCGCAAATTTCTCTTGGTTATGCTTTGGTTTATTTAAAAGAAATTACGTAGGAATACAAACCAAAATCATGTTCATTTATATCACGGAACTGTCAAGGAAATCAAGAAAGCAGCAAAAAAAATGTGTAGGTCTTCACCAATATGAGTTAACTACCACAAATTGTTTCTAAGCAATCAAATATACATCAGGTGCTGCGTGAAAATAAGAAACAAGTGTCTACATAAATATAAGTGCACAGTTTTTATATAGTGATGTATATTTCAGAAAGTAACGACCAATTCAGTTATTTTAGGGAGCACAGTGTTTGTTTCTTATTGGTGTGTAACGTGCTTGGAAGGTTGAATATGCTAATTATGAATCTATTTTATCATTTATAGCTTTTATTAAGTTCGAAGGAAAATCGTTGTATCGAAATTAAGTGTATTTTTATGTTATAAAAGTCTGAATAATTTGAAATAACATTGTAATGAAGTATGATAAGAAAATGTTAGATACGACTCAACGGTACTTAATTATCGAGCTTATTTTACTATTATGAAGATACCTTAATAAGGAACCTTGTCAGTGGAATATTTTCGAGAGAATCGAATAATCGTTGCAGGACTTGGAATTAAGAATTCTGGAGCTGTACTACGAATGAAACACAACGAATGTAATAAAGGGCAAACAAGCGTTAGGTACGACACAAACCTTAGCATTTTATGTGCAAGCGAATGATAATTTTATGACTTAAGCTTCTTTGTCGCAAGTCATTCCCCTATTCCGTCCTTCTCTACATACATTCGTGCATAAATTACTTCAGTAATCTCGATAGACTCCCGTGAATTCCTTATCGGGCCAAGATAATGCAAGCTATTAATTTTCCTTTGGTAATCTACATGGAACTCTCCAAAAAGAGGGATATTCATCGTTTTGTGACATAAATTCGAAAATCCTTTTCCTTGATTCTCTATTCCCAAATTTCTAGATAATTCTTATCTCCATATTAAAGAGTAAAACTTACAGCGACAATCTGTGGTTAAGGAGGAGGAGGCGACATTTGATAACGTATTACTCGTAATTCCCTAGGTGACTCTTATCATAACCACCACGATCGAGATATTTATGCGTATTCTGATGCTTTTTTTACGAAGTTCAATATTATTGTCAATTTTCTATCTATAACCTCAGTTAAACAATGATATCTTAAAAATAGCGTTAGTAAACTTTCTCAAGTTGACGCATAGGTCAAATTATAGTCAGTGAGTTCACTTATGCTCCCTGATTTGACCTATACATAGGTATAGGTATGCGGTAACCCGAGAAGTGTTTGATGAAATATTCACCTAGAAAACCCTTGACTGTTACAAATTAGTACATATAACTTGATCCAGGTTGAAATAGCTTCATTTTCATCATTATTTTATAAAATTTCAAACTTAATTTTCGTTGCTGAATAACATTTCCTCTGTTTCTCTTTCTACGTACTCTCCTCGTCTAAGATTTACACTCAGAATATCATATACTTGCATATTCCGGTCTCTTTTCTAGGCTCCCTGTAACGAGCGAATTATCTGTATGTTTTCTGACACTCCTTCCTTACTTTGACATCAACTATAAACAGATCGGAACTTCTTGCATAGCTTATGCACTGTATTATGACAAACTGGTTAATTTCTCTGATAACCCATCACTGATACCCCATGCGAAAATCAGCCATCGCTAGATTGAAATTAAGGGTAATGGGTGATTGATTATTAGATATAAATTACTGATGAATTCTTTCATATGTTTCACTTTATCTCTGAAAAGTGTATCCTTTTCAATAGCAATTGATATCTACCAATATTTAGCGAAGTGGAGAGAACATTCAGGCTACACACGGAATACCTGAGCACGGCTACTTAGGTTCGAGTCCCAGTCATGTCACTACGAGTATGTTCACATCTATTTATTCTTGGGTTTTTTGGCGCACACCTCAATGTGCAAAGTAAAATACTTTATCCTTTCCCTTACATATGGAATAATCTGTAATTCAGTTTTGTCGATTAATTTATTTAGTTCATTTGAATTATACATAAATTAAATATTTAGTAAAGACATATTGCAATTATAATATCTCTCAATTTCGCTGAAGACGCGAAGAAAAACATTCACTTATATTTCCTTTGTTTGTTTTCTTACCTGCAGTTTCGATGTTGAACTGTTTGAATGAAAACATTTACTTTGCAAGTTCGAATGATGGTCTCAAATGCGGCCTAAAAATACAAGTGTCTTTCTAATGAAAGAAAGTTTTCTCCTTTCTGGTAATACCCAAGCCCATATCTAAAAGTCACGTTGAAGCACAATCACTTAATTGATTAAAGCATAATGCCGGCCGAGAGAGCGTAATAAAGATGGAGCCGAGATTGAATGGTTATTGTGCTAATTTTCCTACAAGGCTCTGGGTTCAAGTCCCAGACACTCGAATTTTTCTGGTCAGGAAATGGGTGTGTTTATAAATATTAATAATTATTAGAATGGGTGTAGTTTGGATTAAATTCGTTTCCATGAAAGAAGTTATTATTAAGAAGAATCATCAAGATTTTTTTCTATATCAATAGACATCAAATGAAATAAATAAGAGAAACATACTTCATGTTATCCACATCTTTTATTTAACGCGACCGGTATCGATCATGACGATTCTCCTTCAGATGACCGACATGGTCGAACTGTTTAAAATACGAAGTACATTTCTCAGATTAGTTTTACATAGCGTTCAAGAATGTTAGGTCAGAACAACTGGAGTTTAGACATCGAATGATTTTAATTTCATTTTTACTTATTATTTAGGCTCTTGTTACAAGTACTCTCATGTCGGTATTTCTTACTCGGCACAAAAGATAATTTCAGGCTCTCATTTCAGGCTTGGGCAAAGAGCGTACCATTCTCTCTTTGCTGCAGCTCTTACGCTTTCCAAAAGCTACTTCAAGAAGATCTAACCAAGCGCAAAGACCCTTACTCCATCAACATCATATTTTCAGATTTTATCGCGCTGTTTCCTTAGTTTGACGCAAAGAGCTTCTTTCCTTACCTCTCTGTTGCTTTCCAGGCGGTGAATAAGCTGATATTCAAGTTTCTGGAAATTCCCTTTAAATCTAATTTTACACATTCGGTCCTCATAATGTTTTGAGGACATTAAATTTCTGTTCTGTGCTAATTTTCTTTCCTTTCGACATTTCGTTGCATAACGAGGGGGACCATTCATTCGATAATCCTTTTATTTAAATTGATGTTTGCTAGGAATATTCTAATCGTAGATATATTAAGGAAATTTTACGAGCTCATATATTACTTTTTAGTTAAATATTTAAATAGTTTTAATTCATGCTGAGATTATGCATAGGATATTTGCATAAAATACACATAAACTGCAAATTTTGTAAGTATGAAATCGATTATCCCAGAAAGCTAAATTTGCAGAAGAAAAGAAAAGAAAACGCAGGAAGAAAAAATGGCGATAAATGTGGGCAATTTTTCATATCGGTTTATATGGATCCAGTCTCCCTTTATTTTCCAAAATATCGAAAAAATGTAATTTATCAAGCTATGCTTAATGTTAACGGTGAACTTGACAAGATTAGATCACCCCGAGCAATCTCAATTACATCTATTCAACAATATTAGTATTCTTTTGCGTAAAATGTTCATTTTTACTTTACCTAGCTACTATAGATTTATATCTAGATACTATAGCTATATATATTTTAACATACGGGTTCAGTCAAGAATCAAAGAGAAAATTGAGAATGATTGAAACTTTAATTTACCGAAATTATTAAACATATTAATTTTATTTATTTATTTGTATTATCAATATTCTTTTAAATATCATTGTTTTCACTCTTTAAATGAAATTAACTGAATAACGGGTTGCTCCTCTGTAGAGTTGGAAATCTGGTTTCACGGAAAAAGATGAAATTTTTTTTCAGATTGAGAACTCCTATGAAATGTATACGATACAATAAGAAAATCTGTGTGTATACGTCACATAATTGAAGTTTTTTGAATTAACAGAGATTGCACAACCCGTAATTATCCATTATCCGTTCCTCCAACGATGATAAAGACAACGAGAATATGAGATATAGAAGGAGAAAGCCATCTACGAGACCTATGCTATCTTCTCCATCCTTAGAATGACGAACTGCACATTGGCGTAAGAGGTCAAACAGAATCTCTCGGTTGAAAGATGGAATGGGAGAGCGAATGCAAATGAGGAAGAGTGGATGGCAGTGAGGATGGATGCAGGAAGAGATGGGAGCTGAAGGTCATGCGAATAAAAAGCGTAAGCTTGTGAGATAAATGGGATGTATCGAAAGAAAAAAAAAGAGGAAAAGGGAGATGGTGATCCTGTATCAACCATCGATTCCAGCGGAGAGAGTGGTTCTCGTTTCTTTACATTTTTTCTCTCAAAAATATCCATCTATCGGACCGTGTTTTGATGTACATTTGCGCTGTGAGAGCGTACGACGAGGGCAGAATAAAAGGTACGCTCTACGTTACTTCCCTTGCCTTCCACGATCAAGCAAATCGAATGAAAAGAGCTTTATTTTTTCGGTCGGAACGGGAAGACTGGGAGAGTGGGCGCATGTGCTCGAAATGGAGAGTCTAGGAAATCGGCGAAGATCGAGCGGAGGATATCCCAAAGGTAAGGGATGCGGAACCGGGCTTGAATGTACTCCACCCATCTTTTCTACGAACCTCTATATCTTAATCATCCTCTGCTGCGGCGAAGCGCGCCATCAATCGATTTTCGAGCGAAATCGCAAATTTTAAATGCGTCATCAACCACCAACCCCGCTCAAATGAAGAGGAAAGCTTTTCATTGCGATGAAGTCTCTTCTAAATTCACAAGTCTACGATGGCTATGCCGCGGAATCGAGGTTGACTGTGATGTCGCGAAATATTTTGAATCTAGAGCATGGAGTTTTGATCAAGTGGCTACAACGGTAGCATCTCCTAACTATAAGTTTACCTAGGTGATAATATTGATAGTGAGGTATTACCGTATAGATACACATTCGACCATACTTCCTAAATTTCTGTTTCCGGTTTTAAATTTTAACCATGCCATTTCTCTGTCGTAGATTCGGAAGTAACTGGTCGATAAGAATGGAATCTCAACAAAATATAAAAGTTCAAAAATACGAAAAATGCTAATTCGTGAAGGAAGAAGTTAAGAGATATTTCTTAAGTTAGTTTATTTTCCTGATGTATTTTCATTTCGGAGCCATAAGATCAGTTTATTCTCGTCAATACAGAAATCGCCTTCAAGATCACGACTGAAATAAACATGTGTCCTCGTACCGTGATGATATACGAGTACATATTATCATCAAACTCATTACGATTCAGGATTACTTACTTGATTTTTCTGATATCGCTATGAACATTAGTAATGAATTGTCCTCATTAACATTTAATTGCTTAGCTATAATTATAAATGCAAGATATTTTAGAGATCTGTTTGCTTCGAAATCCATGTTTCGCATCTCAAATTCAACGATGAAACTGGTTAAAATTTTATATTGGCATAGTTAAATTGTATCGACAACATTTCCCACAAATAGTTGCTACATGCGTAATTCATAATTTTAAGTTTTAAAATTTTTCTAGTTTAATATTCTAATTGCTGATGCTTTCTCAGACTTGCTCATCCCATCTAGAGTCAGAAACTACTTCACGCAACATCTTCCCTTTCTCTTTTAATTTAGTCTATTTATTCAGATGGTTGAGAAATTTAAGAGACTTGCAATGTTACTTCAATCAGAGTACATTATTCTGTCTTGCCTTTTAATAGCGATATTTCAATTAAGTATTTGTAAGCAGTCCAATGACAATTCCTCTAGTGATTACACAAATCTACATCTACATCCAGCAAGCCACCTTTCGGCATGTGAAAGTGGGTGTGTTCAATTCCCTCTTTAGTTAATTGTTATCGCTTATCGCTCGTGGAAAGAATGAGTCCCTAAAACGACTTGTCCTCGAATCTATTCACATATAAATGCATATACAGAATAATTATTTTATTACTAGCAAATGTTAAATAATTCAAACTTGAAACGTTCAAAACACGTGAAACTATTCTAAATAACTGTTTCTGTAACTATTTTCTATGACTTAAACAGTAAGGATAAAGTAAAGAAAAACGTATTTAGAGGACATGGATGCATAGCCAACGCATAGGCATGCATGCCGCAATCAATGACGTGATCTTCGCTTTATTTGATCATAAATCTCTCCGGAATGGCCATTCCCCTTTGATATTATGGCAGTTAAATTATAAATATTCCTATAACATACCGAATTAAAAAGATTCGGTAAGAATGTAAAAGTACTGAAAAGTAATGAAAAAAATTTATAAATAACCAAAATTAGTATTTCGAAGTTATAACCAACATAAAAATGTAAATTCAGAGAATTTTAAAGCCACCAGCATTTTTCGTTGTATTCATTCTGTTTCATCCGATTGTGGACTTCTCCATTCCTCCCAAATAACAAAAAAATGTTCAAAATTTTGAGCACATACATAAAATAGTAAATATTTAATCTCATGAAGTTTCATCCTAAAACCATCTGATGTTATGTCAGCGCTACTTTTTCTAAAAAATAATATTGTAGTATAAATGTTACTGACCAAAGGTTACAATCTTAAAAGCTATTTCACGGAGTTAATTGTATTTTAAGCCGTTATATTCTAGAACAAATATCGGAATAATATCAAGTATCAAACAGGGATACAATTCAGCCATTACTCCGAGCAAAGAAAAAGTTTTCATCACAAAAGGTCCAGTCCTCCAACTACGAGGCACTGACTCACTAATCAGCCCCGTTCCAATTATATTCTTCAAAGAAAAAAGAACCGTAGTTCAGCTTTCACTCGCAATACCATCCGAATCTTGGGTGTCTTATTTATTTGAGTAGCCGAGTGTCATCATTCAAATTAGGTGAAAGGGTAGCTGCAACGATTATGGCGTATCCTCGTGAACTTGAATCCGAGAGTACCGCGAAATCTGGAGATCTTGCTGAGTAACTTCTCTTGTATTTTCCGCGACTACGTCACATTCGATTATTGCAATGTTTTATATACATACATACACACTTTGGCGTAAGCGGAATTTTTGAATAGAGGTACTGAGTCATGAGGTTAATGCTAAATTACTACAAGGAAAAGGGTTAAGGTGACTTGGAACGATAAGGTGTGCACCTAGGAAAATCCCCTAGGAGAAGCGGTCATGAAAAAGGTCTGACGGAACCGGAACTGAAACCCGGGTCTCCCAATCGCCGGTTGGTTGCTCTATCCATTGAACTATTCCATTACTGTGTAAATATAATGTAATAGGAAAATCTTAAATTATTATGCTTCTTAGATCTTCTCTTTCAACGAACTTATTTTGACTATAGTCGGTTGAATTTGAGATTTTACCTTGTGTAATCTTAAACATCCCCAAAAAATACATGAGTTCTGAAAGGACGAAAACTTTAACTGAACCAAATCAAGATCAAATACTGCATTACTCATTATTGCCAAATTGCCTCTATTTATATAAATTCTACTGAAATCACGTCGTTTCATTACTGGATTTCCTCTCCTGGATAATTTCAAGCCCTCCAAACTCATCTCTTGGCTATACCTCTGCTTACATACAAAGTAAGATAAAACGATCAAAACGAATACATAATTTTTAAAGAAATCATTTTTCAAAATTCAGCTCTTAACTTAACTCTCGACTCTTCGTTTAAATAGATTTTGAATGAAATCGAAGTTATGAGACAGTACTATTCTTTTAAGTTCACAGCTTTACATATCTGTTCGAAAAGTACATTCTGCATACCGTGAAATTCTCTCGCAGTAATAAGAATAATTCGATATCTACAAGAAGTTGTCCTTGCAGAAACACATGCGAATCAATCAAATATGTTCCTGCAACTGGTTGTATAGACGATTTCCAATGTTGCTCGAAATAAGAAAAATTCTCAATTTTTGAGGAATTCTCTCTTTCAGGAATCTATCTAGAATATTTTGATCGTCTTTTTCGTCTATACTACTCAAAATCTCAAACTTAGATTTAAACTAAGCGTTTCTTTCAGCTGGGTCATCCTTGAAATGGCCAAACTTACTGATTATACTGAAGATTACCACCACAATCTGTTATCTGAGACCATAATGAATCGTTATATATTGCCAATGTTATTGTTAAACTTTAATTTTAAACCTATAAACTAAGATAATTTATTGTTTTGAGTTGAAAAAAGCATTGGAAAATGTTCGCATTCTCCCACATCTTTAATGTTGTAGCACTAGTAATTTTAAACATTCTTCAACAGCTATGGTTATTTCACAATTGAGCACACAGCGGGAATTGAACCCAGGACCACCTTCATCGAAATCGAACGCGTTACCCACACTTCTATCCGGAGGCCCACTATAACGTTTATTATGCAGTGCTATGTAATGAAGGGGATATGACATTTTCCGCTCCTAGAATTCTTCTTTTTATTCTCGCCTTTCCGTTTAATTTTTACAAAACTACAGCAGTAAGTGGAGAGTGACTTAAACGGTGATAAGGAAATGAATTAGTTGAATAAGTAGCGCCGGAGATATTTAGATTGGTTTTGTTCATTACCGGCGACCGATCCCGGAAAGATACGAGGATTAAGTATTACGTGCAACAGCTCGTACTTATTGATCTTTCAGGTGGTCCTTTCCCAGAAAGAGGGAATTCCACAACGCTGCTAAATTTCTCGCTGATATTGGATCTGGTAGCTAGCGGTGACCTCGATAAAATGACGAAGTTGTTAGAAAAATGAGTTAAAAAACGAAGAATATTACCATAGATATCCTCGTTAATGTATCTCGTTAAAAATTTCGGAACTCAAGCGGCTTATTTTGTTTACGTTAGCATATTCATGAAGGTGGCGTTGCGACTACGTTAAATAGAAAAATTACGAGCTCGTTAAAAATTCTTTGATGATCATTAAAGGGGGCCGAATATATTCCGCATTTTAGATCCACGCAGGCACGAGGATGCTCTTAAAATAGGGAACAACGTACCTCTAAATATAGTATCGTTAACCAACAATTGCTAGAAAACATCTAAATCAATTGAATGGTAGGGATTAATATCAACCTTCTCAGTGAACAGATTTTGATGTGACGATACCAAAAAATTATTATCTCGGCTTTCACTGATCACTTTTACTTTCTGAGAAAGTGTAACTTTCAATGATAGTATTATTTGTTCTGCACGTTGCATATTTCGATGATGTAAAGAAGAAAGCGACGTATTTTGCATTAGAATTAGTAAATGTTTATAGTGTTGCAATTTAGTATTATTCAGTGAAGAAGTTTGTTAATGAAGGTAGACTTTCAACACCGGTTTTATGAATACCGAGTGAAAACAACAGTGCCAACCTCTCTAACCTTAAAAGAGATATCAAAGGGTTTGGAGTGTCGTCTAGTATAAAGTTNATTGTATCGACAACATTTCCCACAAATAGTTGCTACATGCGTAATTCATAATTTTAAGTTTTAAAATTTTTCTAGTTTAATATTCTAATTGCTGATGCTTTCTCAGACTTGCTCATCCCATCTAGAGTCAGAAACTACTTCACGCAACATCTTCCCTTTCTCTTTTAATTTAGTCTATTTATTCAGATGGTTGAGAAATTTAAGAGACTTGCAATGTTACTTCAATCAGAGTACATTATTCTGTCTTGCCTTTTAATAGCGATATTTCAATTAAGTATTTGTAAGCAGTCCAATGACAATTCCTCTAGTGATTACACAAATCTACATCTACATCCAGCAAGCCACCTTTCGGCATGTGAAAGTGGGTGTGTTCAATTCCCTCTTTAGTTAATTGTTATCGCTTATCGCTCGTGGAAAGAATGAGTCCCTAAAACGACTTGTCCTCGAATCTATTCACATATAAATGCATATACAGAATAATTATTTTATTACTAGCAAATGTTAAATAATTCAAACTTGAAACGTTCAAAACACGTGAAACTATTCTAAATAACTGTTTCTGTAACTATTTTCTATGACTTAAACAGTAAGGATAAAGTAAAGGAAAACGTATTTAGAGGACATGGATGCATAGCCAACGCATAGGCATGCATGCCGCAATCAATGACGTGATCTTCGCTTTATTTGATCATAAATCTCTCCGGAATGGCCATTCCCCTTTGATATTATGGCAGTTAAATTATAAATATTCCTATAACATACCGAATTAAAAAGATTCGGTAAGAATGTAAAAGTACTGAAAAGTAATGAAAAAAATTTATAAATAACCAAAATTAGTATTTCGAAGTTATAACCAACATAAAAATGTAAATTCAGAGAATTTTAAAGCCACCAGCATTTTTCGTTGTATTCATTCTGTTTCATCCGATTGTGGACTTCTCCATTCCTCCCAAATAACAAAAAAATGTTCAAAATTTTGAGCACATACATAAAATAGTAAATATTTAATCTCATGAAGTTTCATCCTAAAACCATCTGATGTTATGTCAGCGCTACTTTTTCTAAAAAATAATATTGTAGTATAAATGTTACTGACCAAAGGTTACAATCTTAAAAGCTATTTCACGGAGTTAATTGTATTTTAAGCCGTTATATTCTAGAACAAATATCGGAATAATATCAAGTATCAAACAGGGATACAATTCAGCCATTACTCCGAGCAAAGAAAAAGTTTTCATCACAAAAGGTCCAGTCCTCCAACTACGAGGCACTGACTCACTAATCAGCCCCGTTCCAATTATATTCTTCAAAGAAAAAAGAACCGTAGTTCAGCTTTCACTCGCAATACCATCCGAATCTTGGGTGTCTTATTTATTTGAGTAGCCGAGTGTCATCATTCAAATTAGGTGAAAGGGTAGCTGCAACGATTATGGCGTATCCTCGTGAACTTGAATCCGAGAGTACCGCGAAATCTGGAGATCTTGCTGAGTAACTTCTCTTGTATTTTCCGCGACTACGTCACATTCGATTATTGCAATGTTTTTATATACATACATACACACTTTGGCGTAAGCGGAATTTTTGAATAGAGGTACTGAGTCATGAGGTTAATGCTAAATTACTACAAGGAAAAGGGTTAAGGTGACTTGGAACGATAAGGTGTGCACCTAGGAAAAAAAGCATTGGAAAATGTTCGCATTCTCCCACATCTTTAATGTTGTAGCACTAGTAATTTTAAACATTCTTCAACAGCTATGGTTATTTCACAATTGAGCACACAGCGGGAATTGAACCCAGGACCACTTTCATCGAAATCGAACGCGTTACCCACACTTCTATCCGGAGGCCCACTATAACGTTTATTATGCAGTGCTATGTAATGAAGGGGATATGACATTTTCCGCTCCTAGAATTCTTCTTTTTATTTTCGCCTTTCCGTTTAATTTTTACAAAACTACAGCAGTAAGTGGAGAGTGACTTAAACGGTGATAAGGAAATGAATTAGTTGAATAAGTAGCGCCGGAGATATTTAGATTGGTTTTGTTCATTACCGGCGACCGATCCCGGAAAGATACGAGGATTAAGTATTACGTGCAACAGCTCGTACTTATTGATCTTTCAGGTGGTCCTTTCCCAGAAAGAGGGAATTCCACAACGCTGCTAAATTTCTCGCTGATATTGGATCTGGTAGCTAGCGGTGACCTCGATAAAATGACGAAGTTGTTAAAAAAATGAGTTAAAAAACGAAGAATATTACCATAGATATCCTCGTTAATGTATCTCGTTAAAAATTTCGGAACTCAAGCAGGTTATTTTGTTTACGTTAGCATATTCATGAAGGTGGCGTTGCGACTACGTTAAATAGAAAAATTACGAGCTCGTTAAAAATTCTTTGATGATCATTAAAGGGGGCCGAATATATTCCGCATTTTAGATCCACGCAGGCACGAGGATGCTCTTAAAATAGGAAACAACGTACCTCTAAATATAGTATCGTTAACCAACAATTGCTAGAAAACATCTAAATCAATTGAATGGTAGGGATTAATATCAACCTTCTCAGTGAACAGATTTTGATGTGACGATACCAAAAAATTATTATCTCGGCTTTCACTGATCACTTTTACTTTCTGAGAAAGTGTAACTTTCAATGATAGTATTATTTCTACTGCACGTTGCATATTTCGATGATGTAAAGAAGAAAGCGACGTATTTTGCATTAGAATTAGTAAATGTTTATAGTGTTGCAATTTAGTATTATTCAGTGAAGAAGTTTGTTAATGAAGGTAGACTTTCAACACCGGTTTTATGAATACCGAGTGAAAACAACAGTGCCAACCTCTCTAACCTTAAAAGAGATATCAAAGGGTTTGGAGTGTCGTCTAGTATAAAGTTGCAAGAGATTTAGTGCCAGTATAGTTGCAAAAGGATTTAAAGGCAAATTAGCTAATTTTAAAAGATATAAGCTATAATCTGTTGTTACAGTCTTCATTAATCTCTGAAAGAATCGCCCGTAATAAAGATGTTTTTATTCTATTCTAAAAAAATACTCGTTTTTATATCCAATATTAAATATAGTGTAATTAATATTAATTAGTTATAAAATAGTAGTAATATTATCCTTTTACTTTCTCAACATGCCTTAATAATGTGGAATTTTCATCATTGTCGCGGAAGTTATTAATCTGGTAATTTTTCATGTGATATCCAAACTAAAAACCTGCGAGGCGAAGATTATACATGATTTTAATGTCGTTGAAAGACATCATTAACCAATTATTTATTATCAAGAACATATTACAACAAAATGAAATCGTATTCTGTTCAAAACGGAATCGATTATTGACAAAATTAGGAAATGTCTCGTGTGTTCGTTTTTACATCTTAGCGATCAGACTCAAATAGCTCAGTAAAATCCCAATCTGTTTACACTGAGCGTTAGCGTATCGCGACGCATAAAGCCGGGATGAACAGCTTCTCTTTCATCTTAGTCTTCCTTTCCTAAATCATGTCTGAGAGCTCTTTCAGTAGATTTAATTTTAAGCTCCAGTTCGGAAGCTTGGCTAAAGGTCAAGGACGTATTGGAGACATTGAAAAAGTAGGCGAACCTATCTTACACTCACACATCTAACACTAGTTTTCATAGAAAGAGTAGATAAAGCGTTACCCAAGGGCTCCCAGACAGCCAAAAGAACAACGAGTTCGCATTTGGTGCAAGCGGTCGACGGTTTGATTCTCTGTTGGGACTCACGAGCAAAACTATATCAGCTATCGACACACTTTTAACGGTACTATTACTACAGCGCTATCCTCAGAGAAAATCGTAAGGATCGTAAGAAAGAACAATAATGTATTTTATGGTACGAAAAATTCTCCTGAATGTTTCAATTACACGCAATTATTTCTAAAAATGGGCATACACATTGGTGGGAATTATTTTTCTTAAAATTAATCATCGGTAGAAATAAATTTAACGTACTCCACCCATAAAGAACGTTTCACCTACTCATCATTAACGAGTCAACAAAACTGTGAACGAAAAGAATTTTTTTAGTCCGAGAGAATTAAATTGATCGACTAAAATTTACAAAGATAGACTAAAACCTTAATCTTATTCGGAAACTCAATAATAAAAGGAGTTTCAGCTAAAACGGACGTTAAGTTTAGTTTTTAGTTCATTAACCTGTCTTTATTAAGTCTTACTACGGACTATAATTAGCACGTTATTTATATCTTAACTTTCCCGTTTAAATATTAACTAAAGCTACGTACATCTTTATCATTTCTTTATCGGATCTACCAGTATTTCCTCGATATTCCCTTTCCTTTAGTACCCTTCACATTCTTTACGCACAATAACAAATGATTTTTAATAATCGTTCAATAGGATTTCTTCGAAATGTTGCCTCTCGAACATCTACGTAAAAAATCGTGTAGAGAAATAACATATCTTGAAATTCATTGAATTTTTTATAAAGATGTTTTCGCGAAAAAAATGTTCATTCTTTACCAAAGATTGAATTCACGCTTATAGGACGATTACCCTTCACACGATACTTCTTAAGAGAACATTGAACCAATTGTAAGATAAATAAAGTGGAGTCTCAGTTATCCGATTTAATGTAGGCATGAGCAACTTCGGATAATCGAAACTCGGATAATACGGAAACGTCTTATATATGTGAATTATGAGCTTGACACGCATTTAGATGTCTTGCCGTAGTACTGCGTGTATTTGCAATTGAAAATGACTTTGGTGTAAAATGCTTCTATAAATTAAAGTTTCATCTTTCCCTTCATAATAAGTTATATACGCCAATTTTCCAGATGTAGTTTTCATTTGTTTTCTTTGATAACCTCCGATGGATTATTGTGCCGACGTATACCTGTCTATGCTGATCTGGAATGGTACAGTTAGAGTAACAGTAATTTAAGCTGTACACATGAGTGTAAGTGAAAAAGGCAAACCACACAAATATGCACCTTAGATCATACGGAACATCGATACTATAGTAGAGGTTTACTAAGAATACTTCTCTAACTTCTCTGAGCGAAATCAATAACTCACACTTGCTAATTCAAAGTGAGAAGACAGATTGATTCTTCCTTCGCATTATCTTTTCCAAGAAGAGAGAGACCCTGAAAATATTCCAAGATTCAAAGATTCGTGAAATTTTCCTTTTGGAGTGAGCTTAGCAAAAATCCCTCGACTTCGGTCTATTCCGCGACCATTCCTCAGGAGAAAGCCATTGAAATCAATCTGGCAAGTGAAAAAAGAGGCCCATTTCAAACCCCTTCGGAAAGGAAAAGGTAATCCTCACCTAATTAAAGGAAAGATCAAGGAGTGACACGTGACGGGTGAGACTTGACTCATAGGTGATGAGGGAAGCGTCAGCTCGGATACGATTCGGGGGCGGGCGTTTTTCCGTAAGTCTTAGTGGTTTTGAAGAGAGCGCTGAGGAGGACGGTGACGCAAGACGTGTTGGAGATCAGAGTCGAAAGGTTTTAAAGGGGGAGAGAGGGAATATGGAAGACATAAGACGCTGGGATCTTTGGGAATGGGGGGGGTTTGAACGATGGAAGCCGCTGTCTGTAAGAAGAGGGATAAGGGCGAGGGAAATGCGGAATATGAGCTGGAATTGAATGCTGGATTTTGAAAGAGAAAGGTTCGAAGTGAGGGAGAAAAACTTGGGGAGAAGAAGGGCGGAAGAGGTATAAAAAAGAATTTAAAGGATGTGAAAGGGAGAGTGGGCTTCCGTACGTCCGTGGCAACGAACGTTTTCGGACTTTTGCGTCGAAAGTAAAAATATGAGTCTTTCATTTGAAACTTTTTATCGCTGCACGTTATGGAGAGAAAAGGAATGACGGAGGAATGCTAATCTTTTTTGGGCGCTCTGGAGGGAGGCACCTTTCTACGGCAGCTCCTCACGGAGTAAAGCAATGATGTTTTTTCAGTATACGCGCCAGAACGTTTGCGACGTCTGGTTTGCAGAGCGTCGAAAATTCGCCGGTGTGAATTTTAATATTTATCTCGCGGCTCTAGTCAAAGTAATCTCGAGGCGGAGTGAAAAATCTTCGTCGAAATGCTAATATGCACTACTTTCTCCCTGTGCATTTTTCGTATTTTCAAAGTACGTGTAGCATATAATTTCTTTCTGCAGAGAGTCTCGGAGTTCTCTTTAATATTTCAAAATAAACAATTTTTAATCAATTTAAAGAATTATTTTATTAGACATGCCATCAATTTCACGTCATTAATCTTTGTACGTAAAGATGAAATACCTTCATGAGGAAGTTACAAAACTGTTTGTAAATTAGTTGTATGAATCCGTAGGACTTTTTCATGTTATCTTTTTCCCTTCTTGTATTATAGGAGGAGATGTGATTCTTAATTGGTATTACGTCACTGAAAGATAAAGGGGAGTTTTACTCCAAAATTGGTACAATGACTTTGCTCTTTATTAAATAGGAGATTAAACGAATAAGAATTCAATTTTACGTCAATGCTGTCATTTAATTATGTGTTAGATTTTATATGTACATAGAATTTATAAAATAGCTTTATATTATTTGATCGCTTCAAAACTAAATCGCTTTATGATATGATATTTGTGAAGCATCTATAGCATTACAGTACTTATTATTATTATTATTATTATTATTATAAATACAGGTGTTACAAATGGACAATTTGTCCGGTGGTAACAATATATAAGTTAGTTTACAATTTCACACAATATCATATGTAACCAATTCACAAATTAAAGTCATACAAAATACAATATTACATACTAGTCTGAATCATAATCGTACAACAAATTACCATCCCTTTAAAATAAAAAACCACAATTTTACATAAACTATTCCCATTCAATATATGGTTGTCTAAAAATACAAATATATCTTATGCATATACAGAGAATAATTATGTAGCTATAAATTTTTAAGTCTATTTTTAAATTCTTTTATACTTTTCGGTAAGGGTTTAAGCACTCCTTCAGGTAACCTATTCCATTCCTTTATCCCTCTATTTATGAATGAAAATTTTGCTGCATCCGTTCTTTGCTTCCTTAGTTTTAATTTAAACTCGTGATCCCCTTTTCCTATGTAGTTTGGCGTTTCCATTCTGGTCTTCAGTTCTTCCCAAGCATCACCACCTGTTCTAGTCTGAAATACGCCTATCAATCTGTTAACTTTTCTCCTTTTCTCCAACGTATCCCAGCCGAGGATTCCCAACATTTCACTTACGCTGTCCGTCTTCTTGTGCCTACCCAATACATATCTTGCTGCCCTCCTTTGAACTTTTTCAATTTTTCTAGTATTTAATTTGTCATGCGGATCCCACACATTGGTTGCGTACTCTAAAATTGGCCTCACTATCGATTTGTACCCTAATTCCTTCGTTTCTTTGCTACTTCCCTTCAAATTTCTCATTACGAAGTGAAGAGTTTTTAGTGCTTTCGACGCAATTTTATTTACATGTGGCCCCCAGTCCAAGTTTTTC
>KZ308841.1:579576-610547 GCA_000376725.2 Ladona fulva
TCCGCTATCATTCTTTCGAATACCTTACACACTACGCTAGTTAGGCTGATCGGTCTGAAATTCTTTAATGACTTTTTACTTCCTCCTTTATGAATAGGAACTACTATCGCGGATTTCCAATCTTCTGGTACCTGCCCGTTGTTTATGGCTACGTTGAATATTCGTTTTAAATATGGAATTATCTCCCGGCTTTCTAGCTTTAAGGCTTCGTTTCGTATTCCGTCTGGACCCTGTGATTTATTATTCTTTAATTTATCGATTCTTTTTAAGATGTCTTTAGAGCATATCCTGAAAGGTACGTATGAAGTCTGTTCGCATTCTAATAAGTTAAGGTCATTTGTTTTATCCGATGCTTTGTAAGTGCTTGCAAAATAATTTCTGAATTAATCTGCAATTTCACTATTTCCAGTTACGATATTTCCACGAGATTCCTCTATCGCTTCTATTTCACGATCTCCTCTCCCACGACGGTTAACATACTAATAAAAACTGTTGCTACCGTTATTGATCATTACATTTTCTAGAAATTTATTTTCTGCCTCTTTCTTCTTACGATTTAACAGTTTAACTACATCCCTATATTTGATTTCATTCTGTTTGCTGATTTTCCTCATTTTATGCAAATCCCTTGATTTTCTTTTCAGTCTCCTAATCTCTCTGTTATAATACTCAGGGTCCGCATTCCGTTTTAATTTCTTTATTGGTACATACATTTCTATTCCTTTATTCAGTATCTGCTTAAAGCTTACCCATATATTTCCTCTGTCTGATCCCTTACTGGCCCATCCCTCAAACTCGCTTGTTAATTAGTTGAAATATATGAAAACTATACACTATTTTACTTTCAGTTTCCGTACAGAAATTCTTATTCCAATATAGCTTTAAATATACTGCCTCGTGGTCGCTAATTCCCGGTGAAACCTCATAAGCTTTGACGAGCTCCGGTGTTTGTAAGAGAAATATGTCCAATATGCTATTCATTCTTGTGGGATTGTTTACTACCTGCGTGAAACTACCCTCCCTCACTATAGTGTTTATCAGATGTTGCACCCTACCTCCAATCTCTTCTTTTCCTGATCCTGACATACATAGTACATACCCTTGTACCTCCAAACATTAAGGGCGTTCTTTAGCGCATAGAAAAAGCCGTTTTCAGGCCGTTGGTTTCTTCATCTCCATAACAGCATACTGAGAGATTAATGAGCTTTATTTTCACCATTCGACGCTTAAAAGATGTAGCTATGATGCAAACGATGTTTTGTATTCATGTTATGATCCGCATTAGACAAAAAAATAGGAAAAATATCAAAATATTCACCCTTTTCGCTAAAGTGCTACTTGGCTGTAAGATGCGATAGACAGTTAATATTTCATTTGCCTCATAGTTTTATCCTTTATCCTTCAATTCAAATATTACTCATGTGCGTAAGATTCATACATTATGACTAATCTTAAAAAACGTAGAGGTATGTCCACAGCTTTCTTCGAAGTCTTTCGGGAAAAGCCTCGGAGGGGAAGTGGCGTCTCTGCAGTCGCGCGGATTTCGCCTCTTTCCACCGCTTCCTTGCCTCCCGGCGAGTACGATATCGCCAGAGAGATAACCGTGAGAAACGATAACGCAAGAGTAGGGAATATCAGTTACGCATATGAGATATGGAGAGGAGGATTTTGGCTTTCCTTCTTTAGGGAATCTCTTCTCGCGCAAGCTGTTTCTTCCCTTACTTCTAGCGATTAGACCTCGTTATTCTTTCATGCGCTGCTATCTCGTTTCGGAGCGACGGTGTTTTCTGATTACAGAATAGGGAAAGACTTTTGCGCGAATGGATATCCGTTTCTATAATAACCAAATAACTGATATGAAGAAAATCTGAATATTCATTACTTCAAATAGCGTACTCAAATAAATTACGTCATTTCATTATCCGTTTTCCTCTTCTACTCACGGTCATCGGTATGAATCTTCAAACAAGTTACTGAAAATACCTAATTAAAATAATTCAAGAGATCGTTTCTTTTCCTTCTTTTAATCGGAAAATAGTCGCATTTTCATGTGCATATTCATGTGCATAAATCAATCCGTTGCTGTCGATCACTGAAACATTTCCGTTCTGGAAGACAATAAAACAATAAAGCCTATCCTAAAATGTCATTATTTAATCCGATATAAAAAAAAGTTTCCCAATGTACGAAATTTACTTCCTTTCTAAATTCCGAGGCAAATGTCTATAAAGAGACTGATACGACTTTCAACCTACGTATATGGTTCTGGAACAACAGACTACCCAATGAGGTACAAATATTCTCACAAATGGAAGTAGAAGGGGTACGCGGGAAGATTGTAAAATTCATGAAGGAGGACCAATGGAATTTCATGATAAGGAGAAGAAATGCATATTATTTCCAAGTACAGGGGCTACTGGAAATTTGCAATAAAAACTTTTGCGATTTCGTGATGTGGTCTCCTCATGGAATTATAATTCAGTGGATTGAGCGGGATAGGGAATTTTGGAGGAAGAACATGAGGGGTCAAGTGAAAATGTTCTGCCGGGATAGCTCAGCGGACAGAGCACCCGACCGGCAATTGGGAGAACCGGGTTCGATTCCCGGTTCCGTCAGACTTTTTTCAAGTCCATTCTTCCTTGGGAGAATTATTCTATGTAAACTTCCTTCTGCCTGAAATTTGTCGTCATAGGGCAGTTACTGGACTTCGTAAGTGAAAGTTTTCATTCCAACAAATAAAGGTTTGTAATTCTGATTATGTATATATATTTTCATGACGGTCATAATTTGAAATTACCTGACTTCCATTTATTTATTCCATTATTAATAATAATATTCCAATATTTATTTCATTAAAAATCTTACATATGAATTATTGCATACAATACGAAGTAATACATACGGAGTACCCATTTCATTTACAAGAAATTGACGCTTTCATTTAAAATAATGCGCAAAGGTAACAGATAATGGTAACTTTCACTTTTGGCTAATCGAAATATTTCCTTTCCCTACGGTACCGGATCATCTCCTTCAGTTCCGTGGTGCAAACCTCAATAACTTATTGAGAAGCAATAAATGCACTGTAATAACACTCCTAGGGATGCCTCCTCTAAATGCTTAAAAAATTCCGTAGGGGGCTAGATCGCGGTAAAACTGCTGATATTGTAATAACACTGCAGAATCGCCTCGGCCATTTCTAATTGTCTTATTTAATTTTAAATGTCGAACGAAAGAAATTTATATTCTGTATCAAACAAAAATTCAAAAAGCTCTAAATAAATATACATTGTCATACACCCAATAAATTTTATGAATTCTTCTTCTTATCTCATCCAAATATGATTATAATTAAGTCGTCATAGACCAGTGACAATCATATGCATATTAAAAACCTTTCTAAAGATAATTTTTAATAATACTTTACGGGAATGACATTCTTCAGATTACCTTTGCTTCGATTGCTTTCAAAACGTTGCACAGTGTAGAAATAATGCTGAGGTATCGGTAAAATGCATGTTTGCAAGTAAATCTAGCAAAATAACGTCAATAATTGATTGCAAATCGAGCGCGGCAGAACGAAAAATTCTGCATTCAAGATTTCCCAGCGGCGTCTTATCTACGTTATCTTTACTCTGGGTTTAGGCCTTTAAACCGATAAGCTTTCCCACAACCAACTTCGCCCTCCTTTTTACCCACACCATTCACGCGAGGGGAAGGTTAACTACCTCACTAGCGGACAAATGCTGGAACTAACTGAACCGAAATCTCGTCGCGAATTCAGCTTGTTCTAAAGGGGAGCCTTAAGTATTTAATCGAAAAGATATTAACTTCGTGGCTCTTAAAAATGCACCATTCTTTGTCTTGTTTATATGAATATATGATTCTGATTATGTTAGTTGTTCATTAAAAAATTCAGAAATGTAATGGATAGTTGTAATCGTTTGCTTATAAGACACTGTGTTGCTAATTCCCATCTCCAGTTATTTATTCTGTGGAGAAGGTTGGATAAATACCCTAAAACCCCCTATTTTATTTCTGCAGAACACGGATCGAATGATAAGCTTTAGCGTTAAAGTGGAAACAGCAATTACTTTGGGAGGTCAAATTCCTTTTTCTTCTGAATGTTCTTTAGTTGATCCCGCACGATTTTAGCCATTTTTTCTCCATTTCCTGAGTTCCTTTAAGAAGGTAATCAACTAACTTTTGTCCCCAAACATGTGGGACTAAATAAATTTGCAGCTCATGAACTCTTACGGGGAGACAAGAGTGCTATTTATGGAAGCAAATGCATCTAATTCTAAATATCACAATGATAAAGCGCGCGCTCTTATTTACGACCCTTCACCTCCGTGTTTGTTCGGAGTAGAATTTAAACTTGAAGATTACGTTGAAGATATTTCGCGACCTCTGATTTGGGTCAGGACCCTAACTCGAGATAGCCCCGAGGAAGAAAATAGGGAGAGGAATAAAAGGTGGGCGAGAGTGGCAGTTAGACTACAGAAAGATGGAGATGAGTCTTGCCATTTGTACCGCTTATCTTAACAGGCGACATTGCAACGCCAGGCGTTCCCCTCTTCAGCGTAGGTAAAGGTTGCATCATCCCCCGCAGTCTGTCATATTTTACTGCCTCCGCACAGCGCACCTTCATGTGTTCCACGACGGAAAAAACTCCCACGGATTTTTTCATGCATTCTCGATGATTAATTGTGCACACAAAACAAAAGGGAACAGACCGACTTTTCATTCATTCCCTCAGAAAGCAAAAGTATATTCGCTCGTATTTTCACCCCTTGTGAAAAGTTTCTGCTAAACTGCCGATATTTTTTCATCTTATTCTATTCTCTCCATCCTCATCCAGAGCAACACGTTCATGTCTGAATATATTTTGGCAGGGCGATGTTTGAATTAGGGGGAGCTTCCATTTTGCATTTCTCGCAAAATTAGATTGTAGGTGTAATTTACTCTTTTGTTGACTTGTATAGTGCATGGGATAGCATCTGTGGCTCTTTTAATACTTTTTTCCTTGTGATTTATGCAAGTACGGTGAGGTATGAACGCCCGATGAGCACCATGAATATTCATTTTGAGATTGCCTTTTGTTGGAGTTTACCTCGTCCATTTCGATCTCTACTTGGTGATGTACAAAGGTAATAAAAACGGCATCAGAGTAATATTTCTTTCATAGGATTTCATTCCTTTCATAGTGCTAAATTAAGTTCATTCAATGAGGGCTCGAGAATGTTTAAAACAAAATACACTGCATTAGATTTGTTTGTTTCCATTAACAGACTCGTTAAAATATAGCGTGGCAATGATTATGTAATTAAGTTCGCATAACTATATTTTTGCGAGCTGTTTTTATGTGGAATGCGTATTATGCTTATTATTAACACATGCTACCAATTTATAACCATCATTGTCCCTCAAATAGCTAACTTTAAAATCAGATGATTTTCATTTATTTCATATTCTAATTTCATTTGTAATTAATACCATAAAATATATATTGAAATATAATATCGTCATGTAACATTGCAAAATTTACGTCTTTTTTGTTTCTGTAAGACAATAAAAGCTAGTTAGTTTGTATTAAGGTTGAAAAACAGGTTAATTATTCCAAATTTAAGCATAGATAGTTAATATCTAAAGTTATTAACGGATGATAAGGAATTATCTCAACGCTTTCCTTGTGAAAGTCAATTTTTGAAGAGACAGGTAACTTTCACAAAATATGTATTAATGCCACGAACGTTGTCGGGAAATCTTTAATTTTCCTAAATTATTTACAAAATATAATACATAATTAAGAGTTATCATTTATTTATATCGCCAACTAAAGATTGTCCATCAACCAGAAAATATATTTATAGCAGTACTTCTCGTTTTATTTCCTTAGCCACGTCAATATTTGCCAACAATATATTTCTATAAATTCAGCTTCTTGGGAAGATGCTTAATTTCTAACCTACCGTTTTTTTTCCAATATTTTAATTTTTGATAACATGTTCACTCCTTCAGATATTTCCTACGTTAAGTGATTCGAGAAAATTACTCCGGTAGTATTTTCACGTATAAATAAATCAGTGATTCTCAAAGTTATCCACAAATTTCTTCAAACGTTGGATGAAGTTTATGTACTGAGAACAGTTAAAATTTAAGTATGTTAAGGATGAAATTCTTAGATGAAGTCAGGTCTCATTAGCTTTGTTAAAACTGCAGTTAAGTTAAAATTGCAGCTTTTTCGAGCATGGAGATATTTTCACGGACTCATGTGAAATCAATCTGCCTTAGATAACGTACTTAGGCGTCTCAAACTCTAATCTCGCAGGTCCAACGTGGCAACGCCAGTGATGACCTTTAGTGCTTTGTTCTGCACCATCTGCAGCCTTCGGAGCATGCAACCTGATTCAGCGGAGCATAATGAATCTCTGGTCGGATGCACGAGGAAGAAATCTCGCTCTCTTGGTTGCAAATAAAATTTTATCGCTTCGTAAGGAGTGGTAGTCATAGAAGGCGTTCTGAGCCTGCGTTTGCAAGAACTAGGAGACTTTAACTAATGATCCGTGGGGTTTTAAAACACTGACAGCTCTATTAGATTCGATTAATAATTGGAAATTTCCTCGAAAAACTTGAAGATAACCTTCTCAAGTACATTTTTAATTTCTTACCTTAATTTATAAGTGTTGAACTTTTGTTTTTTTTTTAATCGAGGATTTAATTCCCATCGATAGGAAAACCTTCACCTTTAATTTCTGGCTACGATTGTAAAGATAAGTTTATTTTTGAATGACAAGAAATTATAGATGAATGGGTTTGATATGAATGGATTCGTGGAATTGAAAAAATCTCACTATAAAAATGGAGCACAAAGAGCGATATCGATTCTTCATAGTTATTTTCCAATAGCTTAGGAATTAAACGGTTACAAATTTAAATGGATCACTTAGGCGCTATTTATACTGTACAGAAAAGTAGGCATCTTCAAAACAGAATATGCGAATATAAAAAAAATATTTTCATAGCAAATCCCACATTCCGCACGGAATTTACTCGAACAACAAAATCATTCAGATTTTCTACCCGATTTGTTACGCTGTCAGCTCATAGGACTGAAAATCAATTACTTGGAGCTGTTAGAAATCATTCATAATTTACATTGCAATTTTAATGTAACGAACTCTCACCAATTTACGAATCAGATCCCATTTTTGTCATCAGATTCTATATTGCTTTCCCTTCCTATTCCTACCATACTTGTTATATCCAATCAGCCCTAACTCCACACCTATCTGTTGAGATACTTGATTTTCCGCTGTTTGTCACTTAGCTTTAATAGCCCGATAATGTATCCGTGAGTCGAAAGCAGTTGCTCAAAAAGAAAATCATTTTGTGAAACCTTATAACATTTTTCTATTTCATTTACAGAGATGGAGTTTCTTCAAGTTACGGCTTCAAAACTTCATCTTAAATTAAAAGTTGAATGGAATAGTGAAGGGCATCCGAATTCAAGCCAAGAAGCATATCGTAATGGGACAGAGTGTACTCGTATGTATATACGCACATGATTATGATGATTCTTCTCAATTGAAAAACAGATATTTCAAAATTCTGGTCTAAAATAACGCAATTCATACTTTATCGATTCCTTAAATTTGAATGTTTCAAACGAAGAGAATTATATCCTAAGATGGCTTAATTGTAAATAAAATATTCATATTATGGTGTAAATAGTATAAAAAAAGTTTTTCGTTGCTAATAAGTTTTGAATTCGACTCTGCTTCATGCGGAGTAAATCAAGTCTTAACTTTACAGTTACATTTAGTACATCAAAAATCCCGGTATTTCTATCTTTCATGATGAATTTGAATTTTCTTAACTCCTTATTCAGAAACTCGTGCCTGGCTTCTTCCAATTCAGGATATTTGCTAAAATTACACATTTTCTTGACCTCTTTCACTGTCTCTAAGTGGGATTATATTTCTGTCTCGAATTAGATTGTTGAATACCTATTTTTGCGCGTTTCCTGTACCCATAATTCCACTATGATTGACCTCACACTCTACCGCCATTTTGGTAGAGACCGTGTCAATCATTCTTGTGTACAGATTTTTCACTTTCTCGTTCCATCTTACATCCGTAGTATTTGAGATGAACTTCATTCTAACGGAAAAGGTTTCAAGAAGTGAAGTAAGTTAGATAGTATTATAATTAAGCGCTGTAAATTTACCGTATAAGTAGTACCACTGCCTCTACACAACATTGACGTTTTCAAATTGTTTCTAAATTTTAAACCCTTTTCAAAGTTACGGGAGTATAGTTCAAAGCCGCTCTCTACCAGGCTTTTGTCAATTGGGTAATAGTAAGCTAGCAGATCTTACCGCTCAAAGTTTTTATTCATAAATGATTCGTAGTATAATGAGTGTTTTTAATATATATGAAACTAAATTATTACTTAGAATATATTATATCAAAATTTAGTGAACCAATTACCGCCTCTTACATTATTCAAAACTCCAGATTGGTAATTAATAATCTTATAGATATTACTGTTATAACTTCCAATGCTAGCAAGAAACTTTTCTTAAGCTTGCGATTTTGAACTTGCTATTAAACGTCGATAGAGGAAATGGGTGGGTGAAATATTAAGGGGACAGGGATTTCTAAACAATTTTAGGGTAGAATACAAGGGAAAAAGCACATGGGGAAACGAAAACAAAATTTTTAGATGAAATAAATAGTGGGGTAAGTTACCAGGAAACAAAAGAAATGGCGTTGTGTAGGGAATATAAGGGCACATGAAACTAACGAAAGGTAGTAAACTATCAGTATTATATATCAGTATATAAACTAGTATCATCAGAGCATAATCATTAAAAATTAAAATTGCTTGGCTTTAATATTAATCTTCGTGAAATTAGTCCTAAATTATTGTTCAAGATTTTTATAATGCGCATACGTATAAAGTTCTACTTCACTCCGGTGCCTCTGTTTACTTTGGAATTTTTTATCCTCGTTTCTGAGAAATCTTACGTACTTGACCACGCTCCTTGCACATGAGATTAATGGTTTCCTTGGAGAATAGCATGGAGAAATTTGGATTCCAGCGGCAGAAAAAGCACATGTAGCATTATAACCTTGCGGTTTATTTTTTCTTCCGTTCCGGAAACGAACGATGCGAGATAACACCAGTAATGCGGCAAAATAGCGACGCGAGAGGGAATAAGGAAATTTAACTCCAAGGGAAGTAACCTTAAGAGACGGTCGAAAGATATAAACTATGTTTTGCCTTTAGCGTAGATGGCTCGTGAAAGGCAAAAAAATAAGTGTAAATATCAAGTGTATATAGGCAAATTCTGCCGTATGGTTAGTGAAAAAAATTCCGATCTCGTTAGAGTAAAGAGTTAAGATTTTCGTAAATTTGTAACTACGTACTGCCGAAGAATGGTAATTAGATGAGCAATTGTTGATTTGCTTCTGATTAAGTGATCGATCATATTTTAAATCGATAATCTACACATATCTCACAAAAATGATGTATCCAAAATCAAACCGGTTATCATTAAAATTTTTGTAAATACTTTGTCGACCACTCGACCGCGGTGGCAGAGTGGTGTGACTGCGATAGCACCGGAAAAATGAATAAATGAAATAAACGACCACAAAATGAGCTATTACAAAAATCATAGACAGCAAAAATCGGTATGAAATTAGAGGATTACGAAAAAAAATTCATACATACTAAAGATATTAATGTAACTAATGGAAAACCTTGTCTCGTTTTTAATTCTTCATAGTAACTCTTGAAGATCCATCCAACCAACTATTTTTAGTGTACATCTATAGTGATCTAAGCATTAGCATTAATAGTAAAGTTACGATATTTGCAGACGACACGGTAATGTATAGGGAGACAGGAAGCCCAGAGGATAGATTAACACTACCGTGTGATTTAGATAAAATTATGAAATGGTGTGACGATTGGCAATTAGAGCTCAATATAGATAAATCTTCAGTAATCAACTTCTTCCAAAGGAAAAATGTTGCCCATGACTATTCGTAATTGCTCCGAGGGAAAATTTTATAGACAGCAGAAACAGTGAAATACCATGGAGTAACCCTCACCAATAACTTAACCTGGGTACCCACATCCGTAACATATGAGCACGTAAGAAACTCGGATTCGTGAGACGAATTGTCGGTAGGAGCGAAAAAAAGTCAGTGAGCGATGTTACGTTGCGTTGGTCAGGCCTCACCCAGAGCATGCGTGTAGTGTATGCGACCCTGCAGAAAAGTGTTGCATTCGGGAATTAGTGAAAGTACAGCGAAAAGCGATACGTTTTGTAAAGAATTGTTACGACAAGTCAGAGAGTGTTACGCAAATGCTTCAGGACGCGGGATGAGAATCTTTAGAAGATAGAAGACTTAAACAAATGACATGGAGAGGGATTCACTGGGAAGAGATTTACGTGTATCTTCTTAGCGATATAGAGACGTAAAATGATGAATCTAAGCGAGTGTAGTCGTCTAAAGGCTGATGAGCGTCTTTTATGTGAAGAGGCAGTTGACGAGGGAGCGAAAAAAGGAGTCCCATTTCACGATGTTCAGGCGGACGTGGCCAATTTCCCTCTCTGGGACTTCGCTATCCTTCCCTACAACGTGCTTCAACTAGATTTTCGCTACCTTTTTTCCCCAACGCTTCCTATGTGAGCGTTGGGGCTTGAGTAGGGAAAGAAAATCATGTTGAATGTCAATGCCTTTGGCAAAATACTCGCGGATTTCGAGCCACGGGATGTGAAACGTATTGCAGCACACTAGGGGTCGATTCCGGATCAATGCACGCATATTCACAGCTCACGTCTCGGTGGCGATTTTCGAAATTTCGTCTCGCAGTAGAATTTGCGAGTTACGGATATTTAGGCCAGTTACTTAATAAATCTCAGCAATTTGTAACTTTTCCTGGTCCCCCCTTAACAATACCTTTTTAAAAATGCTATGTTATATATGCGTCTCTAATCCATTGGATTTAAAATTTGGAAGAGAAATGGCAATCAAAGGATCTTATATAGCAAGTAAATTTGGCAGAAGTTTTTCGTCCTTTGTTATCTCAGATAAAAATTTAACTTTATGTGTTGTTGAAGATCTAAGCTTCAATCTCCTTGATAAGTTATACCTAGTGAGATAATTGAATAATGCCATTGTTTTACGAAGATAAAAATCTCAAATCTTAAACGTAACTTAAAGTCAACTGCTATATATAAACAAAATTCTGAGGCTAAGGGATACATTGTCGTTGCTGAAAAGATTGAATATACAACATTACTTTAGCTCTGCGGTTTTCCAGTAGGGAGTTTAATCACTCATAAATATTTTAACGTTCGCTATTGTCATTAGGCAGCGATGAAATTGTTTATATTTTAAGTTCGCTTCAAAAATTCCAATGGTAATTGTACAGAGATTTGCTTAATGCAGTTTGGTATGCTCCTTTAATATTTCTTCGTATAGTCCATACAATGTAAGGTAATGGCTCTATGGGCGTTTTGGAAACCCCTTCTAATTTATTTTAACTCATTAATAATGTTACCACTCAAAGGCATTAAAAATATCACGATGTAAGGCAAATACTTTAGACTTTATGGAGGGTCTGAATTAAATAGTAACGGCTTATATGTCAGTACTCATTCACCTAAATGCAGTGTCGGTGCTAAAACTGAATGACACAATGTACAGAAAAATTAATTATCATCATGAGTTGGAAAACGAGTTAAATTGATTGATGGATTGTAACAGAGACACAAACATAAAGAATATAATAGGAAGTATTTTTTCCTGTCACGTACCAATTACTGTTTTGTATGATTTTATTATTTGTTATTACATATATTCTGTAAGTGTTACTATAAGATTTATTCTTTTGCAATGCATTTATCAACGCGTGTTAAGGTGTAGCAACTTTAAAAATAAATTTAAAAGTATGAATTTCTCCAGTAAGTACCAAATTTTAATTATAAAATATATAAACATAAGGCAGAATCCATACATGACAATAAATAACTTTCCTGATTTTTTGTTGATGAAAAATCTCTCCGCACTTATGGCGGAATGAGTACGTCTAGGGCTAACTGGGATTCAATAGGTATTTCACACATTTTACGAGTTAGAGTGAACTTTAGTAAAACGGATGTTTCGGGAATTTTTACTTTTCTCATTATTATGCTACAGAACTGAATCTGTGATATGAAATTCTCCGCATCGTAGATCCCCTCTGCACGTGCGTTTCATTAAAATGGGCTCTGGGAAGTGACAGTCCTGTTTCGGCGACATTCTCACCACTCCCTTCGCGAAGACTTACGCCTCTGCTCTTTTAATATCAGCCATGATCAATGTGGGAGGACAGGGAATTGACAGCATTCCACACACATCGCCCTAGGATATCGTTATTCATCATTAGCGTCCACGTTGCTCCATCACTCTCGACACAGCCAAAGCTCGTGTAATACGCCTTTCATTTCCGCTAGGATTTTTTCTATATCGCACGAAAGTAATATATCCTGAGATAAGACAAGAACATACAGTGTAGAGTGGTAGAGAAAACCCATTACAACATGTTTTAGAAGGGGAATTATTAGAAAGATGGGAGCTCAGTTGCCGTTGTCGCAGATATAGTTTCACGTATTTTTCTCAATTCCGTAAACCAATTTACAGATTATTTTCCTCGCTGGCACGTCGTTGAAAAATGTTTTCAAGCGTTATGAGCAGTAAAAATGAATAAATATGATTACTGAATGAATATGAATGGATTACCATGAACTTGAAGGAAAAATAATTTTACATCTACATCATCTACATTATACTCCCAAGACGCTTGAGGCTGGGGGGTGTAACCGAGAGCTCGAGCAACTTCTTTAACTTATTGTCGTCGCGTATCGTTCGCTGAAAGAATGAGTCCCTAAAACGACTTGTCCTCCCTTCTATTTCTCTTATTTTACGCTCGTTGTCGGATAGGCCGCTGTAGCAAGGGGGTCATTATAATACAAATCACGTCTTTCACAAATGTACTTTCTCTGAACGTAGCAACCAATCGCGGCCTAGCTTCTAATCTCCTTTTTTTTCAAGGATTCCCAAACTGTTTAAAAGATATTTGGGTTTTGATTTCATATTGCTAAGTAAAATATTTTGAAAATTGCAGATGAAAATGGACATAATGGTCTAATAGAATCAGGTATGATTCAAATGTATCAAATGTTTGGTAGAAGAAGTAAAGGATCTCGGTAAATTAATCAACGAAAGGAAGAGAAAGTAGACAAGGTATAGTACGTCTACATTGAAGAGGAGCTTTGTTTCCCTATGAAGATGGCTTAATGTAGATAGCTTAGAAGGTAAACCGATACAAACCAATGCAAGGCTAAAGCAGACAATAATTTTCCGAGATCGTTGGTAAGTATTTCTAACAAAATTCCTGTAACACATCTCATTGAGTTTGAGATATACTTCATGAATCTTAAAGTTTCGAACTCCGAAGAAGTTACTTTTATTTTTGAGAGCACAAAATGTGTGAAATTTTTTATTGAAATACAATTTAGATATTTTCCCAATGATCGTTTTCAAAATCCTTGCGATTCTAATAGGAAAGATTCATAACCATAATGAGCCATAGAGCCATATAAGTGCCGATAAAGACCTGCTAAATGTTACGGGTATTCTGTATGTCACCAATAATATTAATGAAACAGTCACTTTAAATTTAATGCATTTGTCTGATCGAGAGAAATATCGTTTTTTTTTAATCAAAGGCTGAATATTTTATAAAAAAAGAGTGAAAATATTCGGGAAAATAATCCTCTTGGGATTATAAAAATATTTTGAACGATATTCGATTTAAATTAATCCGGAGGATAAAAATGAAATTCTCTTAATTTGCATTTTCCAAAAATTCCTCTAAAAATTAATTGTATGGCATGTTATCACATTCAAAATCATAATAATATATAAAATACTTTCAACATTAAATGATATTTCTGGACTGAATTTTATGCTGACTTGAATTTCATCTCATTTCAGATTGAAGTTTGTTATATATCAGTAGTGTTGAGCTCTCGTCGAGTGCGGATGTCTTTCCACTCTTTGCGATTTCATCAAGGTCATGCGTTTCCCCCGTGATTATGCACAGAGTTTCTTACTATCATAAAGTGTGTTGATTTTGCGGTTAATGCAAAGAAGTTTTTGTTAAGAAGTGCTATTGGTGATAGTAGTGTGTAGTTGTATTACATTATGAGTCAGTTTATTGTATGCCGCAAGACAACTCGATACACCATCCATATCTCTTGCTCTGGATGTTGGAGGAGCTTTCATGGGCATTACCTCGAGAATCCTTTAAGTAAAGAAGATATAGAAGGAATTGTAGGCAGTAGGTTGTTCTAACGAGTATGAGCGATATAAGTAAGCTTTGCTTTTTTTATTATACAGCTGTGTTTCTTCTAGCTCATCAAAACATTTGTAGCTTACGCCGCAACTTCTCATATTTTTTGCCTCGTGTGAATAATTTTTCTCCCAAACCTACAGTTATTATTTAAACTGAAATTTGGATAAATGACACTGAACTGAATTACTTTAAAATTCCTGGATATAATTGCTTTGCTAAGTGTAACAATGCCAGTCGCGCAAAAGGTGTTCTTGCTTATGTAAATGAAAATATACGTTGTAGGTACACTCCTTCTAATATAACTTCTGCATTTTTATTGTTGTATGTAAAAACGGATGTCATTGTTTTTATATATTAAGTGTTTATAGACATCAAAATGTTCCTGTCAATCAATTTCTTACTGATATTGAGCCTATAATTCGTAAAACTTCAGGCAATCTTATTGTGGTTGGGGATATGAATATCAAAATTCTGATTGACAATAATGAGTCTGATCGCTATTTAAGTACTTTCGCAAGCCATGGTTTAGTTTGTCTGTTGCACTAACCAACTAGAGTAAGAGGAGTTATATTTTTGTTAGTGATAGTTAGAGTAGATCATATTTTTGTTAGATTTAGTATTTCTTTTAAGTTTGAATATTCTGCTGATGTTTTAGATTTAGATATAACTGATCATTCACTAATTCGGTTAGAAATAAAAAAAGGGAAACTAATCCAACAATAGTGAAGGATTATCATTGTCTTCAAATTTCAATATTTAACTATGACTGTTTTCAAAAATTGATATCAAAAGTTGATTGGTCTCCTGTTTCGATAGAAAAAGATGTGTCAAAAGCTTGTAACGCAATGATTAGGTTATTGAGCAACTGTGGTAAAAAATCAAAGTATAACACTGTAATCGATACTAAAAAAGTCAAATTGAAGCCGTGGAGTACAGATAGTTTGTTGCATAAAAATGAAACTAAGAATAATTTGTTTAAGAAGGTTAAAAGAAACCCTAGCAATGACAGTTTAAAGAAAGCATATGTTAAATGTAAAATGATAGTCTTTAAGACTCAACTAAAGTTCGCATCTAATAATTTCTATCTTAATAAGTTTGAAAAATTCAATGTTAATATTAAACGGCAGTGGTAATTGTTTAGAGAACTCTCTGGAGAAAGATATGTAGGCAAGGATACACAGGTTATTGAATTGAATGTACATGGACTGGTGGTTAAAGAATCAAATCTTTTAACAGAATATTTTAATAAGTATTTCATTAGTATTTTCGTACAAGCTAAATCAATTCATGTCCATCGTAGTACTTCCTCATTCAATCCTTGCGTAAATAAATATGTGTTTAAATCTATGTTTCTAGAGCCAGTTGTATCAAATGAAATAATTAATTTAATTAATTCACTACCATCTGGGGAATTGCCTGGGAGTGATGGATTTAATAGCATCAAAATGCATTGTAATTAATATAGCACCTGTACTTACCTATGTGTACAATCTGAGTTTCTCTAATGGTGAATTCCCAAATGCTTTAAAAACGGCAGTGGTCATACCTTTAGTAAGTTATGATTTTCAGTAGTTAGTGATACAACAGAGTAGTGCTGTATAGCAAACGACCCCGGAAAACCATTTCTGGATTTCCTGGATCCGGAGGAAAACAGTAGAAAGTCTTTTCTGAATCTGTGTTTGAAATTATTAAAGAAGTTCCACATTTTGTTCTTCTATAAATTATAAACGTTGTTATAACTATATTTTTGTATTTTACTGAATTCTTATACCATCTCTATTCGTATTGCCCTTTAAATAAAGAATTAGAGTAATATAAAATAATTTTGTACCATCTCAAATCTTATAGTATTATCCCAAATACGAAGCTCTACAAAGCATATAAAATCGATGGTAGCAGACGATGGCCGATCTGTGCCGAAACCGGTCGTGAATTGTGTAAATACATCTGTGGAAAAAGAGTATTTGTTATTTTGTTCCTATAATCCTACTCTACAAAGCATTTAAAAGCACTCTAATTTCATACCTGTAGCATCATATTATTTTTTCTACATTTTAGGTGGAACGTATTTGTGGAATCAGAGGCTTTCAATCATTTTACTGGAATGAATAATGCGTTTAGTTGAAATGAAGAGAGGGAGTATACTCACAATTCTCTACCATATAGCATCGTATCAGAGGAATGCCTTCTAATCCAGTTAGTGGATGTCGTTTGATGAATATTAAAGATCGATATTCTTCATGATAACGTGTGTCTGAAGTCAATGTAATGATATCATGTGTCTGAAATTAAAACAACATTATTGGGTAATTATAATTCATATTGGTATTAGAAATGCGTACACTTGGTATATTTCACAATTTAAGAGAACTGGAATTGCTTAGTGTATCGCAGGGAATGATAATCTATACCTCTGACACTATTACATATGGCTTTTCGCTAAGCCATGCGTTCCCGGTCAAATTAAGTATGGTGTTTAGACATGAATTATTTTGCCCTAAAATATGAATCATTTTTATCGTGAGTCTATTTTTTGTTTTAATTTAGGGCCCGGATTGCCTCAATCATAAATTTCCTCTCTTTGTACTTCTCAAGAAACGAATGTTCTTCTATTATTTAGATCCAGATGATGGACGACTCAAAAGAATAACCCTTAGCACCAGATAGATGTTTAAACGGTGAACTACGCGGGCGCCCTTTAAAGTGCAGAATAATAGCAAGAACTCCCTCGTATAATAGATTATATTTATAAATGGACCCTGCGTTTCAAGGCTTTTCCCTTTCTTTCTTGCTCTCTGAGAACCTTAACTCGGTTTTCCGCCCTCAGGAGCGATTTCTCCTCGTTCTCGTCCATTGACCGAGCAACGGGAATTTCCCCTTTCTCCCTTTCCTTTATTCCCTTCTGTAAAATTGATCTCGGGAGGGAATCGAATGGGGCAGATGGCTTTTTCGGGAGGACCAAGGGATGAGTGTGAGAAAGAGAAATGGAAGAGAGAAATCCCTCGTTTCAATGCTGCGCAGGAAAACGAGGCTTATACTCAAAGGGACTCCTGCTTACCACTAATGCTGCATTATTTAAACTGGCCCTTGAGAAAACTCGGTTATCCCTGTAGACACAGACGATCAAGGGCTTCTACTCAATACGCAAGCGGGTTGGAGAGTAAATTCAAAAACCCTTGATGATGTCGTATATTTGTACGTTTTCTAGCTTAACTACCGCAAAGCATTTGATTGTTCCACTTTGGAGAGGCTTCAAAAATTAGTTGATACGGCTTTAGTGTGATACAAGAAGATCCTTTAAAGCCACGCTAATATATGGGATTCATCGCAAAATAATTGTGTTTTTAACCCATCAGGACTGGCGTCGGTACATCGTACCGATGCCCACGTTGCTAACTTAAATTCACGCTATTGTGATTGTGACGACAGAGCCATGGGTGTATGGCAACATATAAATGGAATGAAGAGCTTTATGTAAACCTTTATAATGTGAAATCGTATATTATGAATTTAGTATATTTATAACCATGCAATTAAATTTCATTAAATGATTATGTGAAATTATGTAAATGGCGTGAAATTACTTGTACGTTAATTGCTTGAAATTGTAAATTGAATCCTTAGGTCTTTTTATGGATTTGTATGACGCACTGCCTTCGGAAGGTTTTTTTGGGATATTCCTCCCGATTAAGGTGAATTCTAGGCAGGGTGTTTAATGCTTTACTTTCTACTCAAAATTTTACCACATCACCTGTTTCCTTTCGGTAGCCATCAAATATATATAAATAACAATGAACAGTTCGGTAACATTTATAATTGCTTGTGTTGTCGCGTCAAGTAGTGATAAGGGCGCCACGCTAAGGCGGTGTTGGTGACCATAAAAAGCACAACTTAACACTTAGTTGCAGGTTTTAATCTTTTAATTTCGATTTCATGTTAAAAAAAGATTTTAAGTTTTACACATTTGGGTGTATGCGAAAATGTTTCGACGGAAACGAAAGGTATGGACACACGGCAGCCGTACGTGATGGGTCAATTATCATCTCCGATTAAGTTCAAATGTATTCTGAAGTACACGTTTGTGTACGTATATAACCTCGCAATACATTTTAATACAATGCGTGTAAGGGTTTAATTCCTATTATTTTCAAGTTCCAAATATATAAGTTCAATCGGCTTCTACAAATTTTCTTCAGAGCATTTTCGGTCAAAAAAATGTCTATGTAAGTAATTTCAAGCCACCTTTCAGCGTTTGGCAGGAGGGAGAGGGTGAAAAATAAACATGATAAACGGCTTCGGATGTTTAATTAAATTAGATGAGAATATTAAATTTTCTAGTTGTACAAAAAGGAACCATGTTGCCCTCATTGATCTAAGATTACTTCAATTGTTGACTATAAGAATTTAATTTTCATAATTTTCTTCTCTATAAATAAATCTTCTAGATCTATAAAGAATCTAGAAAAAAAATTTCAAGATATATAATATAATAGGTTATTGATACGGGTTGCTTTTATCCTATGAACGCTATATTTTAAGAGGGTAATTTTTATCTAAAGAATTAACATTCGAAAAACTTTCAATGCATATATAACTAAAGAGAGCTCAATGGAGGTGATATGATGTAAATACACCAGTCATTTATGTGTATGTGTGTCATGAAAATCCCTATCGTACTTAACGCCCTTTCCTTCTTGCCTTGCCCTACTCATCCCGCTTTTAAATTATTCAATATCTTATGCTTTTGTTTTCCCCTCCCTCCCTTTTGCGTTAAATCCTAACTTCAATTACTTTATTCAGAAATTCACCCACGGCAATTCAATAAAGCGTAAAATATTACAGAAATGTTTCACGAGTCTAAGGACTGTTCATCTTTAAGAAGGAAATGATTAGTCATTTCATTAAAAGCGCATGGACACTGACAATTAAAACTTTATCACGTTTAAATATTCACATCCAGTGGATCTTTAAATATTCCACTATCAACATCTGAAATCAAATTGCAATATTATCGCTGTAAACATGTGAGAAATGTGTATCCTTCACTTTGTGAATATATGGCGATCTGTGTTTGGAATTCAATTTTATCCTTCCCGGAAACATTATTTTGTCATCAGTTGACTTTCTAAAATTAAAATTCGATAAAAACGGAAATAATTCTTGTAAAGACGCGGCTGCAAATATCACCAACTATTTCCTCTCACGCAATTACTTCACCGAAACCCTTTTGAAGGCCTACTACAGCGTAAATGGATCTCGTCAGCAATTCCCTCGACCTTCTAACGGAAATACATTTTAATCGATCAGTTTCTCGATGCCATAATGGAACCCAGGGGTCGCAGTTCCCCATAGATCCTCTCCACTTCCAAATAGCTTTATCTCGTTTATTCTTGCAAATCACATATCATCCTTTCTCTTTCTCCCCACCTCTACCAAGCTCCGCAATAAACCCTTCCTTTGCCCCAGTATGGCGAGAAAAGCACCTTCACAGTCTTGCACTCAGACAGCAAATATTCTTTCGCTTCTGGATCAACCATTTCTCCATTTCCAGCCGCGCCCAGTGCTAAAGCACTCCTCCACGCGCGCTTTGCTCAGCCACGACGAAAACAGGACAGGGCGTCCCCTTTGCATCTACATACGTCATTAACCATCGAGACTCGTTAAGTCTCGGATGAACGCGGTATAGGCGCCAAAGGCAAGGACCTAGAATGAGATGGATATGCGGTTGAGGGTACGTGTGTTGGAGGGAATGCGAATGCGGGGAAAAAGCGAAGAGAAAATAAGGGAGGAAATGAGAAGTGGCGAAGGGATAGGGAGAAGAGGCGCCGAGAAAGGGAGCGAAGGAAGGAAAAGGAATCGATAAGGAAAGGGAGATGATGAGGAATGCGAAATGTGCGGAAGTGAAGCTGAGAATTTTGAAGCGGATAATTCGCCAGACGGAAAAACATGTCCAGACAGACGACTGCGATAAGGCGAGACTTAAGTACTTAGATTAAAACTCACGGTCTAACTTGTGCTTTAAAAAGAGTTAAGACATTAAAAATTATAATGGACTTTGGAGAAATACCACTACTACTTAATAATTAAGTATATTCAACTATCTATATTTATTATAAACTAACATTGCTACCATAAAAACTGCTTCTTAAAGATACGTTTAGAATTTATAATGTTACAGTTAACAAGAAAAATAAAAAAAATCAAAAAGTGTCTGTCACGTTTAACTTTCTTATCGGATGGGTAGAAATGATTCTAAAAGTGTTTTACTGAGTTAAATAGGTGGACGAGGAAGATCATTGTAGTACTTCAAGTAATATGTTCATACATTTTTCTTATAAGACAACTTTTCGTTCAGCTAATTGATAGCCGGTGACGAGTTAATCATTCTTAACCTTTCCAGATAGTAGAACTTTAATTTTTAATTTTACTGGACATCTAATTAATGTTCCTTCCTGCAATTCGAATTAATAGAATTGTTCACAGAAATATTTCTATATTTGTTGTAAATTTTAAAACCGTAATTATTTAAAAATATTTCATGAATCATGAATTTACCAATTTATATGAAACTAAATTTCTAATGTTAAGTACTATGAGATCTATTTATACATCCCCTAAAAACCGATTCAACTAAGAAGTTTTTAATGAGCTAAACTCCTAACTAATGTAGGCGATCTTAATAACTAAAGAAATACTTTCAACAAACTTCGATGCTGGTTTCATTAATTTTGAAGTTATTTGCTATTCTCTAAAAGGTATTGAGTACTTCCTCTTAGCTTACATTACTTTTCAAATTTTGACCCAAAAATTGCAATTCCGCTCAAGTAAATTATACTTAGTATAAATTCATGGTGATTACGGAATTGAAATTCGGATAATCACGAGAAAATAGCCTAATTGTTTTAATAAAGGAAGGAGAGTTTAATGTGACATTATACTGAAACGAAAAAAAGTTTGAATCTGCTTGCTAATAAACTATCGCATACAGTGGAAGGACTTTGTATGTAGAAAAATAGAAGAATGAGATAAGAGAGAGTTAAAATATGATTGTTTGGGGAAGTGGATCTCTTAAATTAGTGGAAAATTCCTTTAAGAGAAAGGCTGGGAAATGTCAGAGGATAAAATGTGTTGTTGAGGCAAAAGGGTGTGAGAAAAAGAAGTAAGGTGTGGGCGGAGGTACATAGGCACTATGTGTGTAGAGGGAGGCGATGTGGCCATTCGGTTTGTCAATCGATAATCCATTACGTCATACCCAATGGCATGTACCTTTGGGGAATTAAATTGGAATAAAGCGTATCACGCATGCGTGAATTTCCTAAACACAAACAAGCCCACAAAGGAGCTGTGTTAGGACAAGACGGGATAGTAAAGAGTAAAGTATATGTAATTGATTTTTTTCTTTTTCCTGCCTTACAAATCAGTATCTCAAACGTACTTTCTAGATATTATATCTATAGCAAATTCAAGACTGCGTATATTTTTGATTACTTCCAATTTGAATAACGTATAAGATAGGAAATATCAAACATGATGAAAAGTCTGATTAAAAATTTTAAAATTTACGAGATTGGATTTGAAATTGCTTTTAATTCTTTATTAACAAAGTTCGTTTCGAAGGATTGATTTTTAACGCATGCAGATTTTTTTCATCCTTGAAGCGATGAATAGTGTGCTCACATGTGCGCAAATATCCAAAGGATTTGGCAAAATTACACTAAAATATTAAATTTCATAAGCGTTTTATCGCGATGAGCCTTAGATCAAAACAATGCTATAGAATTTAACATTTTTTAATTAAAATTGTTCGTTTTTCGGTCAAAGTACAACATTTTTAAAGTTGTTGTGGCGAATATTTTGAGTAATAGAATCGGTCAGTTGATCTCTTCTGAATTCCAAATTTCTATTTCATATACGGAAATATTTAACTTTCCGGATAATTCTGTGAATGAATATTAGGAGAAAACTGCCCTCTGAAATATATTTCCCCATGACCTTTATTTCGTCATCTCGCACTGTTAATATTCCAACGAAGTGCAGAATATTAATAGAGTTTTTAAAACACTATAACATTTTTAAAACACTATATTTTTCTAAACATCAAAATCTATTCTTTTTGGATCAGTTTATATCTGGTCACGCTATTTCCTATTTGGAAAAGAACTAAAAAAAACTTGATTCCCTTCGTTTCTTCACCCATACTTCCACATATCTAAACAACTTCACACATTTTTCTCTTTAAACACCCGCACATACTTCCGTATGTTAATATATGTACTTCTTATGACAAGCGTCTATTCTCTCAGCACTTATTTCAACACGTTCTAGGTCTTCATCTCCCTTTGGAACCACTTGCATCCTCATAATATGCCGTTACAGTCATCTTGCCCAACCTTACCGTTCACTTAATCAACGTAAACCACCTCTTCAATGCAATTCGCGTACCCTTCCTTCACCTATGATCCGCTCTCCACTATATGACACTGTTTCGTCTGCTTTTGCCACACATTCTCAGATACTTGACTTAAATCCTTCCTCATTCTCTTATATAGTGGAAATTGGTAAACACGAAATGAAGAGGGCCAAGCAATACATTTCGCGATAACCGAGATCCTTGTTAACGCAAACCGCCGCTTTGAATCACTTATATATCGTCTTCTATTGAAGAGCAACACAAGTTTACATTTATTAAATGAATAACAGTGTAACTGCTCTTCAGTTATTCTTCTCTCCCGAAGATGGCAACTTAGTTGTCGAAATACGTATCGAGAACAATACTTGCTAAGCGCGACCACGGAGAACCCCAACCCCCGCTGGAGGCAATTCTTCAACGGTTAGTTTGCTTACAAACAACGGCTATTTGGAGCTGTTATCTAACTCTGATGTCTTACCACAGCCTCGTTCCTTTTCCTTATAAATTTTATTTGTGCTTCAAAATGTATTAAGACATAGTAAAAGTTTTACTGGACTTTGCAGAAATACTACTACTACGAGGGCTTTATGATTACCCGTGTTTAGCCACTGATGGCACCACTGACACAAAATGTGTATGCCATAATTTAACGCAATCATTAGATATATTATGACTGTCAAAATTACAGACAGATCACTTGAGTAGTTTTGTTTTGATAGCTTTTGAAAATAGTCAAGTTCGTGTTTGCTTGCCACCATGGAAAAAGAGCAATATCGATCACTGATTCGATTTCTTTTTTTGGATGGGAAGACGTGTGAGGAAATCAAGGTGAAGTTGCATCCTGCTTATAAGGACTATGCACCTTCGATGACTACCATCAGATATTGGACTGATAAATTCAAGCGTGGCCGAACATCCGTTTCTGATGAAGAGCGCCCAGGCTGTCCGATTGAGGTGACTACGGAGGATATGGTTAAGAAAGTCCATGATATCGTGCTAGCATATCGCCGTGTGAAGATCAGAGAGATTGCTGGCATTGTAAACATCTCAACTGAACGCATACAAAGTATCCTACACGGAAAATTAGGCATGAGAAAGCTATCGGCGAGGTGGGTGCCGCGTTTGCTCACAGTGGAGCAAAAACGGAATCCCATGACAACTTCGGAGCACTGTTTGGACATGTTTAAGCGCAATCCGAAAGAGTTTCTACGGCGTTTCGTGACTGTTGACGAAACATGGATCCATTACTACACGCCAGAAATGAAAGAACAGTCAACACAGTAGATTTCACCCGGCGAACCTGCTCTAAAGAAGGCGAAAACGGTTCCATCGGCCGGAAAAGTCATGGCCACCGTTTTTGGGATTCGCGAGGCATCATCTTCACTGTCTATTTGGAGAAGGGAAGGACAATCACGGGGCAGTACTATGCTGATTTATTGGACCGATTCGATGCTGAATTGAGGGAAAACGGCACAATTTGGCGAAGAAAAAAGTGCTCTTCAACCTTGACAACGCACCAGCTCACTCATCTGCAATCGCTACAGCAACACTGGTCGAATTACGGTACGAATTGCTACCGCATCCACTCTATTCTCATGATTTCGTCCCATGCGGTTTCTTTTTGTTTGCAACCATGAAAAATGGCTTGGGGGGAACTCGATTCACGTCAAACAAGGAAGTCATTCAGAGGCCTATTTTGCAGAGTTTGACAAAAAGTATTTTTTGGAAGGCTTCAAAAAGATTGAATATCGCTTAAGTAAATATATTGAGATGAAAGGAGACTATATTGAGAAATAAATTTCAAAGAAGGAAAAAAATGCGTTTTCTTGCCTAACGCATGTACTTACCATACAGCCCTCGCACATGGTACTAGTACATTAGTTAATTGTTTTCAACCATCACAAACCATTATAGAGGGGTTATTAATAAAAATTAGTAAAATTCAGGAAGAACGTTTAAATGAAATCTTAAGTACGAAATAATAATTTTTATATTGATAAAAATCCTACAATAAAGGCCGTTTCGTGTCAAGAATATTGACGGATTATTTTACCTAAGGACCATGAAACGCTTTAGTTTCAACCACATTGCGTTAAAGAAATCAATCTTCTAAAATAATTGACCTACCCTTGCGACAATTGTTGGAAATTCCTTTCAAAGGAGGAACTAAATGCCTGTACCTAAACAATTCAAAGGAATGTATATTTGAAAGAACTGACGATGAAATTATTTATGAAAACCCGGTTGATTATATATCTCCTTACATAGACGCTTCTCCGGAAATATAAATATATATATATACGATGCTGGTTTCATTAATTTTGAAGTTATTTGCTATTCTCTAAAAGGTATTGAGTACTTCCTCTTAGCTTACATTACTTTTCAAATTTTGATCCAAAAATTGCAATTCCGCTCAAGTAAATTATACTTAGTATAAATTCATGGTGATTACGGAATTGAAATTCGGATAATCACGAGAAAATAGCCTAATTGTTTTAATAAAGGAAGGAGAGTTTAATGTGACATTATACTGAAACGAAAAAAAGTTTGAATCTGCTTGCTAATAAACTATCGCATACAGTGGAAGGACTTTGTATGTAGAAAAATAGAAGAATGAGATAAGAGAGAGTTAAAATATGATTGTTTGGGGAAGTGGATCTCTTAAATTAGTGGAAAATTCCTTTAAGAGAAAGGCTGGGAAATGTCAGAGGATAAAATGTGTTGTTGAGGCAAAAGGGTGTGAGAAAAAGAAGTAAGGTGTGGGCGGAGGTACATAGGCACTATGTGTGTAGAGGGAGGCGATGTGGCCATTCGGTTTGTCAATCGATAATCCATTACGTCATACCCAATGGCATGTACCTTTGGGGAATTAAATTGGAATAAAGCGTATCACGCATGCGTGAATTTCCTAAACACAAACAAGCCCACAAAGGAGCTGTGTTAGGACAAGACGGGATAGTAAAGAGTAAAGTATATGTAATTGATTTTTTTCTTTTTCCTGCCTTACAAATCAGTATCTCAAGCGTACTTTCTAGATATTATATCTATAGCAAATTCAAGACTGCGTATATTTTTGATTACTTCCAATTTGAATAACGTATAAGATAGGAAATATCAAACATGATGAAAAGTCTGATTAAAAATTTTAAAATTTACGAGATTGGATTTGAAATTGCTTTTAATTCTTTATTAACAAAGTTCGTTTCGAAGGATTGATTTTTAACGCATGCAGATTTTTTTCATCCTTGAAGCGATGAATAGTGTGCTCACATGTGCGCAAATATCCAAAGGATTTGGCAAAATTACACTAAAATATTAAATTTCATAAGCGTTTTATCGCGATGAGCCTTAGATCAAAACAATGCTATAGAATTTAACATTTTTTAATTAAAATTGTTCGTTTTTCGGTCAAAGTACAACATTTTTAAAGTTGTTGTGGCGAATATTTTGAGTAATAGAATCGGTCAGTTGATCTCTTCTGAATTCCAAATTTCTATTTCATATACGGAAATATTTAACTTTCCGGATAATTCTGTGAATGAATATTAGGAGAAAACTGCCCTCTGAAATATATTTCCCCATGACCTTTATTTCGTCATCTCGCACTGTTAATATTCCAACGAAGTGCAGAATATTAATAGAGTTTTTAAAACACTATAACATTTTTAAAACACTATATTTTTCTAAACATCAAAATCTATTCTTTTTGGATCAGTTTATATCTGGTCACGCTATTTCCTATTTGGAAAAGAACTAAAAAAAACTTGATTCCCTTCGTTTCTTCACCCATACTTCCACATATCTAAACAACTTCACACATTTTTCTCTTTAAACACCCGCACATACTTCCGTATGTTAATATATGTACTTCTTATGACAAGCGTCTATTCTCTCAGCACTTATTTCAACACGTTCTAGGTCTTCATCTCCCTTTGGAACCACTTGCATCCTCATAATATGCCGTTACAGTCATCTTGCCCAACCTTACCGTTCACTTAATCAACGTAAACCACCTCTTCAATGCAATTCGCGTACCCTTCCTTCACCTATGATCCGCTCTCCACTATATGACACTGTTTCGTCTGCTTTTGCCACACATTCTCAGATACTTGACTTAAACCCTTCCTCATTCTCTTATATAGTGGAAATTGGTAAACACGAAATGAAGAGGGCCAAGCAATACATTTCGCGATAACCGAGATCCTTGTTAACGCAAACCGCCGCTTTGAATCACTTATATATCGTCTTCTATTGAAGAGCAACACAAGTTTACATTTATTAAATGAATAACAGTGTAACTGCTCTTCAGTTATTCTTCTCTCCCGAAGATGGCAACTTAGTTGTCGAAATACGTATCGAGAACAATACTTGCTAAGCGCNAGGTTCGATGCTAGGACCGTTCGTATGACATACTTTTCAAAAATTCGTTATGGTATTTCCCGGTCAGGTAGAAGGTTGAAATTCGCAACATCGATGGAAGATATGGATTTATATCGTATGCCGTTAGGGTATTTGTCCTAATGGAGCCAGGTTCGATGATAGGACAAATCGTATGGACGTCTTTTGCATAATTCGTTTAGGGTGTTGTAGTTGGTGGATGGAAGTCCATTTATAGCAGGCGGAGTGTTGATTGTGGTGTGTGATGCCTTAGTTAATCTATCTTACATTAAGCTTGCAGTATGCAAGCAACTTTTACTCGTCTCTTTATATAGACGCTTCTCCGGATATATATATATACATATAGGATACTAAAGGCGATGCAGAAGGAAGTGCCTCACGGAGCCGTCGATTTTTTTGCCGTTAAGTCCCGGGTTTGGACATCTAGGAAAAAAGCGGACTTCCGTTCTACGGATCATGGGTACGATTCTAGGGGGGCCAAAAAACGGCCATTTTCCCATAGGAATGCATTGAGCGCATTTTCAGAAATTTATTTAGCCAATATAGCGTAAAGATAAAACGTTGAAATTTACGAAATCGTTAGGAAATTATTTTATCTTCCGTTTCCCGCATGAGCTTTTTACGTTATGGCCCCAGGTTCGATGCTAGTTACTTATTGCAAAACATTCAAAAAATCATTTAGGGTATTTCTAGGTAAGATAGGTTAGATTATAGCCCTAGGTTTGGACACCTAGGAAAGAAGCAGACATCCACCCTAGGCATCATGGGTTCGATTCTAGGAAGCCCAAAAACGGCTATTTTCCCATAAGAATACATTGGACGGGTTTTCTTACATTTTTCGGAAAGTTTTTTCAAGTACTTCCCGGAAAGCTAGTAAATTGAAATTTTAACTGCAAGTGCAGAATGTGATTCTCTTCCGCGTACTGAAAAGACCGCTTCCAAAATGATCGTAGGTTCGACGCTAGGTTGATGTAAAACATTCAAAGGACTTAATTCCCAGGGACCAAGGAAATTAAAGGTATTTAATTGCTTATCTGAAGCAGATTACACATCTGGTCTGCAAATTTATCTCATTCTCCCAGAGATACCGCCCCTTTAAAACCTACGCGATGCGTGATGAGCGTTTCCTTTTGACGTAAACAGACTGTCATTTTTTTCTAAAGCTGCCGACGATTCCATTATAGGAGGCCCCAAAAACGGTNCTATAACATTTTTAAAACACTATATTTTTCTAAACATCAAAATCTATTCTTTTTGGATCAGTTTATATCTGGTCACGCTATTTCCTATTTGGAAAAGAACTAAAAAAAACTTGATTCCCTTCGTTTCTTCACCCATACTTCCACATATCTAAACAACTTCACACATTTTTCTCTTTAAACACCCGCACATACTTCCGTATGTTAATATATGTACTTCTTATGACAAGCGTCTATTCTCTCAGCACTTATTTCAACACGTTCTAGGTCTTCATCTCCCTTTGGAACCACTTGCATCCTCATAATATGCCGTTACAGTCATCTTGCCCAACCTTACCGTTCGCTTAATCAACGTAAACCACCTCTTCAATGCAATTCGCGTACCCTTCCTTCACCTATGATCCGCTCTCCACTATATGACACTGTTTCGTCTGCTTTTGCCACACATTCTCAGATACTTGACTTAAATCCTTCCTCATTCTCTTATATAGTGGAAATTGGTAAACACGAAATGAAGAGGGCCAAGCAATACATTTCGCGATAACCGAGATCCTTGTTAACGCAAACCGCCGCTTTGAATCACTTATATATCGTCTTCTATTGAAGAGCAACACAAGTTTACATTTATTAAATGAATAACAGTGTAACTGCTCTTCAGTTATTCTTCTCTCCCGAAGATGGCAACTTAGTTGTCGAAATACGTATCGAGAACAATACTTGCTAAGCGCGACCACGGAGAACCCCAACCCCCGCTGGAGGCAATTCTTCAACGGTTAGTTTGCTTACAAACAACGGCTATTTGGAGCTGTTATCTAACTCTGATGTCTTACCACAGCCTCGTTCCTTTTCCTTATAAATTTTATTTGTGCTTCAAAATGTATTAAGACATAGTAAAAGTTTTACTGGACTTTGCAGAAATACTACTACTACGAGGGCTTTATGATTACCCGTGTTTAGCCACTGATGGCACCACTGACACAAAATGTGTATGCCATAATTTAACGCAATCATTAGATATATTATGACTGTCAAAATTACAGACAGATCACTTGAGTAGTTTTGTTTTGATAGCTTTTGAAAATAGTCAAGTTCGTGTTTGCTTGCCACCATGGAAAAAGAGCAATATCGATCACTGATTCGATTTCTTTTTTTGGATGGGAAGACGTGTGAGGAAATCAAGGTGAAGTTGCATCCTGCTTATAAGGACTATGCACCTTCGATGACTACCATCAGATATTGGACTGATAAATTCAAGCGTGGCCGAACATCCGTTTCTGATGAAGAGCGCCCAGGCTGTCCGAGTGAGGTGACTACGGAGGATATGGTTAAGAAAGTCCATGATATCGTGCTAGCATATCGCCGTGTGAAGATCAGAGAGATTGCTGGCATTGTAAACATCTCAACTGAACGCATACAAAGTATCCTACACGGAAAATTAGGCATGAGAAAGCTATCGGCGAGGTGGGTGCCGCGTTTGCTCACAGTGGAGCAAAAACGGAATCCCATGACAACTTCGGAGCACTGTTTGGACATGTTTAAGCGCAATCCGAAAGAGTTTCTACGGCGTTTCGTGACTGTTGACGAAACATGGATCCATTACTACACGCCAGAAATGAAAGAACAGTCAACACAGTAGATTTCACCCGGCGAACCTGCTCTAAAGAAGGCGAAAACGGTTCCATCGGCCGGAAAAGTCATGGCCACCGTTTTTGGGATTCGCGAGGCATCATCTTCACTGTCTATTTGGAGAATGGAAGGACAATCACGGGGCAGTACTATGCTGATTTATTGGACCGATTTGATGCTGAATTGAGGGAAAACGGCACAATTTGGCGAAGAAAAAAGTGCTATTCAACCTTGACAACGCACCAGCTCACTCATCTGCAATCGCTACAGCAACACTGGTCGAATTACGGTACGAATTGCTACCGCATCCACGCTATTCTCATGATTTCGCCCCATGCGGTTTCTTTTTGTTTGCAACCATGAAAAGTGGCTTGGGGGGAACTCGATTCACGTCAAACAAGGAAGTCATTCAGAATCCTATTTTGCAGTTTGACAAAAAGTATTTTTTGGAAGGCTTCAAAAAGATAGAATATCGCTTAAGTAAATATATTGAGTTGAAAGGAGATTATATTGAGAAATAAATTTCAAAAAAGGAAAAAAATGCGTTTTCTTGCCTAACGCATGCACCTACCATACAGCCTTCGTACATGGTACTAGTACATTAGTTAATTGTTTTCAACCATCACAAACCATTATAGAGGTGTTATTAATAAAAATTAGTAAAATTCAGGAAGAACGTTTAAATGAAATCCTAAGTACGAAATAATAATTTTTATATTGATAAAAATCCTACAATAAAGGCCGTTTCGTGTCAAGAATATTGACGGATTATTTTACCTAAGGACCATGAAACGTTTTAGTTTCAACCATATTGCGTTAAAGAAATCAATCTTCTAAAATAATTGACCTACCCTTGCGACAATTGTTGGAAATTCCTTTCAAAGGAGGAATTAAATGCCTGTACCTAAACAATTCA
>KZ308841.1:624378-638607 GCA_000376725.2 Ladona fulva
GTCCGCTTTTTTCCTAGATGTCCAAACCCGGGACTTTACGGCAAAAAAATCGGCGGCTCCGTGAGGCACTTCCTTCCGCCTCATCTTTAGTATCCTATATGTATATATATATCCGGAGAAGCGTCTATATAAAGAGATAATATATATTCTGTGTATGTATTCCATAAGTTTAGACATTTTATTTCTCCAATAAAAATGTAAAATGAAAGTAATAGAAAGTGGACCAATGTTTTAACCAAAACTTCGTATTATCCATTTTCGTGTTACTTGGGTTTCCGCTGTATACTACTTAATAAATTGAGAACAGTTGTATCCGTATATATGTGCCTTTGCCCTTTATCTCCATCTCATTTTCGACAGTTTCCCTTCTAAAAACCCAATCGATCGAAGTGATTACCGTCCCATAGAAACCATTCCATTACCATCCCTTTCTTCACTTCCATCCTCCTCTCAATTTCTCTTCTCCTCTTATCTCTTTGCAACTCCATTTATCTATTCGAGCGTCCAAAGGAGAGACAACATTCCCTCTAAAACCCTACTTTACCTTCCTTTCCTCACGCACTCTCCAAAGGACCTCTCTCCTTATTTCTCTCCCCGTTTCTTTCCAACACAAAACACACTGCTTTCGTCATCCAATTCCCTTTCTGGTCCACGTTGCTCGACGTACTGACCGTGTTGATAGTTAATCATGTGCCGTGGTCTTTACTCGCTAAGTCTGAGCGATGAGCCTGTCACTTCCCAAAACCGTTGGGGACAGTTCAATTTTAGGTCCGCCTTTCACATTAGACGGAATTTTTTACGTGAAGTTTGGGAGCGGTAGTTTTGGATTTGGCGGCAAAAAGAGATGCTCCGTGAATCCTCTTTTTTCTTTCTTTCGTCTCGTTGTTGCGTTGATCGGAGCGGACGGACCCTCCAATTTTTTTACGTTCTGGAGCGCGACGATGCGGAAATGGCGCGAGTTCTAGTGTTAAATCTTTTTTTGTTTGGGTTTCGCTTTCCGTTGAAAGGCTCGTTGATATAAGCCCCGGACGTTTTCCGGTTTCCGATTGGCGAATGGAATTCCGGTGCCCTTTCATCGTCCATCATTTTAGAGGCTAATGCCAGTCATTCTGGTTATTCTTGAATGCAGCGATCCCTTACTTTCAGGGGACGTCCAAGAGAGCAAATGAGTGGGAGGTTCCATTTTATGGTGCTGAGAGATTTTCTGGCAAATGTATGCATCTGAAGGTCTGCCTCTCCGAGTATTTTCTCATTATAAACTGAACGCTATAATTTCTCAGTTTCGGGATTTCTAAAATAGCGAAGAAATGGAATAAAGCGAAAGGAACTCAAAAAGTGATCCACGCTGGTAATAATCTTGCCTCGTCATCAGCATTCCGTAGAGAATCAGTATTTACAAGGAAAATTGAGATAAAGGAGAGGGAACTGTGGCTTACAGGGCAAGATAAGAAGTGAGGTAATTTTCCCTTGCTTTCCTCCCGAGTCAGAATGATATTAGGAGATCAAGTCTACGTAAGTTATACGCAATGACTCCACGATTAACATTTTTCGTAGCATCGAAAAAGGAGACCCCTTAATTAATGCCAATATTCAGCATAATCATACCTTTGTGGCTATCATATAATTACGGCCATAATAATCACCAGCAGTGGGACATAAGTAAATAAAAGATACATCCTACAGCTACATCCTGTAACAAAAAGTTTACAGGGATGATACGAAATTAATGAAAATAAAAAAAAAAACAAATGTAACCGTCTTAAAAAGTTATAATAAGACGGTTGCAGAAATTTCTAGAAATTATAGACAGTTTCGTCAATCTGTGAGAGCTAAAAAATAACCCAATGCGCTTATATTGACTCAGNATTTCAGAAAATCATTTAGGGTATTTCCTTATACGATAGAACGTTGAAATTTACGCCACCAATAGAGAAGACAATTATCTATTGTACGCCTAAAGGATTATGTCCTGAGAGTCTTTAGTTCGATGCTAGAGCAATTCGTATATCATAATTTCAAGAATTCATTTAGGGTATTTTTAGTTAAGATAGAAACATAAAATTCACGGTGTTGTTAGAATAGATGACAGTCTATCGAATGACGTCGAGATTTTTTCCCTGTGGGCTCAAGTTCGATACCAGGACAGTTCATATGACCGAATTTCCAAAAATTCGTTTGGGTATTTCCCGGTCAGGTAGAAGTTTGAAATTCGCAACATCGATAGAAGATATGGATTTCTATCTTTTCCCGTAAAGATATTTGTGCTNTCTACATCCTGTAACAAAAAGTTTACAGGGATGATACGAAATTAATGAAAATAAAAAAAAAACAAATGTAACCGTCTTAAAAAGTTATAATAAGACGGTTGCAGAAATTTCTAGAAATTATAGACAGTTTCGTCAATCTGTGAGAGCTAAAAAATAACCCAATGCGCTTATATTGACTCAGGAATAAAAGTTGCAGTTATCAACCAAAATAGCTGAAAATTCTATAGACAGGTACTCTTACAGACATATCTGGTTCTCCTGTTGTCCCCTTACTCCAAAAACTACTACCTATATAGCCAACCACTTTGATAAGCTCCTAAAAGTTAATTTTGAATTTTTGTCCTTTTAACTTCAGTCATTAACTTTTACTTTCAATTTGAAGTAATGACGAAGAAAATAATAATCTGCTAACTTAATTATGCTTAAAAATGTTGTTTGAAATTTTTATTTCCTATACAATTACTGAAAAATATTTCGTAATAAACTTCCGGAGAAAATGCCACTCATGGACTAAAAACTTTACCCTTAGTCTCAACCATATTAGGTAACGAAGTCCACATAAAAAGTTATCACATAGTATGTCCTCACAAATAACCTATTGGATTTTATATTGAGCTCCGTTATTTCTTGTGGTAAAATCCATTCTTTCACAAACAATCATACATTATGTTGACCTTGGTAACGGGATAGCGCTTCATCTTTCTACTTGTTGGGTCAAAGAAAAGACAATTTCTTCCTTATTTCGTCCTTGAAAGTCTGCCAGCCGAGTTGAGCACGCCTTGTGAGGAAACTTTGCGGAGAAATCGCGTACGAAATACGGCAGCAACTCAGGAGGAAGGACGAGCTACTTCTGAAATAAAATGAAAAATCCATGAGGAAAATGAGGGAATGATGGACGGAAACTTTGGTGCAACTAAAGGAGGAAAAATGATCAGAGAGGAAGGATGAATTTTCGTGGCTAACCAACAGATAAATTGTTATTTCTAAATACCTACTCCTTCAGAAAGTAATATTTCGCATGAAGTAAAGTTGGTTTGAGAGGAAAAAGGAACGTCGCGGTAAATGGAAAGATAATTCGATGAGAAGATGAAAGAGAGGTAAGAAACGCTTTGAGGCGACGGAAAAGGCAAGCTGATGAAGAAAAGTTAGCAAAGAAGACGATGGCACAAAGTAATATTCGATAGGGAGGAAGAAAACAGAAAGAAATTCATATATTTTTTCTTGCTACAGATAAAAATTTGGGAAGGGCCATCCGACTGAATTTTCGTCGCAGAAACTTTGTCAGTAAAATTTTGGCGCCGAAAAGTTCCAGGAATTTCTTTACAGAGATAATTTATATTCATAATGATTTCTACGTTTGTGTATGGACTTGAGATAGATGTATTCGTAGAAGAAAAGTGTATCACTTATAAGTTAAGGATAATAGAAAGAATAAGTATATAACATCTAATATTTAAAAATTAATTCATTACTTCGAACAAGCGTGGATTACAATAAGAAAATGCATTATAGCTAGTAAAGGTAAATTTCCCTAGTAAAGCCAAGTAAAGGTAACTCTCCCTTGTAGACAGAAAAGGTACCCGTGCGGGGACAAATATTTTCTCTTTGCTGCTTACCACACGACGCTTCATCAGGATTCGACCTGTTTTAAAGCACTGATTGATACAGATTGATTGTTGCGTGTTTTATTATTTCTAGTTTCTTTTTCCAGTATACACTAGTATCATTATTTCATGACTCTTTGGTTATAAAAGTCTTAATCTTTTCGTAGTAGAGAGATAAAAAGAAAAGGTGAGAATTTGAATAACTTTATTCTCTTCCGGTGGGTAGAGAGGTGATTGGTTTTAAAAAATGAGATGAAATAGAAGTCGGTGTACAAAACAACGTAGTTGATAAAAGTGACTATGAAAATAAAGCTAAATCATTGGAGTTGAATGCGAAAAAACAATATTCTTCGTGGTACAGAGTTTATTTCTTCGATACTGAATTGATTACATTAAGTTGAAAGCTTCTTAAACTTTCCTATGAAGGCTTCACACCTCATTTCTTAACAGTTCTTCAATTCGTACTCTTGGTTGATATTTTGACATACGATCATCGCCTACGAATGGAATTTTCAATTTTTGGAGTATGAGGGAGATAAATAGAGAGCGTGGTCACGTTCACTCGCTTATTCAAAAATTTCAACCATTTTACTTTATTCCTTAAATTCCTTCGCCTGAAAAATAGACCCATAATCTAGCTTTATTTTTCACCGTCTTACTTCCTCTAACTCTTCTTTTTATCATCGCTCTAATATATTCCTTTTTATCTTCATTGAAAACCTTCGTTAAATCCTTCCTCATTTCTCACATTCAATTTTCCTGTAAGCCCCTCTCTCTATCTCAAGATTTCCCATTTATATTCATAAAAATTCTCCGTTCGAAAATATTCCATCCTGGCCGTTTGCTACTGTTTCGATTCCCTATTTCCTCTATTCCGTTTCTATTTTCTTAACTATAACTAACATAAAGGTTTGGTCAGATAATTTAAATATCGGAAACAAAAAGAAAGACTAAACTTTTTCTAATATAATTTCTCATGTTCATGGGAATTTTGTGTATCAGAAAACATATGTTGGTAGCTCCAAAGAAAAAAGTTACTTCTTTTAGAAAGGTGGTCAGATATACGCACGGGTTCTGCAGTAGCGTTACAAGAAACGAGGATAATAATTCTCAAGGCTTCCGCATAGCCAAAGGGATGCGCGTTCGCTGTTAGCGAAAGTGGTCCCGAGTTCGGTTCCCAGAGATGGCCCAAATGTCAGAAATGGCCTCAGCTGTCGAAGCGCATTTAATAATACTACTACTACAATTACTCAAGTGACATGCCATAGTAAAATACGTTAGTCCTGACTTTTGGTGCGTCTTACTATTTAAAAATATTTCGCATATGCACTTCCAAAGGTAAATTGGTGAGATACTTTACTATCTTCCGAGTTAATAGTAATATAGACCAACACTATATGCATACTTACATACACCAATACAACTTTTTGAATAGGATTTTGAGCCGGAGCACAAGGGATCCCCCCTTCCCGCACCCACTCCCTTGCTTTCCCCTCATCGCTCCTCTTCCTATATATTGTGAGTTTGCTCTGTTTCCTGTACCTGACGATGACGCGACGCGTCGAAACTTAGGTCGTTTTATTAAATATCCTGTGGTAACGAGTATAAGTGTTTTCTTATTCCTTTCATGTTAAAGTAGTTATATATTCATAGCGGTGAACATAACATCTATAATCTTACCTTTGCTTCGTATATTAAGCAGAACCTATCAATGATTTGGCAATATCATTCATATAATTAAGCTGTTTGTTAATAATGTTGATTTACAAAACTTTATAGCCATATTTAATGTGTAGTTGACTCAAAAAAGGGTAATTGAAGTATGGTCGGACAAATCGGACAACCGAATGTCGATCAAGTGAGAGAGACACGAAAAACACAGCTTATGAGTAACAAATTCTAAGAAAATTACTTTACCGATATTGTAAATAAATTAAAAAATCGTATCCTAGCTCATTAGCTGCTATATTAAAGTTAATTTAATAAAATATTTTATTAGCACGGAGATACATTCAGATAACTTTTATCACCGCCTCATTTCAAGATTTGGCCATTAAAACTCACAATCTTATCTCTAATCCCAATCTTATCGCAATATTTTCTCCATTTTGCTCCCATTTTCTTCACTCCGTTATCCTCTCCATCCGTCATTCTCTCCTACTTTCTGTGTCACCTTCACTATTGATAACCCTATTCCCCATCCTGTCCTCTGCACCCTTCTCTACTTGCTCGTTCAATTTTGCCATCGCTCATCTAGCAGCAAACGGAGGATCGGAGGGTGAGGGTGACGCAGGTGGTCGAGGAATCTCTGGCATCGCGCGGATGTGAGAAAGGAAGAGAAATGGAGGGAAAGGAAGAGATGTGTGAAGAAAAATGGAGAGTAGAAAATACTAGGAGGAAAGGGGAAATTATCCGAAATATAATACCTCTTTGGAAACATTATGGCCACTAATTTTCGACTTGTTTAGTTTGTTTATTGCGTGTACGGGCTATTTCATAATCCTAAATTGCATAAATTATGAAAGCTACAAAAGTAATCTGATGTGCGTGCAACATGTTTTGTTTGGCCATAAAATTCCGATGGTTGCGTAGAACTGGCCCTCACTGTATACTTACTAACGAAACAAAGGAATACGACATCTAGCATTATCATGTAGCTGAAACTCAACTATGTTAACTTCTCAAATCTCTGGTTTTAGTAGAAGTTTGATGGCAGTCAGGTTTAAATATGTATTCAATATAGTTATTAGCACAAGTAAAGAATAGGAAGGATATTAGAACTGAAAAGACATTAAAATAGAATCGGCCTCTGATGGTTAAGTGAATTAATTTATAATTACTCCAAAAACTATGAAAATATTGTTGATGGCAATTGGAGTTTTTGAATTTTGAAGTTTTTGGACTTCAAAATCCATCGACAATATTTTCATGGTATTTGGAGGAATTATAATCTTAATTATAATCTTAATATAAAATGAATGAAGCAGTAACTTGAAGTATTCCTTTCGGTCATGGAAAACAAATGGAAATTCTGTCAAAGGGGAGGGAATCCTTAGTTGAATCATAGAGAATGCTTATCCATCTATGTCTTATGTAAGGTTACTCTGTGGTAGAAGCGAAATAGAAAGCAAGTAACCAGCAATAATTCATATTTTAGCGGGCAAAAAGTAAACGCTTCGAAGGAGAATCTAAATGACTAATATTGCACTCGGAAGGTTGCAGTATAAACGTGACATTCACTAATTTATTCCGCGAATATGTTTTAAAGATTTTCACAAAACCGATGATAACGACTGCTCTTTTATGATAACCACGTCTCACTATCCAATTGAAAATATTACCAAATTTAAGCCATTGCTCACTTAAGCATGAATTGCCTTCTGTGTTATTTGCTGAGGTTATTCACTCAATCAATATTAGATTATTTCAGTGTACAATCCCCAATATTCAGGAAACCTGTTTGGTCTGAATATTTTCCAATTTAATTTAGTTTGGGATTGCAATTCATTTATAAACTGGCCTGTTAATCACCCACTGAATTATGAGATTTATATTTCAACCAGGGTCATATTTTTTCCAAATGCCTCCTGCTTGATTGTGACTGAAAAGCATAAATTATGAAGAAGTTGTTAATGTTTTCCAAACTTCGTTAAAAGGTTTTTAATTGTTTTAAAACCTACTTAAGCGTCCATTATTCGACCGAAATGAAATGAGAGCTCAATCAAATATCCAGCCTTATTTATTTGTGCTCGACAAACCTCCCAAAAACGACCACAACGGACAAACTCTTTATTTATGCGAGCCAAATATATTTTGCCTTTAATGCAGTGTTTTCCGTACTCTCGAATTCACCGTAAAATACTCCCATTTATTCCTCTATTTTAGTAAGGTATTTGCGACTTAAAACTTCCGCGTCACGAATAGTTTAGCTTAATTATCTTTAAGATAATTAATATTAATGTTACCTTTAAGGTAATAATATTAATAATAGTGATCCAATATTTCTACCATTACTTCAAAAACAGAAATTTATACAAACATATTCTTTCTAATTACTTTTTCTTCTACAAATGAAATAATTTTAAATTAAAGAAACATAAAATGGGGTTCTTAGTATTGTGACGTCGTTCTATAGGATCTATTTACCATAATTACAGTGAACCTTGATAAAAATCTCAAAATTACTGAGTGACCACATAAACCAAGGGTGGCCGATAATCGGCCAGCATACCGCAGTAAGGGAGAGCTGAGGGCTTAGAAACGGTCCACCAATCTTCCCAAAGTTATGTAAACAAATTTCCGTCACAGAAACTTTTATCCTAACATGAGATATATGGAATTTAAAAAATTTACAAGCAACTAAACACATAGGTTTCCTTTTATCGTCAACGGTTATTTATAAGCCGTGTAATGAATTGTTAATCTGTTACTATTTATCTTTCAACGGCATATTTAAATATATGTTTATACGTGTTTGCTTGATGTTGTTAGCTATATGCTTAAAATAGTTATTGTAAAACGGAAAGTGAAGCTAAAGTGAAGTTGTAATGCTATCAAAGGGCTTCAACGCTGTACTGGAATCCAATAAGGTAGGAACACATTAACAATGTATGTGTTATATCTATTAATTTAAATGAGAGACTTTACTGAATCTCTTCACGATGTTAGTAGTAATTTACCAATATACGCTAATAAGGCTGTGAACTACAAAAAGTAACATTTCTTTGCATTTCTAAAAATTTTCATTTTCAGATGAAAATACTAGGAGGAAAGGGGAAATTATCCGAAATATAATGCCTCTTTGGAAACATTATGGCCACTAATTTTCGACTTGTTTAGTTTGTTTATTGCGTGTACGGGCTATTTCATAATCCTAAATTGCATAAATTATGAAAGCTACAAAAGTAATCTGATGTGCGTGCAACATGTTTTTATCGCACATTGCAGGAATTCGATGAAATGGAAACAAAATGTAGACTTCAATATTTGTCCCATTAATATTTCCTTATAATAATACATGTTGAAGTGCCCGTCGATTCTCAATCAAGAGTAAAGATTGTTAAATACCATTTTAATTGGAACCTACTGAGTTCTCCAGAAAATATTTGATACGTGCAACGAATATGAGGCGGAATCAAAAGTCTTTTTAGTCGCCTCATTATTCTGAAATCATGCTGACGGTTCACTCTCAAATGTGTATGAGAAACATGGAAACGAGGGACACAATCTTAGAATTAGAATAAAAACTAAAGTTGGCCAAATTTAGATCTCGGAAAAAACGCAGATGAAAATCCACACGGTAACCTAAGCGGTTCAGGGGTAGTTGGTCGAAGGACAGCCGGTCGATGAGACTACTTGTCGCTAGACTTTTCGTCACTGAGACATTTACACGAAACAGCGTATACGTACTCCATGTATTGCTCATATTGCAAGACCTCGCTCGTATAATTAGTGAAAGTTCATTTAAATGTTTGCTTGCCTTGTGAAACATTCGTAAACCGAGGTTTGACTATGCCTCCCGTGTTATGGAGCTGGCATGTTAACATAGGCTATGGCAGTTATGTGTACTATGACACTTCTTGTATCTCTGGCCAAGTTCTTTCGCGGGCCGCGTTTTGTTTAGCTCAGGAATGAGACAATTGAGTACAGTTGCAGCCGATTTTTGAGTAATTAAGATTTCATTCCTTTCATTACGTAATATAGGAAGTACTTCCGTACTGTGGGAGTGGACGGAGGTATGAGTGCTGCCATTTCACTTTAAATATTTCGCAGCCTCATTTGTTTGGCCATAAAATTCCTATGGTTGCGTAGAACTGGCCCTCACTATATACTTACTAACGAAACAAAGGAATACGACATCTAGCATTATCATGTAGCTGAAACTCAACTATGTTAACTTCTCAAATCTCTGGTTTTAGTAGAAGTTTGATGGCAGTCAGGTTTAAATATGTATTCAATATNAATAACCTTACGATTGTTTACTGCTTATGTAATATACCTAGTGCATATACGAAACTTTTTAAGTCTTTATAACAGTCATTTTTATTATTTATTATTTGAGCCTCCATCGCACTGCTCAAGCTACATACAAGCTCACTGCTGCTGCGTCGCCAACCTCTCGCGGTCATAGATGTCGGCGTTAATCTTGAATTGCTGCCCCATTTATATGTCTAATTTTTCCATTATGTTAGTTGCAGTACAGTAATCTTCGTATAAAACATCTGCAGTTATGTAGGCGGTGATTTCGCTATTTTTTGCCGGAATTTGGGTGTTCAGTAACCAGGCGCCAAACAGTGATCTCTTGTTGGTATTTTGTGTATGCTAGTCTTTCTGCAAGTGCACCGGAAACTGTTGAAAATTTTATAATCCTGTTTAAATGCGTAGGATAACAACCCACACTTTTATTAGTAAGAGTGTACATTTTCCTATCAGTTGCACTCTTTACCAGTTTTTCTTATTTTTCCTCTGCGTATTGATTACCGTAAAACTTACATTCCGGGGTTTTATTTCACGAAAACTATGATTCTTTCTTCCATTCGGATTAGGAATTGTACGGTTAAACTAAAAACACGAGAAACTAGGACTGAAACATCCAAAATTTTCTCTAAGACTTGCTTCACTTAGAAAGAAGAATCGGAAGAACCCTTGCAACGAATCATAGTGCGCCTAACTTTTATTACATCAAGGTATCTCTGGACCTTTCTTATCACGAGAAAGAGAAGAATAGGATACCCTCAAAACATAAATAGGGTACAAAAGAATACCCAACAAACATATAATCTGCTAGAGATTTTCTTTGCATTCTCCTAACTGCCCAATCAGCAAAACAAGCAGTTTTTTACAGGAACAAAATCTTCCAATAGACAAAGGGTCCATTTGTGACTCATATGACAAAATGAAAGAGGCCTCATAAATTTTCAAACCGAATTTCAGAGATCAGTATGGTGTACAGAGTGCCGTATCTCAACATCGGCACCACGTATAATATGTAACATGTATAACATGTACTTTACCAAAATTTGCACCTAAGAGTTAAGTTGTATGTTTAGGGCACCCGAAGTATTCTTAAAATATGAAGGGTCTAAGCCATAAAACATCTGTTCCTCAAGTACCCGCTGAGAGAGAGCGGTAAGAGACTTGACCGCTACCTCTACTCTCCGCCCGCAACTGCATAGGTTTAAGACATTGACTGTAGTTTAGTTAATATTACGTATAAAGATCTGAAAAATTTGCAGTATATTCTTGAAACGTTCTACTATTTTTGAAAGCAATAAAAAATATTAGATTTTTTTGACGGGGTAAACCAGGAGCCCCCCTTAATTTCAAATGTTCAGCAGGGCAGAACTATGCAATCCTCTAACAAGTTGTGAATGGAATGGATGTGGTTAAGCCGAGAGAAATTTGAGATTGCCATCTTTCAAGGTGCCTTTACTCCTGTCGTTATTTATTTTTAATCAATGTTATCCCAAGCTGATCAAACTTATTACCTGCCCTTTTTAGGTATGACTTAAATAAATGTTCAATGAAAATGCTTTAATGAGATGAACTATCTAGAATTATAGCAGTGCTTCCTTCTCTCATATCTTCCTTTGTATTAAAACGCGGTATGAATTGCTTTTATTATTTTTTTTCAAATAAATACGAGAGAAATATTTACATAACTTATTATTTGGTCCTCCGGATAACCATGTGAGTAATACTCTTCGGTGATAGCGGCTCCGGGTTCGATTCCCGATGTGAGCTCATGACCTTATCTGTTGAAGAACTCTTAAAAATACCACTACTACTTTTTACTATCAATGTTTTTTTAAAATACTCAAGAAACTATGCCCGAAATGCCCGTGGTCACCCCTTTAATGTTGCTTTTGAACCAAGGAAATTACAACTACTAATTATGGAGTCTCTAAATAGATGTTTTCCAAAGAGTGACTCACAGTTTTAATCTATTTGCATGACGGAATACGTTTTACAAACGAAGTATTAATTTTAAAATACTTTTTCGCTTAATTTGAATGCTTCTAATGTATATGAATAAACGATCAATGTTTGTTTCTCTCTTCTTTTTATTCTTTCACCCTTGTGTTATCCGAGTCCTCCCAATTTTACCTAGTGAGCCGTTTAGGTAATTCCACTCCCATAATCCAACCGAAGCTGTTTCTTTATTCCCTCATCTATTGACTCTTTCCAATTTTTCCAACCGTTTAGCTCTCCTTTCCGTATTTTTTCATGGCTTTACCTCCGACTTTACTCGCCGTTCATTTACTTTCTTCTTCCTCCCCAGTCGATCTCTCCTGTACCTAATTCCTCGACACTTCCCCAATACTTCCGCTCTCGCCTATAAGAGGAATCTCTTCCATCGTGTGCCATTAATCATTAAATTCCTTTCACGCCTTCAAACGGTTCACTTTACTCCAACTCCACTCTTTCCTCTCCAAGTTTCGCCCGTCCGTGCGAACCACTTTCCGGTTTCACCGCGGTACCTAAAGTGGCCTCGTATTCCCCAGGGTGAACAAACTTACTGGGAAGGAGTCAGCTTTCGCCTTTACTCCTCTCTTGCTCGCTTTTTCGTCAACATTTTTTATCCCACATTAGAAGAAAAAATCGGTGGACAAGTTCCTTAACATTTTTATTTGAGTAGTTTCCTCTAAGTTCTTGCTAGGATGCGAGAGAGTTAAAGGGAAAAGATTCTCTATCGCTAAGTTATGTTTTGATAGCTAGAAAAACAAATTAAAGGAAATATAAGCAGAATATTGGATGAAACTAGGTGAGACGGACTGAAAAGTAAAGGGGGTGCTTCAGAATATTTTAAAAATGTATTCCGTGTCCTATAGAGTCGTAACTCGTCATGAGGATTCGAAGGCGAAACGGCTTCGATCTTTGAAGTTTTATATCTCAATACCCTATACACCCCAAGAAAAAAATGTATTCCTTCTTAGACGCTGGAAATAATTAATTTAAATATAATGTACCATATTAGGATTTCGAGGAACATTCTGGAAAGGTGAATATCTACCATTTCCACTTGATTTCATCCAAACGACCGATTTCGTATGATTCGTCACCCCCGCTTGAATTAAAGAAATGAGATTCAGAGAACGTCGTAACCCGCATGTCGGCAGATGGAATTTGCGTTTGGAGAATAAACGGAAAGTTGCGTATCACCGGATTCTAGGATTCTTTGTATTTCCTCTTCATTTTATTGAAAAATCGAGCGGAAACTATAATTATTTTCCTTCGCCTTATCAACTAAAAAATCAAGTATGTATATGATTGAAGCGGAAGAAAATATAATCCTAAGATAAAGAACTGACAAGTATCTATTTTCTATGGACTTGAACAACTTTCTTATAAAAGAGTACTTCATCAACATGAGAGGAAGGCTTCCTGTGATGCAATTATGTTTGCTTTTGAGAAAAACGTCATCTTTTTGATATTATGTTCAATATGCTGTAAACATCTCCAATACAACCGTTTCCCCTTAACCTGAGAGCTACAACGTATTTCATAGACGAAGTTTTCTTAGTATGTATGTACTTACGAATTAATTAGGATTAATCCTTGAATGTTATTTAATCTATTTAAAATTACAGGAGAGAAAGAAAATTCGGTAACTTAGTATTACCTTTAACGTTGGTTTACTTAGTATTTGTAACTTATTGTCCTGGTCTCAAGTTTATAAGATTTACAATATGTAATTTAAAACTTATTTAGCAATTACTTTCACGAATCAGACTCCATCTTTTTCTAGGTAGTAAGAGTACCTTAAAAATAACGGTGAATTGAAGAGTGATACAAGTGATCTGCAATGACACATGGATATTTTTACTACCGACATTTTTTCTACCTATAATTCTAAAATCTTCAAACGAGGTGGTGACAGTTAAATATATAGTAATAAAATCAACGCAAATATGTCTCACGAAATTATAACCATGTTGAAATTATCTTTGTCTCTCTTTCGAAAATCTATTTTAGATATCAATTTATTTATTTAATAGATTAACATACAGTAATAGCACTATTTTGGAGTGAATTCCAAACAATAGAGTATATCAAGTTAACAGTTATATACAGGAAAAGATTCGACATAAAAAATCAACACAACTACCTTAATGTATCTACAAAATACAGAACTATTTACATAAAATATGATTTATACATTCTCCTAAGAAAGAATCATACAACAATCTGAAAAGTTTAAGTAGGGAGGTAAGGAGTTTAGTAGGCTAGGAAGTACATATAGCAAGGAACGTTGTGTAAGAGATAATCTAAATGTAGGAGCATGGAGAAGAGGCTTGAGTCTAGTTGCCCTAGGTGAAAAATGGCCATAAAACATCTGTTCCTCAAGTACCCGCTGA
>KZ308841.1:641586-652312 GCA_000376725.2 Ladona fulva
AGACAACTGAGCGCGTCTCACAACTAAATTTAGCCTAAAAACTGTTATATTAATTTTGACAATCTGACAGATAGCATAATATGTGGAATGCTGTTATAGTGAGTTATCCCTTTGTTTAACCACGGATGACGGCAGTATTTCGTTTAAATGCCGTCGGCAGTATTTATGTCAACTCTTCGATGTATGTGACATACATTTTTTTACATCAACTTAAAGACCCTTAAATCACACCATATACAATTTTAACATTCTACATTGTATATTAACGTTATTTATGTTAAACAACATGTGTATTAACAAAGATCTAGACCAATACAACAATGCGACAATTGAGCGCGTCTCACTACTTCACTTAACGTAAAACTAAATTATATTAATTTCCGACAATCTTATTGTTAAATATTGTTACAGTTATACGCTTCTTTGATTAAGAGATGTAACCATAACATTTTTTTAATAATCTATTAAATTTCGTCAGCAACATTTCCTTTGAATTTGTAGTTAGTAGTCCTTTGACACTCAAATATATATGTTAATTAATTTCTATTTATACAATAATATCTATATTCTTTAATTTGAAGACCTTTAACCCACAATTTCAACATTTTAGTTTTATATAAACGCTACATAATCTATTATGTTATATAACCACTATGTAATTGATTTATGTCATATTTTCAGCTTTTCATTCGAAAAATTGAGCGCGTCTCGTTTTTAGTGAGCACTGATTGAGAAACTCTAATTATATACAATAACGTAGAAATGCTATGATTTGAAGTTAATCGTAACGCTATTTAGAGGTGTGAAAAGTTAGTATTGGTCTCCTTTGCCTAGTCTTTTATTTGCCAATAGTGGGTTTGCTAACGAGTATTGAAAAATATCGGAATCCTTTCTTGTAATTTCTAACACTATATAAATAAGTATTATATAATTGNCCAAGGAAGAATGGACTTGAAAAAAGTCTGACGGGACCGGGAATCGAACCCGGGTCTCCCAATTGCCGGTCAGGTGGTCTGTTCGTTGAGCTATCCCGGCAGAATTTTTCTCTAAGCCATTCGGGATACTTTGTGTGCGAGTTCGTCCGCATGGCGGCATCGTTCGTGGTCTAGCTTCATTGAGGTATCGGACACACGAAGTGATGGAAAGGAAACCCCCTTCTGGTTCGGGGTTCGATTCCCGGTCCCGTCAGACTTTTTTCAAGTCCATTCTTCCTTCGGATTTTTCCTGGGTGCGCACCATCTTCCGCAAAGTCACTCATACCCATTTTCGTTTATTATTTAATCTGTTAAAATTCTATCGTTAAGACAGGAATACACTGGATAATTTTGATTTTACTCCATAATTAAATATATTATAAATTCGCTGTTATACAGGGAAAAATAACCTTTTAAAATGTGTAATTTGAAACTTGCTTAAAGTAAATATAAACATATACCAAGTATTAACTAACCTATGGTGATTTTCTTAATTTTATTCGATGTAATTCGAATATAGATGAGTCAAACGCATTTATTAGTCACGGAACGAGTTGGGCGAAGGAAAGGAAATGCATGCGTGTGATTTATGCGTGGATGGGAGAAAAACTCGATTGCCCGAAAAAAATCCATCCGTCCGAAATGGTAAACAGAGGATCAAATGGGGCGAATGAGGAGTTAACCGAGCATGCTTCTCCCGTACGTGGCGGTCGTATTCAGCGGAGCCAAAAACAATTTGGCAATTCGAAGGACAGCAAGAAACATTCATCGCTCACTTTTTTATATTCGCTTAACCTTTTCGATTTGCGATTCGGTTAGCGGCTCAGCATTTGCCTCCATTAGTCCTAATTGATTTGGTCCCTTGGATGTGCGTTTCCTTCTAAGTTCGATTATCCCTTGTAGCCTTCTCTTCGCAAGAGATGCACTTTCTTTCTGCTAGCAATTATCCCATGTTCCTTGCTCATCTTTTTATTTTATCCTCATTCATCCTTCTCAATTCACTCTATCTTTCAGAGCGTTCCTTACCATTTCATCCATTGCAATCCATTTTGACTTTGATTTAAACTTTCAATTTTTTCCATTTTTTGGATTTTCTCAGCATCCTCCAAGACAATCGCAAAAAAACAGTACTTAAGCGTACTGTTTTCTTAAAACTGTGATATACTTTAAAAAAAAGGCTCATGCTAAGGGAAGGGAGATGCGCTATTCCCTCTTAAGAAGAAAAGTTCGTCATAAAAGGATTACAATTTACCTGACGATATTTAAATACGAACCTAATTAATTCTTCGATAATCATTGTAGGTGTGATCTTATAAATCTTCTCTCTTACATTAAAGTTGAAAGTTTGTTCGTCTAAAACTCGAGAACCTTAAGTTTCACAACTTACATACGTTAAATGTCCTCCTTACGGGGATGATAGTCTACTTTTCATTGACTTAAAGGTCTGCAGTTTTACCCCCGAAGAGCAAAAGCGTTCCCGTAGGAATTACATGTAAATCCTATTTTTATCGTTCGTAGGCTTTACTTTTTTGAAAAATTTGATTAGGAAGTCTAAATAAATCAAAAAATACACCAAAAGAAGGTCAACTGAATAAAGTATGTTATTTTTGTCGTAAGGTATTGCTATGTATTTGAAAATTTAGTATTTTTGTGTATTATACTAAAGTTTGTGAAATTGTTAGGTGGTAAGCAAGTCGTCTCTGTGACGGCGAAACCAATTGTTGAATCCAAGCTCATGCGTTTTCTCAAAACACACAAAAAACACGGGAAAATAAGACGAATTTATAAGTAATTAAGAGGAACCAATGATAAAATATATCAAGATGAAGCAAACATTAAACATTTTACGTTTACGATGACAAATTGCTGGGTCAATTAGGAGTTCCTCATTAAGCTCAATTTTTCCTATTACAAGAACAGTATCGAGTGTCCGTTCGTTCAATATTCAACCCATAGTCCGGTTTTTACTTGAATTATTACATCGATAAGGTAAAGGGATGGAGATTCGTTGAAGATAAAATAAGGTATAATAGGCATTATTAGGAGTGAGGTAGTTTACCCTTCTTTCTCCACAGCTAGAATACCACAAGTGGAAAAAGTCTACATAATTGTAGCCTAATGACCCTGTGTATAACAAATATTCATCGCAACAGTGAACCAGTTATATTCCATTATTCTGTGTAATTCAGACATAACTTTCATATCTTCATTTCCATGAACGTCGCTGAGATGAAGTAAACGAAAGAGACTCCTCTTCATTCTGCGGCAAGAGATGGATGAAAAACATTCAGCTCGTCAACTTATGGCGGAGGAAACAATATACAGTAATGATTCCTTATATAGCGGATATTTTTCAGAAATTTCTTTGCAAGTTATATTGAAAATATTCTTAGTTTCCAAATGCCGATATTTCTCAAAATATGTTTAACCGATAGATTCTCTCACGCGTTCCTTTCCTTTATTTCCGGTTCGCCTCCTCTTCCATTCCCAATTCTCTGAAATCTTTTTTCGAACCTATTTCCCTTTGCGACGGATACGTCCCCTCATTTCCTCTTCGGCACCTCCGATGTCAGTCCAAGTGGATGTTCCAATCATTTTATCGGTGGAAATCTTTCAAAATTCATACGCATATCCGTCTTTTGATGTTAAGGATTCTCTCCCATCGATCGACCTTGGAACAGAAACGCTTGAGCTTTCACTATCGCGATACTTTGGGAATTTGAAGGTTTTCTATTCTAAGGATACTTATCGAGAACTATAATTCTTCCCCAAGGTTTTTTGACACACAACGAGAGGAAGAGGAACGGAAATCAGTATACGGTAGAAATTCAGCTGTTTGGTTACAAATGACATAATTTATTGCATGTAATTCCAGTAGCATTAGTAAGTAATAGCCATAAATAAATTTGAGGATGAAATTTTAGAATTTTCTGAAATTACTTTATCTGAAATTGTAAAAAAACGAAAGGAAATTCGTTTTTAGCACCTTCGTAATGAGCATGGATATTTTTCGAAACTTCTGTTATGCTTTATTTAACATTTTAATTAAGTCTACCTGCAAGTCAAATAGAATTTTCAATAGATAAGTCGAAATACTTGGTGTAACAATGAAAAATCGACACATCGTCATGAATTGTAAGGGTACATCAGCTTATCTACAACTGCTGAATTTCTTTAATGTTACAACGCTATAATACTATATGAAACAAGGATTAGCTCACATCCGAAATATTTCAGCACTTTTAAACAACAATATAGAAACGTACATAAAAAATTAATAATTTTCCTGTATAGCCAAGAGGGAAGCGCTTTCGCCGCTGATGAAAGCGTTCCTGGGTTTCCCGATGCGGATCCATATTTGTGAAATGACCTTAACTCTCGAAACATTTAAAAAATATTTATTATTTAGATTGAGATAGAATTACTATACATTTTGTGCTTGGGAACGATTAGAAAATAATGGATAAAATATATTCCTTAGCAATAAATGACAAGCAACATTCAAAAATCCCTTTGATTTCCATTTTATTGCATTTATTGAGAAATCAAAAATAAATGTGTTGGCATCGATTGTAAGCGAGAAAAATTACTTTAGTATGATACAAAATTTTGTTACGTACGAAGGAGCTGCGGATAAATTCAGATACATTTCTCTCTTTCTGGAGGGCGGCTAGGCGAATGAAGATATCCCGTATTAAACGAGCAATCCCATCAAGGAGCGATCTTCATCTCTCTCCTCGGATCAACAACCATCTTTCATTCTCTCGTAGCCCATCATTCCCCCAGAACCTTCATTTTTCACTCATTCTCACATTCCTTTCTCGAACCATCACTCTCTCCCTTTCTACCCCTTTCCATACCGATCAAATTCTTTCCATGGCTCACCTCTACTACTTCTCTACATCTCTCTTCTATATCTCATCATCTTGCTTCTCTTGGACTTTTCATATGAATTCTTCCACATTACAAAAAGCAAAGACTTTTATATTTTCTTCTGTGATAGATTTTTTTTCGGCTGTATTCCAACTTACCTGAATGGGCTATTTTAGCCTGTAATATGAGTAATAGCACTAATTCACGACGAAAATCATTAGCTAAACCAAGTAAAAATTACTCACTCAGATATCGGAATATAATCTAAAATTGCAGAAGATAAAAGTACTGCCATGGTTGAGGTCTACAAATATTATATTCAAAATGAACGTCTAATGCTGTGAAAGCAATCTCCTGAGGAATACAGGACGGAATTTTGCCTATAACTGACGATAATTGAAATAAAAATAAGATCAGGAAATAGTTAGTCTCCAAATTCTTTTGATATATTTCTCAATCTCGTAGTTAATTAAAAAATTGAAAATCTATTCCATAATGCGGATTTATAAAATGAGAAATTGTTTAGGTATACTAACTTAGTTTTGGTGAAATTTTTTTATTAGAGACTCCCCTGGCGAAGGACCTTTCACTCGAATCTATCAACTCGTAGTGTAGTGTAGTTTATAAACTGCATCCCGGATAATAAGTAATGCTATTGGACTTCTTTCTATTTTTTAAACACAGGAGAGTTACGTTTAAATCAAAAATTAAAATCATTTCATTCTGCTGGGATGAATTAGTAATATTACAGATAAAAAATTGGTCCTCGTTCTTAATTTATTAATTGAGTTATATTCTAAATTCATCAAGTTTGACAATAGCTACCGTCAGATGACATTATCAGCAAACAAGAGGCAAAAATAAGTAGGTTGAACCGATTCAAATAACAATATTTAAGTGATTGATCAGGCCATTAATTACCATTTTTACTGCCTTTGAATAAGCCAATTGTATGCTCCATAAATTATTAAGCTAAGTTATGCAAATGATCAACCCTCTGCATTTCCCAAGTTTAATATTCTGTGTAACTTCTAGCTAACTTGCAGCATTAGCGAAGTAGCTTTCCAAACAGCACGTAACATGAACCTAAATACTTGGGTTAGTCTTGAAAGGAATAGATAACATCTTAGTACAGTTCTGCTTAACCGATGTTCTGTAAGGGGTTACTTGATGTACTACATAATCCTAAACTTTGGAAGTATTTTTTCACATAAGTGGATGCGCTAGAAATGGATTTTATGATAGTTTTGATTGGTGAGATATTATCAATAATGTGTTAAAATTTCCACCATACACTCAATTTACCCGTACTATTAGTGATGCACATTATTCTGTAATAAACTTCAAGGGACAATATAGCTAGCATAAGTGGAAATTGAGTAATTTAACGATGATTTCACAGTAGAAAGGTAAACTGTCCTCTTTTTCAACTGAAATGTATTGGAAACCTTTAAAGCATAAAAATGATACATTAATTTCGAATACATCTGCATAGTAACTAAATTGCCAATACTAGCAATTTCCCGACAATAATGATATGCTTAATTAAGATTGTAAATGTATATGGGGACCTTAACTATCGAACACGTAAGTTATATTTTATGTGGAATAGATTGAGGCCCAAAATTATAGGAAAAAGTGTGCAAATTTGTGAATTTGCTATAATTATTGCATGATAAAACCAAGCCAAGTTTCTAATATTTTATTTTACAGAAATCTTAAAGTATTAAATAAATAAATTACGTTTGTAATAATACGTAAAGCAACGCATATAGCTGATAGAAACTGAATGTCTCATAACCATCCATCCCTTTTCCTTTCTTACATTTTTTGAGCTATTTTCTTTAACGAAACACCTTAAGTATCGAATTCCTTTTACAAAACAATACCCCTGCTACTGCCAGTTCACTCTTGATCTTTTCCGACGTCGAATAATTTTCCCAGTACTTGTTTTCAATTATTTGATTTCGTCGCGTTCTCTGGTCACAGGAAAATTTGTGTGATGCTCTTGTTTTTAAATAATGAATCAAAACTTGTACAATGAAGAGAAGAGCTCAATGAAGAGAAGACCCACACTTTTACATCCCGGTCTCAACGAATAATCATCATCATCAATGGTGTGTTATCATAAAAAATCATCGCGAAAAAGGAAGAAGTTCTACAGGGTTGATTTTTATGAGGCACCGCCTATTTCTGTGAAGTTGAATCCAGCCTTGTCGAACTCCTTTGGCGGATTCGTCTCAGAAGTTGTACTCCACTGAAACTCACTGCGCTCTTACCTGCTTCTCTCTCTCATCATCTTCTCATCTTCCGATATCCTCTGCGGAGTACATCCGCTGACCCTAGCACCCATTCCAACAGGAACACGCCAGGAATTTGCGGCGTGTGACGCAAGAGCAGAAGGAAGAAGGGAAAGGAATCCGCCTCCTTGCACGCTTTTCCTCGACCCTTCTCTCTCCTCCCACTGATCCTTCTTTTCTCGGAGATTCCTACACTTCATTCCCGTCGTCCCGCACCTCTCTCACATTTATAAGTGCTTCTCACCACAGCTCTTCCATCTTCCAAACAAGAATTGAGTGCACGGATCCGGAAAACGAATTTTAACCCGTGTTATAAATCCACAAGAGGCTGAGGTGCGACGTAATCTTGCGGATTTGTGATTCTTCACTTTTCTCGTCTCGAGGTAAGATAAAGGTGTCAATATGTTTGCATCAAGAGACGGATTAGTATCAGTCAGCAGCTACAAAATAATCCTTTTGATTTTTATTTGCATCGGTAATACTTTCGCAGATGTCTGAAATCGAATACGCATGTTTTAAATAACAATAGTCATCTAACGATATCGATTGCAAGTAACCACAGAACTAGTTTCCCTCTACCCTCGTGCTCTTGATATAGAATGAGTTGTCAAAGGCCGAGCTGTATACTTTCACTTACCAAAATAGCATTAAGTTTTGGGTTACATTTCAATTTTATTCCAACATCTATTAAAAACAGTAATCCAAAAATAGCGATTGAAAATTAAATTCGCTTTCTTTTCTTAGAGTTTAAAACAGATTAATTTTCTTGGCCTTCCCAACAATTTTCAGAATACACTTAATGCCTTTTCTGCATCGGTCAACTTCAATAACACATCACCCTAATTCTAAAAACCTTTTGGTATATGTCAGTATGATAGAGGGCTCAAAAACGTTAAATAACAAATAAACTTTCTCGACGATGAATAAAAATGAATTCTACTTTTTATAATAAATTTTCCGCGATGACGAGAATTCTGTTCTCTGACAATCTTTCTGTTCTCTTCTGAAAAATCTTCCGTGAAGACGAGAATTCTGTGGTAACGTGTAAAAGTGTTTTCTATTTATCATTGATATCTTCAATGTTGAGGCCGAAATAGTAGATTTTGAGAATTTTCTTGTTGATTTGGCGATCACTAATGGAATTCTTGCAAATATTTTAACTAAGAGATATATTAAATATCCATAGAAAATGTTTTAACACACACTGGCGATGAAACTACCCCATTTTTTATGAATTGCAACTTATTTTTCTATTATTTTGGTCTACTCACACCTCGACAGAAGCACAGGTTATCTCTCGAATGTGAGCATAAAAAGTTAGATGAAGAATATAAGAGAAAACTTTCCCTCTTCTTTCGTTCTTTTAGCCTTGTAAAGTTCAGGCGTAACTCTTAAAACCGTCTTCATTCCAGCGAACATCTGCCTTCCTAATTTAATACATGAATTTCAGGAAACTTCCTTATGTATAACATCTCAAAAAGCTTCAGATATTACTCAGACTCTGATTCAAGAGCTTCGCTTCGCCTTACACTCCTTTTATGCGAAGTCTTTTTCAGAGGATCACCCCTTTGAAGAATATAATGCGATATTTCTTATTTTGCTGCTGAAATCGGGTGCCGAGAGAGAAGGGAAGGAGAATGTTGGCCAAAGAAATGAAATGGAGGAAAAGGAGTTTTAAGGGAACGCAGTGAATGATCTTGATGGTGAAAGGATCAAAAGGATGGGGTGCGAGAAGACGAGAAGGAAAACTGACGTAAAGTGGTTTCTCGTTCATTTGATTTATACTTTTCTCTTCAACTCATCCAGCTTGCGCCGAAAGCTGAGTGACGTCCGCCACGAAAGAAACAGCTTCTCATATCTGGAAATATGGTAAAAGTTGTCTTCTTTCACCACCTCCTTTATCTTCCCTCAGATTCACTTGACGCTCTCATCTTTTCTCATTCTTGCCCGTGCGGTAGACACGTGGAACTACACTTCTTTCCTCTACAATTCTCCCATCCGTCTCTAATTGTTTAGCGAAATATAAATAGCAGTATTTAAGTACCCCCGTAATCGAATGTCTCTCGTGACATTGTTTATTATATATTAATTTATTTACTTTTCGGTGTCCTTTCAAGCATCCATTCATGGGATAATTACAGGAGCGATAATTAACGAACACACACGACCATTCCGTGATCAGAAGATTCCAATCAGCAGGGACTCGAACCCGGAACCTCGGGATTCCGGCAATAAAATGCCAGCCCCTCCGCCACCGCGGCATTTGTCTTTATTTTGATGCGATTGAAATTTCACTTGTGAGTTTTTGCGGCCGATATTCAGTGTATATCAAAAATGTATCATCTGAAAATAGGGAGGGTGATAACATTTGTAGACAGACACGATATACCCAAATAAATGGATTTGAAAAAGAAGGAAAATGTTCGCCTGGATTGAAACTTTCAAGGAAATGGAGCATGAATTATTTCTACCGACTTTTCGTACGCTATCTGTATTGCCCGCTTCAGGGTGGGAGTATCCATGGCATCTTCTGAGGAGATACCTTGCATACATTTATTAAAAAGTCTATTTTTAATTATCAGTCGTCAAGGATTTCAAGGCGCGTGATGTCCTTTACCGATTATTATAATGTATCGTAACACAATACACTGCGTCATTCTGAAACTTTTACAACTAACAATTAAAATACTATTTACAGGGGCAAATCTACTGCACGCATACAAAGGTGAACTTTGATTCGATTAAAATTTTTAACGTGCGATTTTATTGCTCTTATATACTCTTCCTTGATTGTAACCAGTTCTTCTGATTTTCTTCCTACTTCACTGAGTCCGATGACATCCCACTTTATCTTCTCTGCTTCATGGAGCAATTCCAGGAGTCGATCTTCGCTCTTCAAGCTGCGGTAGTTGTAGGTTGCGAAGTGTAGGGGGTTATTTCTTTTCTTCATGATAGACCTCTGTAATGCCACCACCTCCCAGACATCCGAATGGGTGGTGCTTTTACGTCCGGATAAATTTCCATTACAGAAGCTCATCATGGTAAATTGTAATTGCGCCTGGAGGGTAAAAGACAGTGATTCACCAGGCTGTCTCACTGCCGGTTGGTGAACTGAGCGCCACTCTCACTATTTGACCGGAGATATTGTTGAAGCCTACTTAGCATGGTTAAACCTGAGCTATACATCGCCTCCAACCTCCGTTAACACCCCTCAACCTCCGTTAACACCCCTCCGCCCCGATGAGGCAATGAACTGTGGCAGTGTGAGTAGGGGATATATATATATACGAGTAAAAGTTGCTTGCATACTGCAAGCTTAATGTAAGATAGATTAACTAAGGCATTACACACCACCTGCAACACTCCGCCTGCTATAAACGGACTTCCATCCACCAACTACAATACCCTAAACGAATTATGCAAAAGACGTCCATACGATTTGTCCTATCATCGAACCTGGCTCCATTAGGACAAATACCCTAACGGCATACGATATAAATCCATATCTTCCATCGATGTTGCGAATTTCAACCTTCTACCTGACCGGGAAATACCATAACGAATTTTTGAAAAGTATGT
>KZ308841.1:654670-677290 GCA_000376725.2 Ladona fulva
TTATTGTTAAATATTGTTACAGTTATACGCTTCTTTGATTAAGAGATGTAACCATAACATTTTTTTAATAATCTATTAAATTTCGTCAGCAACATTTCCTTTGAATTTGTAGTTAGTAGTCCTTTGACACTCAAATATATATGTTAATTAATTTCTATTTATACAATAATATCTATATTCTTTAATTTGAAGACCTTTAACCCACAATTTCAACATTTTAGTTTTATATAAACGCTACATAATCTATTATGTTATATAACCACTATGTAATTGATTTATGTCATATTTTCAGCTTTTCATTCGAAAAATTGAGCGCGTCTCGTTTTTAGTGAGCACTGATTGAGAAACTCTAATTATATACAATAACGTAGAAATGCTATGATTTGAAGTTAATCGTAACGCTATTTAGAGGTGTGAAAAGTTAGTATTGGTCTCCTTTGCCTAGTCTTTTATTTGCCAATAGTGGGTTTGCTAACGAGTATTGAAAAATATCGGAATCCTTTCTTGTAATTTCTAACACTATATAAATAAGTATTATATAATTGATTTCTTTTTTTAACTTTATGACCTTTAAATTACATTAAAAACCCATTTATTAATCATCTTTCTTATCTCCACTATGCGAAACCATATCCTAACAACCGTATCAGCAATAAAGCTACTGCACGGCAGTCTTTCCTTATCACTATTACAATTTGTTATATACTGTTATTTTATAAACCTATTTCTTTAACTACTGATGAAAATATATAACACTAAACTTCATTTGTAGTATTTCTGTTTACTATTAAATATTTATTCGTAAATTCATATTTTTCTCCTGTTGTTTTACCTTTACCACAGAATATGTGCATTTTAAGAGTGAAAAGACAATTTCGTAACAGAGTATATGTATAAAAGATAACCCGGGAGAAATGGAACTGTTAGTAGGTGAGTGCTAGTGGTGGGGTAGGGTGTGGGAAGAGGTGACAGGACTTGGTCCGTCGCGGAGAGGATCAGGAAAGCGGATATGAAGAGATGGTCATTGATGGTGAGGGTACTAGAGGATGAAAGAGATTGCAATACTTCCAATTGTTCGAAGGAATTCTAGGATGCATCTTTCCTTCCGAAATGCTGGTATTCCATCTAGAACATTACCTGTTTTCTTCTGCGAATCCTTTTATTAGGCTCTAATCACAGCTTTTTAGCACAGACTTGCCCATTTACCTTTAATACAGTAACAATTAACAAATAATGGACAAAAGGTACAATAGACTTTTAAGGACCAAACACTGCAAAATTTGCTGAAATTAATAAAATGTTTCCCAATAATACATACTAAATATTTACTTAGGTTGTATACACAGCGATACATAATGTCTAACAAATACTATTTGATTTAATTTACGGACATCTTACAACAAACTCATAGTTATTATTATATGTGATATATTTTCCGCGATAGTTTTTCCTATAACATTATTACCAGTATTGCAATGATTGCCGGGCGCCTACATAAAAAAACCATACTCAGGTTTAGATTCGGCGGATAAATAGTTATCTCTGCAGTTACCAGTCTGTCAGAAAGGTTAACAGTGTATCATGCCTATTTCCACTCTGTTTCGAAGTATGGCATCATTCTCTGGGGGAATTCCCCAGGTTGGGAGGCAATATTTAAAACATAAAAGAAAGTAATACGCATTATGTAAAATTTGGGGTATAGAGAGTCTTGCATGTGAAATTTGGTAAATGTGAATTTTTTTTGTAAAAATGTAAAAAAATGTTTTATTAATGTGAAGTATTATTTGGAAAAATGTTTTGTAAATAAAAAAATGTAAAAATGTTTAGCGCATAACAAACGAGATACCAACCTGCAAACGGTTCCTTCCTTTATACTGTTATGTATCAATAAACTATTATATTCTATTCTAGTACTGAGAGTACGAAGCTTTAAGGGAAAAACATGGATAACGTATGCTAGACAAAGATTTCCAAAGCAAAGTATGGAATAAAAGCTATTAGGTAAAAGAAGCGTTGGAAGCTCAAGATGATGATAGTAAACGAAATCCTTTCATTACGGCATTCATCGTGTGCGTATCGTTCAGTTGGCTCTTTTACCTTTCTTTTTCGTGACTTCAAATTACTTGAATTACGATTTTGGATCTTGACCCGGATTGCTGACTCTTCCTATATTCGTTAACGTTAATCAAAGGATTTTTCAAAACTTTATATTTTCAGGGTATGATAATTTTTATTGATAAGGGAAGACGAATATTGCCATAATATTGTGTTACTGTTATTTAAAGCAAAGGGTAAATCATCATACTCATAGTTTACTGAACGTAATTAAGAATTTTCCCAATTTATAATACTCAAAACGTACTTTACAATACTCCCAATTTATTTATTGTTTGGATTTTCTTGCTTAAACTGCATCATCACTTTCTGGTACTAATGATTGACCGATAAGTACTTCATAATTAAAATTTCCTTGAAACTGATTCCAATTGCTCTTAATTAGCCCTTAGTTTCATACGTAATATGAATATATGCAACTAATTCCGGTGTGAGAAAAATTAAATCTTCGTGTTATTGCGCAATGTTCGAACCAACCGTTCGCTAGGTTCTGTTGGATTTCCAAATAAAGTTTTTACTTTAAATCTGTTTTAAAAGGTTAATAATTTTCCCTCTTATAGAAATAAATCATTGCAATTAAAAATGTTATATAAGAATGAAATGAAATAAAATCGTTCACCTGAGTTTGAGAACCTACTGTCAGACTTTTTCATTATGAATACTTCAGTTTACTGCCGACGAAGAAGTTTTTTCACTTTTAGCACCTTTCATCTAGCTTCCAAGCATATAATTTCGTCCTCCAATCCAAAACTTTCGTTCTTAGTCACAGGTAGAATGAAGAAATTACCCGATATTCCGCGCTTATAAATAGGGTGCTTACTAACAAATTTTATATATCTCAGAGAAAGTTTCTGTAATCGAAGCAAAATTCTGCAATAGAATTTGAATACTAATTGTTGCCTACAGCAAAAAGTTTCCAATTACTTTCTTCAATCATTCCCAAAACGACGAGTTGCCAAAAAATTAAAATCTGGATAAAATGTGCAAACATTTGGAACTTATTTTCTAGCCTGAATGTTTTGTACTTCAATATTCTTCATTCATTAATTATTTATCCCGATTAAACATTGCTGAAAATGATGAACTTAAGTGATAAATTAATTACATAGTGTTAATGTAAAATAATACATTATATAGCGTTTATATAAAACTAGAATCTTGAAATAAGTTATTAAAGGTCTTTAAATTCAAGAAAAATAGAAAATATGCAACATATATTCGAGGGTAAAAGGAAATACTGCCGACAAAAATTAAAGGAAATGCTGCTGACGAAATTTAACAGATTATTAAAAAATAATATTATGGTTACATCTCTTAATCAAGAAGCGTATAACTGTAACAATATTTAACAATAAGATTGTCAGAAATTAATATAATATAGTTTTACGTTAAGTGAAGTAGTGAGACGCGCTCAATTGTCGCATTGCTTGTATTGGTCTAGATCTTTGTTAATACACATGTTGTTTAACATAAATAACGTTAATATACAATGTAGAATGTTAAAATTGTATATGGTGTGATTTAAGGGTCTTTAAGTTGATGCAAAAAGAATTTATGTCACATACATCGAAGAGTTGACATAAATACTGCCGACGACATTTAAACGAAATACTGCCGACGACATTTAAACGAAATACTGCCGTCATCCGTGGTTAAACAAAGAGATAACTCACTGTAACAGTATTCCACATATTATGCCAGCTGTCAGATTGTCAAAGTTAACATAACATAGTTTTTAGGCTAAGTTTAGTTGTGAGACGCGAACAGTTGTCGCAGGCGCTCAGTTGTCACGCGCTCAAAATCAGTTGTCACGCGCTGAGTTGTCGCGCGCTCAGTTGTCGCGGAACCATCCAAACCACCCCTACTTCATCTCTGTTCTTCTATTGGATGTATCCACTGACAGAATTATCTGTTTTCGTGGTGATTTCATCTCCCAAAATCCTCTTGTACGATATAGCGGGATATTGGGAGAAATTTCAGTGAGTTTTGCATTCAAAAGAGGAAATAAAACGTCCCCTCATCTCGATTCATTCAAATCCTCCGTGTTCGTTATCGAGGGAACGGAGCCGAGTTATAACGGTTTCGAGTGCGGGGGGATTCATCACCCACAGGCCCACCGCATTACACGTTGATGCGAGCAGTTTTCGGTCACGTATAGAGTGACGCCGTGTGAGTGGAGCGACCACACTCATCGAAGCCGATATTTCTTGATGAATATGAATAGGGGAAGAGGTTTCCCGACCATCTCTGCAGAGGGAGAAATCTCAACGCAATGTTTTCCGTGGTCAGCTTCGCAAAGAGAAACCTTCCTCCGGTTGACGTGTTCGATGGACTGGGGATGGTAAAAAGAAGGGTCATACCGAGTGACACGTCTCGGAGTAAAGGAGGATAGGTTTGTGAGATGGGAAAAACAGGACATTCCGTGGAATAGGACGAAGACTCGCGTTAGGCATTACTTTGGGAGAGGATTAACGGCGGCGTGGGAATTACCTCTTCACGTGAGGCGAATGAATAAGTCAGCGGCGGTGGATGTGATGCGTGGCAGGCGTCAGAAGTGCGCAGTTTTACTCGCGGTAATGCAATGAGAACGACAAAGTAAATTGAAGGGCGTTATTTTGAGGTTTTCCAGTCTGGATTCCCTTTGCGATGAAAACGGCTTTCTGAAAAGGTCACTCGAATGTGTGTGAATGCATACAATCTCGTTCCAATTTTCCTTGAAAATATATTTAAAAACGATCCCGCTTTTTTCCCGTAACATTTAAATAACGTATTTTTTCCTCTTCGGAATGTGACATTTGTTTTTCTGTAGTCAGTTTATTTACAGCACAAGTATTCCTTAGATAAGTGAGATTACACATTCATTAATTTCAGTTTTATCACCATTCAGTAAACTCAATACTTCGAGAAATATTTCTTCATCCGGCAGCTTGCGATTGGTACCAATCGATATGAATTTTGAATTAAATTCAAGCAAAGTATAAATTGCAACTGTCAACCTGTTCTATCAGTATCTTAATCACGTGCTCTTATTTATAAGATTTAATCTGTTTGATTAATTTGGAACTTTAAATCGAAACTCGGGGTAGATGCAGTTGACAAGTTCAAATTGAGACTTATTTTTTAAATTTTCTTTTAATCAATATTTCGATAAACGTTAAGTCAGCGTAGCCAGTAATATAAGAAACCTAATGGCCAATAATATAATAAAATAAATATTTTAAATCAAGTTCATGATCATTGTCCGTCTTAGTATCTGAGATTTTTAATTTCACTTTTATTTTACGCTTTTACTCTGCATCATTAGTGATTACTCAGTAGTAATTCAGCTTTCCTTCCTCACTGAAGCTATTTCTTAATGTTTTACTTGCTGTCCATTTAGTCTTACAGCCTGACATAATTCGAAAATTGATTTTCTTTAGATTGCGCAAGGAAATTACTGCGTTTGTTACAAAGCAAGTCATATTTTGTATTTTCTTACATATCTCCGTACATCTAAGTTCATACGTAGAGGAAAACACTATGAGGTACATCCTTCAGAATTCTTTCCTTTACGTACGTATACTTTTCATCTTCATATCTCATTGAAAATCAAATCAATAAGCGTCCAAAATTATTCCGATAAAGTTATCAAAGACGATGTAAATACTAATTTTAATATTTTATTTCAGTTCTCATATATTTCATATATTCTTATATCTTTATTTCAATTCTCTTGCATAAATCTTAGTGCTTTCCCTTTTGTTTATATTTCATTCGTCAATTGTAGCTTTGCTTAATGAAAAATTTAATAAGTTAGAACTCTGAGGAGGTCAGCATTGAATAATTCATTCAATTCCACTTCATTTCATTCACATTCGGTTTGCAATCTATTTGCCAATTTCTACCTCTCGTTAAAGAATTCCCCTTTCACCATTCCGTTGGCGTTTCATCCGTAGAATTCCCCGAAGCTCCTCCTCCACCTCGAAATTAATGGCGCGAGATGAAATTTAAATTCCTAAATTCCGTCAATGGTTTGCTTTCTAAAATATCTCCCAAAAGATGTTTACTTTGAATTTCTGCTGAAAACCGAATTCCTTCGTTGATCACGCAATCCTTAAATTTTCTACCGAATCATTCCTCGAAAATTCTCCGAAAAAAGATTGTAACGTTCCATTTTGACTTCTTCACGAATTCCTCCTTGAAATTCTTTCGCAATTTATTCGATAAATAAGAAATTCTGATGGAATCGTGCGTGGATAAATAGAATATTCATGGGAGTAAACCAATTAAAGGCTTCGAATGTAGCATAAATGATCCCTCACAGGGTTTTCTCATCTTTCATTAGGACATTACGCGGATTTTGCTTACATTACCATAACATTCAGAAAGATGAACGGCATGTTTTTGCCTTCAGCCCATTTCTCCTCTCGAATACTGCTTAGCATCAGAAATTTTGAGGGAATATGCACTTCTTTGAAGAGTCCTTCGGCAAATGTGTTCGCTTAGCAATCCGCCATGTGTGCTTCAGTATCTCTAAGCTGTGTCATCGAATTAAATTCTGGAAATTCGGAAACAATCGATTTATATTTTCATGAGCATATGTACAAATGTTTTAGTTTTGATAAAGTGGAATAACTGTCATTAAATCGTTATTATACAACTTTAAATAATTCGTGATTATCCCACAATTTTGCCATTTTTACAAGTCTTCAATGGTAAACTGCATATTTCAATGAATGTGCAGATTACCTCTTTAGCTTCTGCTGTTTCTCTCCCAAATGAGCAAGTTCGCTTAAAAATAAATATTTTATTCCAATGGGTAACAGGCAGAAAGAGAGTTTAGTAACATTGCCTATTTCAACTTATGCCTAAAAGTTTTAATTTTCACATTATTCATTGAGACCATATGAAAAATCATTCATCATACTCATCATTATCTTTATTTAAAGAATTTAATATTTTTTTTCAAAACGTTATTATATTGCCATTTTCTATGTTTGATAAAATGATACCCTATACTACAGTTGGCCGTAAAATTTTGCGGAGGCAACTCTATATAAACTTGAAAACTAAAAGGAATGAAATCGGAAAAAGTCAAAGCGGAAAATTGTTATTAATAATCTCAATATTTCATTTCGGTAGCTAAGATGTTATACTAAGAATATATACCAAAAAGAGAATGGTTCACCCTCTTGCTCTAGGAGCTTAAGTTAGTAGCTTCCTTAATGCCTAGAAAAATCAAAGCAAAGAAAGAATTTTCATGTTTCAAATACCTCTCTCCTTCCTTAAACTATTTATATTTATCTCAAACTTTCTCTTCTTGTTACATTGTTTATACTTCCTTAATTTCTTTATACATTTTTATAATTTTCATTTATAAACATTCCTCTAAGTAATGTTAGACTGCAAACCATTATTATATTTTTAATTCCATAAATTATAATTACAGATTTTTACTACTTTCCATCGGCATTTAATAGATTCAGCAGACCTTTACATAAAATTAAGCTCAGTTACATGTAAATTATGTATCATAAATATATTTCAACATATCCGGATCTTCTTCGATTAATTTTTTATTCGGATATATTTTGCTCATATATGTCACAAAATGAAAGAATTCAGTGAGTAAGAGACCGCTATTGTTTCCCTATAGCAAGAATAAACCTTTCACCATTCTTTCTGTAAGAAGGGAGTATTTCATTTTATCGAAACTTCTAACGTTCCATCTTTTCGAAAGTAAATTACACATGGAGAACTACGACCGAAACGAAAACTGTAATAAAAATGAAAGGAAAAACATACTTCTCTTTTATGGCACATACATTTTTAACTTCAGCCTTTTTTCGAATATTGGCCTAAACGTTGTTCTTCCTGATTTCTCTACTCTACAACGTGGACTTTACTTCTCTGCTTCATGACTTCCTATGTAGTATTTCATTCTTCCAATTTCCTCAGCTTAACTTTCCAGTTGCAGTTACTCCTTTGGGAAAATTTCTAGGTCAATATAGATCTAAATTGTATTTAATTCTCCATGTTGGTTGAAGTTGATGTTGGTTGGTTGGTGGTGGTTGAAGAAATAAAAGGATGAAGAAGATGAAGGCGGGCCAAACGTTGAGAGGGGATGGATTGCTGAAGTATTTAATGTAGAATTTGAAGGAAAGACAGAGAGAAGACAAAGGCAGAAGTATTTAGGTGATATAAACCAAGGGAGTCCAACCTGTGGGCCATATGTGGCACTGTAAACCCCTGCGCACGGTCCAGTAGAGTATTCTCTTCTAAAGATCCTAAAAAAAGAAAGAAGTTGTTGAAATAACCCTAAAAAGTGAGCCACTGAGTTCGTTGTAATTCAAGAGAAGAAGTAACAATTGTTATTAATTTCGAAGTAAAATGTACATTGTCTGGTTCGCTAAGCCCACATATTGCGTCCCGATTATTCTTAAAAATGCTTCGACAGCTGAGCAAATTTCGCACATTTAGCCTCCCAACCGAAATCGAACCCGGGGCCTCTTTCACCAAAGGCGAACGCGGTAGCCAACGAGAACCCCAGGGTGAAAGCTTAGATAGCAGCGTAGCCAGGGGGTTGAGGGGTTGGGTGTTGAACCCCCCGAATCCCGAGCCAAAAATGGTTTTGAAAAATCGATGTTAAGGGAATTAAATTGTAATTGGCTAAACAATATTGGATTCACCATGCCTTTGGTAACTCGCAGGGAATATATGTAAACATAAATCTGATTCCATCTTTATTACATTAAGGGCAGAAGTGTGTCTGCTCCGGAAATGTAGGCAATCATGCGTATTATCCATGGGTCTGAACCCCCCCAAGACAAATGCTGGACCATGCTTCGTCCCTGTCTTGGACATGCTTTATACCACGGCCGCGACCATTTATCAAGAAGTAAATTACCAACCGTGAAGCGGGAGATGTTCCTTCTTGTAACCATTTTATATTTTAAGAGAAGTAAATTTAGATTCGTACATATGTATTTCAATATTTCATGTGAATATACTAAAATAATTAAATTTAAAACATATATATTATGAATGTTCTTTCGTATTAATCTGTATATAGTATATTTATAAAATCTGTATTTTCATGGTTTCTTTTCGTCCCCCTTCTTGTGTGGGTGTTTTCACGCATCGTGGGTTTTTCTCTATAAACCTTCAGTTGAGGAGTTTCCCCGCATCCCAAATCTTTGTTTTGTATCTATATTTAAATATNTTACTATAATTATGTATTTATTTATATTTGCAATTTTTTATAAACTTTTTGTAGTGTATTTCTTGTACTTATGTTTGTCAGATAGTTAAGATTATTTGATTTTGTATTTTAGATTTAAGTTAATTTTAGTCAATTATTTTTAGTTATTTTTGTAATATTATTAGTAATAACATTTGATATCCCCAGAGGTTAGGTGGGAGAGAGGCCATTTTGGTCTAGCCTCACTGTAAGAATAAATAATAATACGGACATATTTATTTCAGTACGGTGTTGTATTTCATTTTATAATAACTGAATGTTTTACTTTATAACCACATTGAAATGTTTACATCATTCTGTGTATAACCAGCAACATATCATCGAGATTCATTCCGACCAGTTATGTCTCAGGAGGTATTACGGCCGGCGTAGGATTAAACCAACGGTAGTGCATCGAAGGAATGGCTAGCAAGCAAACAAGGAGAAAGTACGGCCCGCGAAGAGGTTAGGGTGGTAGACAAGTGGTCGGAGGGGAAGGATGTTTTGTCAGAGACACAAGCCCTTATCGAGGGAAGTGGAAAAGGGGATGACAGTCGAGGAGAGGGCGTCTTTCTGTGTTGCAGCCGGGGAGAAGTTTCTTCCAAGAAGGGTTGGGTGATGACACGCCCTCTGCGAAAAAGTAGTTTCGGAATTTGTAAGCTTTAATGCTTTGCCCTCTGTTGGTTCTTACGGACAGGATGACACTTCCGAACAACTCCCGCTCATCCCTCTTCACTTGTTTTTCTCCGCACAAAAAATGCCGTCCTTTCTTTCCGTGTCGATTCCTATCCCTTCACGTCGTAATTTTTTTATTAAGGATCCGTCCCAGCATGCCCGTACTAATCGTTACACTTTAATAGTTTTATCATCATTAGTTCTTCCTGACCCTTTGTATTACTGCACTTCCTAATATCCGTCCATTTCCTGCCAATCTTTCGTCATTTCTTTCTGAAAGGGTAGCGGTAAAAATATTATAGCTTAATATAAAATGTTGGTATTTTCATCAAAAGTGCGCAAATTGGGTATTTTCCCCTTCGTCTACTTTCTTTGGTCGCTTAAATTCTTGAAATGTGTATCAATATAGGTGTTTCTACTCAAACTGTCGTTTTAAGGTATTAAATAATTGATTGCAGACAGATTTTATTCTCCCAATCGTATTGTTTTTTTTAGCCATCATCATATCTAGTTAAGCTTTTAAATGTATATCTTTCTATTTGAATAATATAAGTGTACAATAAATGTGACCTTTCCTGCATATCTTTGCTCTTTCTTTTCGGGCTACGATTGTGAGAATTCCATGGATTTGTCACGCATTTGTTGAGTTTCACAAATCCATTTATGCTCACAAGCAAGTGAATATCTAAAACTAACGCAATTAATTTTTGTCGAATCTTTTTATTTAAACGGTACAATGAAAATTATTTATTCGGCTCAGTAATTTTTACTAGGTCAAAATAATCTCGCAGCAGGTTTGCTGATGTAATAACCAGCTTTTTTGCTGCTGGAGAATACCAACTACTGAAACACATCTTGGCCACCTCCCTATATAACTTCCTTGATCCTTGGAAAGTAGGCCAAAATCGTCCATGAAATGGAATTGCAGATAACTCTGTTATTTCTATTCGTATAATCTTGTTTGAACAACCTACAAGCAATTGATATGAAACAGTCATTTTAATAAATTAATTTTTAGAATATAGCAAGTTACTCGTAGGTGCTAAACTTATAAAAAAATACTTAAAATTACCTTTTTCGGGCATCTTTTATTTTCTCTATAGTGTTAGTAATTTCGAGTGAAATATCACTTCAATTAATCCGAATGTATACGTTGGTTATTTATTCTGTGCTCTAAAAGTACCATTTGCATAATAAGCCTAAGAATTTTATCATATTCAGTGGGTTGTAAGAAAATCAACATTAAAACATAAAAACTCTTGGTGCGACTTTTAACACTAGAGCATCTCTTGACGAAATTACTTTACTTATCATGTAACTGATAACTGGAAGATCTGAAATATCGCATGCGTAATTATCTTCTAATTCAATAATATTAAATTAGTAATATTCAATAATATAAAATAGTAATTACTTCTTCTAATTAGGAAAAGTTACATCCCAGAACATTAATTTGTGTTACATAAAGATAAGCTGATTAGTATCTATTATCATTTCTTATCATCAGTACGAAGTATTTCTTACCGAATAACGAATCTTCCAAAAAAATAACGCCATTCTATCGAAAATTAGTCTGTCGGAATCAAGATTATTCTGAATTAAATTTAGGAAACAATGCAGTTAAATTATTTCCATCACAATGGCGCTCTCTTTTTGTCTGCTTTTAATCTGAAAGTATTTTCAATCGAGGGAAGAAACAGGGATTCATATTCGTTGTAAAATGAAATCTACTAACTGAACTCAGCCGCTACTACTGAATTCCCCGAATAATGAACAGACGAAATAACAGTACAGAAACGACCCAATCGCCCAACTTCTACGAAACTTCCCGTTGAAAAATTCTCACCTTCGATATTTCAAGTTTTCTTCGAGTTCTCCTGCACTTGGAGTTGGCCGTACGAGCGCGATGGCGCGCGAGACCTCAAGTACACACATGTCTTCCTATCTTGAAATTTCGGATATCTCCTCGCAATTTTCAACATTCTCCTCCTGCTCCTTATAGCCGTTCAGAATTTTCTTTCCTCTCTCCTTCCCGCTCTAGATGAACTCATCTGTTTCGCCTCCCTGTTAGTCGTTCAATACATACCTTCTGCGTCACAAATTCGCGGCACTCTTTTAAAGTCGAGTCTTTTCTGAACCATCTTCTGCTGCGGAGTACCATTTTCATTATCTTTTTCCTGCGCCTTTTGCGACACCCCGTCCCTTTCTCCTCTCCCCCCTTTCTCTATTCCTCCTTCCACAAAACCTCCCTTTACTTTTTGAGATAAAAGCCTTGGATAGAACGCGAAAAAAATTAATATTTTGAACCCAAAGAAAATAGGGAAATTTTTCGGCTAAAAAGAAGTAAATTTCTTATACGAGTATTAATATGCTTAGATAAGAATTTTAGGATTAATTTAAGTGTGAAACCATTGGAATTTATACCTTATTTAATTCAATTTAAAGAATCAAAATGTGTTTTATCCCAAAACACGCTTTAAAGGAGAGCGATACGGTAAGTAGTATTACGCCACATAATAAAAGGTTTTTAGAGGTAATATAGGGAAAGAGATCCTAGGGATGGAGTAATAATAAAGGACTTTATTCAGGGCGATATTGAGACTAACAAGTCTCTTCTTACATCTAACCCTTCGTCATGGAGTGAGAGTTACAATAATTGGAGTTGTTTAAGAAGTAGTGAAATCAGATAGAGAAGGCTATATTTCAAACATGATCTATTCGGACAATAAAGTTATAATTAACAGGAAATTAGATATATTGACCTCAATGAATAAAGTAATAATAACGAATATATGATAACGTATATTCAAAGAATCACAGCGATTACAATCAGATGTCGAAATATAGCAGAAATTTGGTGGTATATCACAAGATTTTATGGAATTTTCGGTGATGGCTGCCAAAATCGTAAAGCCTTCAGCTTAATATCGTAAGTATTATTAATAACACAAAACGAATCTTTGGTGCGTTACTTTCACAGAGAATGCACATGACGAGAGTGAACGTCAAATTAGCGACCCATCTGAGCGAAATTGTCCACAAAGAAGGTAATTTGCTAATATTACTAAAAGGATGGCGGCAAGATTAATTCAGAATGCGATCGCTTCCTCGCCAGCAAACATGAGATCATCTCTCATTATCCCCAACACGAACAGAATTGCGTGAAACAAAAATGAGTATCTCAGATAATCACCCCCATTCATTCAGCGTGCGGGGTCGACATTCAGAAACGAAAATGAGCGTATGAAACTACTCCTCATTCTTTTCCATAATTTATTTCTCTGCTATTTCTCTCATTTCCTGGGATATAATTGCGAGTTCTCATTCGCTGAAGAAGCGACCCCAGCCAACTCCCACTTCCCAAGGGAATTTTAAGGGTTCCTCCTTGTCCTTCCACTTTCTCAGCCCACCCCCATTTCCTTCCCACTTCATAAGACCCCCCTTTCATTATATTCATATTCGCCATTTTCATTTCCTATTCTACTCATTCCTTCACTAACCCATATTTCCTCTTTTCTTGGAAATGTCTTCTTTTCCTAAATAATTTCTGGCATGCTACTCTTCACATATACTTAAAATTACCTTGTCATTTCTGTATTATACTTAATTCTTTCTTTTACATTGGCGTACTTAGTACACGTATTAGTAGGAAACGTGTTTCCTCGTATGAAACCTTCCATCTCTGTTGATTAAGATAGAATTAACTAATATTATTTAATTGGAGAATACTGGCGTTTTCCAGTGGGAATCTTACAAAAGCCTTGTAGTTTTCAATTCATTACATACTGCATATTGTACTTTATTATTAGACAAGATAATTTCGAGTTTAGAGTTTCCAGATTCTCATAAATTCAATACCGAAAATCAAACCAAACTATCTCGTGAATTCTCACCATATCCCTGCATATAAAGCGTTCTTCTTGTGTCGTATTCCTAACATTTGAATTAACTTGGTACTAAGAGAAAAGTTTTAATGTCCGTCAAATCCAACTCAACACTAGTTTCCACCCGGAAAGTAGAAAACGATTCGAGATGTATGTAGGATATGGTTGTTGCATCAAATTTATTAATGGCTTCTAGTTTTGGAATGATACCCTCGATTTATATTGCAGTTGTTTCGTTAAGCGAGAAAAAAATATTTAAAAATACTCAATCAGACTACTGGATTGAGCTCTTAAGTGAGTCTATTCTCAAAGTGTCAGTCAGAAATTCTGCTAAAAACTATTCAGCTACAATTCGCTCTGAGAAATGGCCTTGGACCCCCTCGCGACAGGATTATTGCAGAAAATTCTCAAATATTCCATAAGGGAGGTTATTTATAACTTAAGATGGTGACAATTCAAGCAAAAGAAACCTCTCATAGTAATTTAATACGGTCCATATATGCAACTTTTGTTTCAATAATTTTCCATTTTTAATTAGGTGGTCGCCGTAAAAAGTTTTCAAAGTATACATAACGGGAAATTCATCGAATTAGAGAAACATACCTTGGCAGTAAATACTATGATTATTAATCACAATATTATTTTCATGATTGGTGNAATACCATGCTAATACATTTAGATGTAAACATGCAAATAAACTTTTGACTCTCAAATCTCTTTTTCACAAGCATTGCATAGCTATCGTTTCAGAAACATCCATCCCAAGGTAAAAATGATTCACCCATTTCTGGATTTGAAAAAACCGTAACCTAATAACCATTCAACCTATTCGCAAAATAGTTTGTTGAAATTGAAATAAGCATTTGTATAAAAAATTTGCTTTCCAAGATCATTTAAAGTTCTATAAAAAATGAGATGTTTTAGCTTTGGGATCACCCTTAGCACCATTATTTTGTGAAGTTTTCACGGAAAACGAAGGTTTTAATTCACCTTGTAAGGAGAATTAAAACCTTCGTTCTTTCTATTTGATTTCTATCATCTACATCTACATCAATACCCTACAAGCCGCCTTTCGGCGTGTGGCAGGGGGGAGCCTTCACTCTCAGCCGGATAAGTAAACTTTAGTTAACTAGCTCTATATTACATTATTTTTCGGCTTCAAATTCAAATAAATAAATGAAATTAATATAGAAAATATACTCCACTGCCTGCTTATGTCACCGTTTTCAATTATCATCATATTTAATATGTCTTTACTTTTATTACAGTTCACAATAGTATTTGAATAAACCCTTCCCAAGAATATTAACGTTTGGACACAGAAACGTGGACATTTTATCATTTTTAATATTGCTTGTAGCCGCATGCTGCTAATAAAACCTTACAACGTTTTAATATTTCATTTATAGTGTTCAGGATGGATTGATGCTATCGTTTTAGGAATCGAAATTGTGTAAATCTTAAATTTCCCCCGTTGTATACAGTGTATTTTCTAACCGCTTAGATTAGACAGTACGGTTGCTAAGAAACAATTTTTAAATTAAATGAATAGCATAAAGCGAAACTTGGTGGAATTTCATTATTAATGTATTTTAATATATTAATTTTTAAATTGATTTCTTTAGAAAAACAATTAATTTAATTTTGTGTTGTATGTTCTTTCCTCTCTACCAATTTTCCCTTTTCTTGGCTACAATTTAGGATAGAGAAATATATTTCTAATTAGGCCAAGGCTAACTAAAGAAATAATCAATCTAATTTAATGCAATCATGATATAACTGGTGGCGTAAATTTTACAAGTTAATCTCTAATCTCCATAATTCTGCACATTTTTAAAAAATCCATTTTCTTTTCGATCGAAAGAACATTTTCATTCATCCGCTGGATATAGCACATTGCCTCGCCAAAAGGACGGCGAGGGTAGACCGAAAGGGAATGGGATGAAGGAATCGCACTAATCTAGGAAACGGACCATAATTTTGCCTGAGCGTTTCTGCTCGGCCTTCATCTCGCATCGGCGGTCTTAAGAGAATGAGAGAGCCTTAGCAAAAGCGCGGACCCTAAGGGATTCTATTCCACTTTCTTCATTCTATTAGAAGTGGAATGCAGGACATTCTCCCTCCTCAGTTTCCACCTTCCGCATCTGCAAATTCTCATCAACGAAATCAGTGCCTGCTCATCCGCACGTTGCCAGAGGAAAGCTTTAGAAAGGAGGTTCCTCTATCACAATGGGATGACGGCGCGGATGCGTGCTTCTTGGAGGCGCAAATACAAGGTGTTCGTGGCTAAGCGGTCAGCAGGAGATAAGTTTCGGACTGAATGGTACGTGAAAAAGAGGTTCCCATATAAGAAGGCCCGCTCAAGCGTTCTGTTCTTCAAAGGAGATTGATAGGTAGAGATAGAACGAGAGATGGGACAGTGTAGTACCTTCATCTACCCTAGCTGAAGATAAGTATCGCTGATTTTTTTACCAATCCCTGGAGAAAATGAGGTTAACCTCAGCCATGCACCGAAATTCAAACTGAATTTCGGTCGATAACGTTTTTTTCGATCCCTTAAATATAGTATGGGTTTTAATAAAAAAAGGCTTGGGATGAATTAAAGAAGAATTAGGATAGGGAAATATAAATTATATGAAGATAAATTTATTGCTAGAAAAAACTTTCCCGTGTTCGTTATTTAACTTTAAAAGGAATACAGTTGATGTTATTTGAATATACTTTTCTAGAATCCGTTCGTTGGGTTCCTGGAAGAAATAAATTTATGCCCTAGCCAATATCCTCTTTTCAGGCAAAATGTGTATAGGATCACGGAATAATTAGCACGGAAGAGTTGAATAACTTGTTACTTATTTCTATTGCCCAAGAGAAAGAATCGCGGTATTTGCGAGCATATATTCAAATTTTATTCGAGAAGTCTGTTATAAGAGTTATTACGGAGAAAGTAGTACGGACGGTTCAGCGAAAGGTTGGTTTTAGGTTCTTTACTTTTTTTACAAATATACGACAAATATACGATACGATAATATTCCAATCTACCCTCGTATGTTTCAAATCTTTGCTTGTGGTTTGATTCCTGCTGAGGACTCACTTGCGAAATTACCTCAGCTGTCGAAGTATTTTTAGAATTACTATTACTAGCAGTCTTTGATAGTTATCAAATAAATCAATAAATATTATTGATGTTGATTTTTCTCCAGCTTTATCGATTATCAGCTTCTTGTGCCCATTGAAAGAAAGATAAAATTACAGCAGTAATATTTAAAATTTTTTGTGATGTTTGGCTCTGAAAGAGAACTAGACTAATCTCAGTAATTTATATAAAATAATTTTACATTTCAATTTTAGCTCCTTATGTCATTACTAATTATATTGCTGAATATAAGCATCTAAATTAGTAGTTGTTTAACAAAAATCAAGTCCGTGATCTTTACAGCATTATTATTACATAATTAGGCTTTCAGATGCCAATATAGCAAAACTTATTAATTTATTCGATTTCGTGCTGTGCATATGTAAAGGTTTTTTTATAACTCCCAGATGACGTACGAGTGATAGATTTTATCTAAGGTATTGTTTTCTACATTTATTTGTCTTTTCAAAAAGATCCTTTGTGGGCAATTTAAATCAAGGGAAGAATTGAACGATTTCAGCAAAATTGCATTTCGATCGAGTTTTACAGGGATGGAGGTTAAGGGGTCACAATTCATTTATATGTGCTCCACTCCCACCACATTTATGATAATTAAACACAAAGTTAAGCCATCGCATGTGGCTGTGCTATTTTAAGCGGTCAATGCAAATTAGAGGCAAACGAACGAATGTGCTAGAAAAAAAAAGAAAAACTCTTTTTCAAAACGACGGGATTTGCTTTCGCGTAGAATTAGCCTAAATTATTGAGGAAACTGAAATTCGTACGGAGTGGCATTTACGAAGAGAGACACGGCCATAAAGCTGTTATCAGGGAATTTTATGGTGCATTTACCATAACAGGTGCATTTTGTTGCGAAAGTGTCATCCTGAAAGCAGAGCTCGTGTCCAAAAAGCATTAAATTCGTAAACATATTTCACTTTTACGAGGCTTCCCTTATTGCGGAGGCAGATACTGTGGTGGGCATTTGCCCCCAATGACAATCGCCACGGCTGCCTTCATTATATTCGTGATTGGATGTCGTATCTTTCCTAAGTTATTTCTTGTTTTATTTCTATTATATTCCTCTTAATCCCTGGAGATACGAGGTCATTAAGGAAAGACTCATAAAAGTCAGATAATCTATATCTTTATAAAAATCAAAAACATTTAGCGTAAGGAAACGTCGGGCGTTCGTTTATAAGCATACACAATTCATCTTTGCATGCTGAAATCGCCAGGATTTATGAACCGGCGATTTACACCCAATTGATAGAATAGTAATAATCTGAAGTGAAAAATAAACTGAACGGCTTCGCTTAGATATGAATACCATGCTAATACATTTAGATGTAAACATGCAAATAAACTTTTGACTCTCAAATCTCTTTTTCACAAGCATTGCATAGCTATCGTTTCAGAAACATCCATCCCAAAAATTCTATCCAAACTTCTTCCCCCATTACCTTTTATTTTTTGTTATGTCCCTTTTTGGGCAAGGATGAATACGGAGCGATAAGAAAATATTGAGCTCTTGTTAAATTATATATCAATTTCTTATGAAATGCTAATGGTTATGAATATTAATAAGATGTATGCTTGATATGTCTAGTAATTTATCTGTCGTGAATTATATTTATCGTGAATTATCTCACTGATACACCAATTGAACGAAGTGATTTTAAACTTCTTCATCTTCGAGTAGACAGTTCACTCTTCAATCTTCATTTTTTTAATTTCTACTTTAAAATTCCAATAAATTGATTCTTAAATTCATTTTGGTTTATACTTATGGTATCAATATTTAAGAACACATAAAAGTATCCGAATATTTGGTAAATGAAATTCGTTTCGAGCTGTAGGGAACCTTGATTTAACTACTTTTAATTATTACAATAAATGAAATAGGTATACTCCTAATCACTTCTCAAAGTTTTGTTTTAGGAATAATAGGTGTTGAAACAATTGGTTGCGGATTCCACTGAATGATAACCATTTCAACTGATGATCTTAACAAATATTTGCATATACTTAGTTTTACCTTTCATAATTTTTCTACTTCTTTAGTGATCAATTTAATAACACGTTTCAAATTTAGTTCAAAAATGGATGATCGCGCATGGTTTCGCGCACCGAAAAACACAATTTTTCCAAATGGGGTAGAGTGAATGAAAAAAAGTGATTTTCTCGGTGGGACACGGCCGTACTTTAGAGTGAGTGGATCAAAGCTCATATTTGAAAGCAATGGCAATCCATCGGAACGCATTTCCAACAAAAAAATGGGATGCATTGAAAGATGACCCCGAAATTTCAGACAAGGAGATGAAATGCTAATAACACAAGAAAATTCCGTTATCTTCTACTTTTTAGCACTTCAAATAATTGCATTCCAATATTATTGACTTCTCAACAGTAATGAAACCACGCTTTTTTGCCCTACTGTCTATAAAATACCTTTGATTGTCTATGTCTATGTCTATATTTTCACCCTGCAAGCCGCCTTTCGGCGTGTGGCAGGGGGTGCATGCACCATGACTCTATTTCCCTAATCGATTATTTTCGCGTATCCTTCGCGGAAAGAATGAGTTCATGAATCTATTCGTTCTGGCATCTATTTCTCTGATCTTTCTCGCATTATCGGAACGGCCTATGTAGCATGGTGAACGCATTATATCCGCTACATCATCTCTAAACGTGCTTTCTCTGAATTTATCCAGTAAATTGATCCTTTGTTGGACTCTTCTAACTTCCAATGATTCCCATTTTGCGTCCTGTAGCATCTGAGTGACGCTCACTGATTTATCGTAGCAATTCTTTACAAAACGTATCGCCTTTCGCTGCACCTTTTCTAATTCTTTAATACAACACTTATCGGCAGGGTCCCATACACTACACGCATACTCAAGATGAGGTCTGACTAACGCAAGATAACATCGCTCGCGAACTTTTTCGTCGCTCCGACCGACTATTCTCTTTACGAAGCCGAGTTTTTTAAGTGCTTTTCCGCATATATTATGGATGTGAGTACTCCATGTTAAGTTATTCGTGAGAGTTACTCCAAGATATTTCACTGACTCTACTGTTAATAAGTTTATCCCACGGAGACTGTACGAATAATCTTTAATAATAGATTTTCTTTCGAAGAAGTTAACTACTGAACATTTGTCTACATTTAGTTCTAATTGCCAATCATCGCACCATTTCATAATGTTACGTTGATATATGATTTAACGATGAATAGATATGAATTCTTATTCTGTTTATATTGTTTTTGAGTAGGCCGAGAGACATTACATAATCTAAAAAGGCTAATCGTAAAATGTATATAACTTCTGGAGTAAATCTTTCCGAATATTACATTAATTTGAATTTATTAAGACATCAACTGGCTAAGCTTGTATATTATCACTTAAATTTACGGATAATAAGTATTTTCAGGTAATAGAAAAGTATACAGGCAAGGCCTGTAATTCTTCTGTTGTTCAAAAGCGGATTAAGCCTCGCACTTAATCTAAGTCAACATAATCCCACTTCATACATAGTAGGTAGCCAAGTTTAGAATAAAATACGTGGAATAAAAAGGTCTTTATTACGGGCAAGATCGGGACTAAACAGTCCCTTCTTACATCGTTTAGCCGCATGTATGAATATGAATCTTTAGTGAGTAAATTAAAAATTGGCAATGGCCGAAAAATTATCAAGATTAGAAAAATGCAAAACTTAAGAAAAGTTTTTAAAAGTGTTAATTAAAAATTGAATATATATGTCTGCCCTAACAATATCTGTATATCGATTGGAGACTTAGAAATTGATAAGTACATCAAAATAATAACTAACGTAATATTTGTATTATAATAAGGGATGTGCGGAGGGTGAAGTAGACTTTTCGATCATTTTAAGAAGATTAGCAAAATATTGCTCGGGTGGAACCTCACGGTCTTATTAATTGTTTGGTTAAATTAAACATATATTTGAGAAACTATAAAACTAAAATTCTCTCAAACCACGTAGGACGCATGCATTGAATCGAAAAAGAGGCAAATCCAAATATAGATTTCGTCAATAAGCATCGGCGGCGGAATAAACGGATATATTTTGAATTTCCTAGAAAGAGCTCTTTCCTGGCCATTTCTGAAAGGAAATAAGGAAAAAATTTTAATCGAAATTTTACGTAATATAATTCAGATATCAAGCTGCAGAGGGAGTTTTAGTAAAGATCCAAATTGGAAAGTTTCATTTCTCTATGGTAAACCTCTGGTATCTAAATTATCGGTTTTTATTGAGATAGAACATTTTATGGAAATGGTGAAAGATCTCGACGGCTATGTCGGAAATTGTATATCTCTCATTGATGATATTCCGCAAATTGCATTCCGTGTCCATCCGTTTCGGCTTGTTCGTATAAAGTCGTCCGCCTTTTCCGAGTCCAAGGCAGTTTTCAGACAACTCAAAATAATGACATAAATACACTTTACATTCCTTCATTTGTTAAAAAGGTAATACATTCAGCGAAAATAAGTTATTACATAATCAGTCTCGGGCTAAACTGCGCTATTCACATTTTATCGTAAAGATAACTGAATACATATTCTTCTTTTGTAAGATATTCATTACAATGGAACCAATACATTATTACAATTACCTATTTCCGCTTCATTCCATAGTGTCCAAACCCGGAGCTTTACAGCAAAAAAATCGGCGGCTCCGTGAGGCACTTCCTTCTGCCTCATCTTTAGTAACCTATATGTATATATCTCTTTATATAGACGCTTCTCCGGATATATATAGATACGAGTAAAAGTTGCTTGCATACTGCAAGCTTAATGTAAGATAGTTGAACTAAGGCGTTGTACACCTCCTACAACACTCCGCCTTCCATACACCGAGTTCCATGCACCAACTACAATAACCTAAACGAATTATTTGTAATACGTGCATACGAAATGTCCTAGCATCGAACCTGGGTCTATGAGGACAAATATTCTTACAGCATACCATAGAAATTACTATTTTCTTTAGATGTAGGGAATTTCAACCGTCTACCTGACCGGGAAATCCCGTAACGAATTTTTTAAAATCGGTTATTCGAATGGTCCTGGGATCGAACCTGGGCCTTTAGGGCAAAAAGCATTACGGCGTACGATATACAATCATCCATTCTAACAACACCGTGAATTGCAAGTTTCTACCTTAACGCTAAATACCCTAAATGAATTCATGAACGTCAGACAGAAAAACTGCCCTAGCATTCAATTAAGGACCCCCAGGGTAAAAACCTTTAAGTATACTATAGAAGTGTTTGCTGCCTATCGACGACGTGAATTTTAACGTTCTATCTTACCTACAAATACCCTAAATGATTTCTTGAATGTTTTGCACTTAGTTCCTAGCATCGAACCTGGGGCCATTAGGTAAAAAGCTCTTGCGGTTTACGGAAGGTAAAATTATTTTCTAACGATTCCGAAAATTTCAACGTTCTATCTTTATGCTAACTACGCTAAACGAATTTTTAAAAATGCGCTCAATGCATTCTTATGGGAAAATGGCCGTTTTTGGGGCCTCCTAGAATCGAACCCATGATGCCTAGAATGGATGTC
>KZ308841.1:715532-744458 GCA_000376725.2 Ladona fulva
TCTATGTGTTCACAGAGACACATATCTAGCTTAAGTTCTTCTGTATTATGTAAATGTAAGCAATTGTGGTTGTGAATTTTGATTTTTATACTTCTTCGTTTTACAATTCTGTTGGTTATATGCATCACTTTTGTTTTATTTTCATTAATTGACAAGTCGTTATCATGACACCATTTGCAGATTGAGTTTAAATCTTCTTTAATGAGTGATACAGCAGTATAGAAGTCTTTGTGGGTGGCCATTAAAACAGCATCATCAGCATACATGAAAAGCTGGCAATCATTAACAACAGAAAAAATATGATTGACATAAAGTATAAATAGTAATGGGCCTAATACAGATCCTTGTGGAACTCCACAAGGAATGTCTCTTTCTTCACTAAACTGATTATATAACTTAACTACTAATTTTCTATTATGTAAATAACTTTTAATCATAAATCTAATATTGTATCTCAATGTTATAAATTGATAATGCAGCAATATGAGTCAAATAAATTTTACCACAGATGTAATTTTTCAAAATATTTAAAAATTGGAAATAGTTTATTTGAAAACAATTTTAAGAGAAATATAAAGAAATCATAAATATATCTAAAACTGCCAGAAAAATGTGGACAATCATAAGAATTAAGGCATCGTCACGGACATAAAAAACGTCAATATGAAGGAAAACCTAGAGATATCTCTTCGTCATCTCAACTCATCGCGTCCATAGCTCAGGAACGCCCACCTTAATATAATGAAACCTATTTCACTCCATTCATGGATCTAAATTCAGATTGGGAACGGCTTAGCGAAGAGAACGGGCAAAAAATCCGCTATCGGCGCTAAAGAGAAAAATAAGGCGAAGCTGTGGAGAGCTTCCTCACGGCATGTGGAGAGAGAGAGAGAGAGATCCGACAGATGATGATTGCTTCTCCCGAAGGGAAGAGCGGTGGGTTTCCAACGAGAGTTTGCAAACGGAGGACCCTCCCCCGGACATATCCTGGATCTAGTCAGCTGGAATAGTTAATAACCTCACTCTATCAAACATGCTACTCTCGTATAGATTGCCGTAACCTTACGGATATGGTAATGCGCTACATTTTTGCTTTCGGCCATCGGCGTCTTCTAATAGCGTCAAAATTGGACAGTGTAACTGTTTAGTTCTTCAGCTCCTTCTTTTTCTTAAAATACAGGATTAGCATTTTCTAAAGCACCACGATTTTTTTTATGGGAAGGAGATGAATTAGGGACTTTAGGGTAATTTTCGTAAAGGATACGGGCACGATCAACACCCCGACCTCTACTTGTGGATTCTAAAAGATGCCGCAATAGAACTCACTAATCTCTGTATTATCGTCCATAACTCTGATCACTTCGAAATCCTATGATTCGAAATTATGTTTTTATATTTCGGTGGACTTTTTTAACTTACATATATCAGTTCTTTGGGAATTATTTGCATTCTGAAAGTCTTTCTGAAGAAGTATCGGAAACGGAATACATGTAAATGTAATGTAACGTAATACGAAAATCTACTATATGTCTGCTGATAACACCAAAGTATAAGCTCATATGATAACTAATAAATAACGAGACAATTTTAAAAATTTACAATAAAAGGCGAAATTCTCATGGAAATTATAACTCGTAGAGCGAATAAAACACACCATTCTCCTCAATAATGTTTATTTTTTATGCTAATACTTGACCAGGTATTAACAACTAATCGTTATTTAAACTGATGATAACGATTAATCGTTGAAATTTGGTTGTATTTATGAAAAATACAAAGTTATCGTGGGAAAAGTACAAGCTCTTTTTTCATTCTACTGGAAAACTTTTCGTAAGCGTTAATTCGATATTGAGTACGAATATACATGAAGACAAACCAAGGTTAATTTTAGCGTTCATTTTAACTTCAACCAATTTTTGCTTTAATTTTGTGTTTTGGTGTATTTTCGTTCACAAATGTAAAATTTGCGTCACCCTTAGTCTCACCCTTTCTGCGGCTATATAATGACTAATGAAATATCTTTCATTTATCTTTCGGTACGAAAAGGGGAAATGTCTCTTTCGTTAACTTTTGTCTGTCTCATATCAGTCTTGCGTAGACTGTGATAATATGAAACTGAATAAAGGCATAAAGGCATATGGCCATAAAGGTAATTCTACTCAGTGAATAGAATAAAAATGTTATTCTCTCTGAACATTTTGTTGCCTCTTGTGGATCTTCTCCGCTTATGCCATTGTAGCTCAGTGAGGAATGCAAGGGAGAATTACCATACTCCTCGTATTTCCTAGTAAACCTCATAATTGCCATCACGGGAAATAAAAAATAAGATAATAATTAATTGTATGGAGTACTTTATTTATGTTTTGGTCATAGAAAAAGATATTACTAATGTTTTAGTTGAGTTAATACGGCATTCAATTCAAAATTTCTATACATAGGTAATTTCTTAAAAGTATACATTAATATAGGTCTTTACTTTCACAAATACCAGTACATATTTGTATTAAGGACTTAATTTATATTTTGGATCAGAGGAAAATTATACTATACAAATATTACTAGTGTATTACTTGAGATTTTCCGGGATTCCATTTAAAATTTCTTTTTACTGGTAATTCGACTCTCCTTAAAATCACACATTAATGTACGTCTTTACTTTTTTTCATCCTCTGACAAATACATTGGTGCATACTCAGCAGCACCCTGTAACTCAGTAAACCCTATACCTCGTCGAGAGGGTCTACATTATTTGAACGAATGTGCACTTACTTTTATCATTCCCTTATATCTCCACCTGGAACCCACATATTACCATAGCCAAATCTGTTAATATTTTGAAAAAGAAGCAGCAAATATTTTTATAAGAAGAATCTTATTTCAGTTTGCAGAAGTAAGCATCTGTTTGTGGCTGAAGCATTCCCCGTGATCCATCCAGTTTTATATTTAATTCATGGCCACATGCAGTCCGTAACCGTCCCTCTTTGCGTCACTTCATTCGTTGCGTTCCAGAAATTCTTTTTATGGTGCCCTTTGAGGAGATAAATTTCAACTATCTCTTAACTTTATTTGGTTATATATTAATTTTTCAATAACTCTCCTCGCTTTGATCTAGAAATTAAAACTTTTTTTTCCTCTGTGGTCGCTTTATCTTGGTAGCTAACATACTGTTGAAGAATTCTAAGAACATGAAAAACTCGAGAAGATGATAACAGTTTTTGCTGCATTTGCGTCCATGCAGGAGTCGCCTGTTGACCTTTCATTGACTAATACCACTCAGAGCTCGCATTTATGGCGTGGCCGTGGGATAAAACACTCGGGAACGCTTTAAACTTTTGCAGCCAATTTTTAAAAAAAGCTTCATCCTATGCCATTATCATGGAGCAGAGAGAGAAGGATGGGTGATGTGGAAATGTCTCATTAATCTATGGAAAAAGAGTTGCAAATTGAAAGAGAAAGAAATAGTTCGATGTTAAAAAATTAATATATAGAATTAAATGTCAGCATTATAGCACAGTGTTTTTTCACTCCATTCGTGGATCTGAATTCAGATTGGGAACGGCTTAGCGAAGAGAACGGGCAAAAAATCCGCTATCGGCGCTAAAGAGAAAAATAAGGCGAAGCTGTGGAGAGCTTCCTCACGGCATGTGGAGAGAGAGAGAGAGATCCGACAGATGATGATTGCTTCTCCCGAAGGGAAGAGCGGTGGGTTTCCAACGAGAGTTTGCAAACGGAGGACCCTCCCCCGGACATATCCTGGATCTAGTCAGCTGGAATAGTTAATAACCTCACTCTATCAAACATGCTACTCTCGTATAGATTGCCGTAACCTTACGGATATGGTAATGCGCTACATTTTTGCTTTCGGCCATCGGCGTCTTCTAATAGCGTCAAAATTGGACAGTGTAACTGTTTAGTTCTTCAGCTCCTTCTTTTTCTTAAAATACAGGATTAGCATTTTCTAAAGCACCACGATTTTTTTTATGGGAAGGAGATGAATTAGGGACTTTAGGGTAATTTTCGTAAAGGATACGGGCACGATCAACACCCCGACCTCTACTTGTGGATTCTAAAAGATGCCGCAATAGAACTCACTAATCTCTGTATTATCGTCCATAACTCTGATCACTTCGAAATCCTATGATTCGAAATTATGTTTTTATATTTCGGTGGACTTTTTTAACTTACATATATCAGTTCTTTGGGAATTATTTGCATTCTGAAAGTCTTTCTGAAGAAGTATCGGAAACGGAATACATGTAAATGTAATGTAACGTAATACGAAAATCTACTATATGTCTGCTGATAACACCAAAGTATAAGCTCATATGATAACTAATAAATAACGAGACAATTTTAAAAATTTACAATAAAAGGCGAAATTCTCATGGAAATTATAACTCGTAGAGCGAATAAAACACACCATTCTCCTCAATAATNATTAAACTGGCGTTTCGGTATTAATTAACATCAATCAAGAGCTCTGATAACTAACTACATTATTTGCTCCTCGTCTACGAGTCCCCTCCTTGATATAAATAAATAATCGAAAGTAAAATTATATCAATATGTTGAGTGATCTGAGGGGTAAGAAAAAATTAACGGAATCGGGTGAAGCTTTGTAGTATTCCACAAAAGGAAGAATAAAATAGGAATAGGTTTTTCTCGAAGAAACCAAATCCTGTTTTAATCATGACAAGCAAAAAGTAACTTCTTAAGCAAAATTTCCACAGTACATGTTAAAAAACGACGCTTTGCACCGCTAAAAGGTCATATTCTAGTAAAGAAGGAGCCAGAAATACACATATTTAAACCTGAGGATAAAAAGGATGGGAGAAAACAATAGGGTCAGCTGAAAGGTAGAGGGTAGGATTCGCGGAATTTCCTTCTTTTACTCTTTTATTGGCGCAAGGACAGGTAATACAATATCAGCAGTTAAAGAATTAGAGGTTTAGGAACACTCCGTAAGCCGCATGTTTGGATACACTTGCTGATGGAAGCTTTGTTTTCAAAATGCGCAATGGAAAATTCCTAGAAATCGGTAATCCGGAACTTCTCGTTTGAGCTCCAAACTCGAGTTCTATCTGCCGACATACGGTTTACCGAGTGTTTTCAAAACTCTAACGTGGTATTGACGCATAGCTATTGTTAAAGCAGGATTTAGTTTCCTTGAGAAAAATTGATGTCTGCTTCATTTCTCTTGGGTGTAGAATAGGTCGCAATGAACGCTCAAAAAGACCGCATGGGGTCACATGTTCCTCTCCCTATTCTAGTTTGATAAACTTGCTGATCTTTTTCTCATATCTTTATTATAACGTCCATCTCCCTGTATACTCTTTTTCCTCCACAAGGCTACCGTTGGAGCGCTAGTTAAACAACGACAGCGATGGAAAATAGATCTTCCGGACCTTAATTCAGAGATTAATCGATCGCATTTCCATTTTCGGAATCCGCGCAGCACCTGCATCCTCACGATAAGGGAGTGCGATGTATGTAATGCTCGCGAAAAATGCAGAGAACGGACGGAAGATAGACACGCGGGCTTAAGATTGGAGATCAAAAGATAGGACGGAACAGTTCGCGTCGGAGTATTTTTGGAGATTGATTGGAGGGCTGACTGGGATTAGGAATGCCGTATGAATTTGCGCGTCCAAGTAAACGAGGAGCACTGGAGCGAGAGGAATACTGGAGGGAGAGATGTGCCCAAGAGCGCATGGATGGCTAGAGCGGCTGACAGGTCCATGGGCTTCGGGAATAGTTCGACAGATGCAAATAGAGAACTGCGAGCGATGCACTAAAGGAGAGCCTTGTTTAGCGTAATGGCACGCATAATCAAGAAAGAAGCGCGCACTTTGTGATTGAGGAACTGGTTTTCCTTTTAAGTCGTTCCTAATATTTCACTATTTCACTCTGCGATTTTTACCGTGATTGAAGATTTTCTCTCTTCCCATATATGCCTTTGCAGTACGGATATGACTTGAAAGGTAGCGGTTAAAATTTTAAGACCAGTTTTGCGCAAGAAAACGGCTGGTAGTGGGTAGAGCTTTGAAGAGAATTGATTGAAATACACAGCTTCAGTTCATTGTTACGATTTAACCTTAAAACATCGTACTATAGGAATACAATTTGGATTTATCCATTTAAATATATAGTCAAAATGCACGAAAATATAAATTATATTTTAGAATACAATACTGTGCTCAAATATTCCAATTTTCGCCTTTTTTCAGTCTCCAAAATACGGTTGAAGACAGGAATTTTGATTGTATACGAGATTTAATTTACTCTATGGCAAATTTAAAAATGAAATTTTTCAAGCGTTACCTGGCGATGACGCAATTAAATCTTATACAACAGTAGACCATTTTTATAATGCCACAATATTATTTTGACATTGCTCAAATCACCCATCGCTTGTTTTATCTCAATTTTAAAATATTCAATGACATAATGATTCAAAATTCAAAGTGACTAACATATGAATGAATGAATGAATAATAAATTTATTTCACACACAAGATTACAAATCCAAACAAAATAAACAAATATAAGTGAAATTAGGCATCCCTGAAGAGACCTTTTGTAGGGATTGCCAACACTTTAAACATAGAACGTATTCGGTAGCAAAATACAATATAATTTGGAAAATACGCAAACAAAAGAAAAGTTACAAACTAAATATAGTGAGAAAAGGCATTGTAAATCAATTATTTTAGAAGATCTTCCAAATCTTTTTGTAGAAAAAGCCAATTTTTCAATTTGCGAATGAAAACTTTTTCATTTGCAGAGGACGAAATGTCCTTTGGTATCGTGGAGAACAACTTAGGAGCTAAGAAAGAATAACATTGTTTATAGAGCTGGACATTAGGTTTGGTTATATCAAAACAAAAATTCCTTCTTAGATTATAAGAATAAAAACAGGGCTTATTGATATGTCCACCACGATTAAAAAACACTCTTAGCACCTTAAATACAAAAAGATATCTTAATGGCAATATATTTAGGTTAACATAAAGTGGAAAAGATGACTCCATCCTCGTTGCTCGCATCATTATTCTAATTACTTTATTCTGTGAAACTTGCAAGCAACGAATATTAGAATGGTAGGCACCACCCCAACATACNNATAATAATAATAATAATAAAACGTCTTTATTAGGGCGAGATTGAGACTAGACAGTCTCTTCTTACATCTAACCCTTCGTCATAGAGAGCATGAAATAAAGAGACAGCATGAAAAAAGAGCACGGAAGAAAACTACTTAGTGGGTTTAAAAACCTAAGTTTGCGCTTAGAAAGAAATACACTACAGTAGGAAAACACCCCCAAGAAGGGGGGTGTGAAAAACCTGCGAAACCTACAGATAGCTTAATTTAAGGAGAAGGTAGTTTAAAGAGATCTGAAAGGCAAAACAAGAACAATTTACATAGCAAATACAGATGAAGATACCTTTGCATAATAAGTAGAGGTTATTAACTTATGAATTATCTGAAAAGAAAAACAGGACAGTGGCAGAAATATTAATTGCAAAAAAGAAAAACACGCACAAGACAGTTTTCATAGTTATTACAGATAGAAATGTGTTGAAATAGAGGATAAGCAGAAAAGATTAAGAAGTATCGGAATTGTAAACATGAAAAAGTACTTTTAACAAAGATAAAAACGACAAATACACTAAAACCGTTACAGTTGCTAGCAGTCGCAATATGAATCTTCTACAATAATCTATGCTACCTTATTTTTATCTATTTATGTACATATATTACATGGGACAGCGGACCGAAACTGGAGATGGAGGACGGAAAGATTTTACTAACAGGAAGGAATGTGAATGTGTTGGGCCAAGGGTTGGTGCATTCATAGTGTGGTAAAGAATTTTGTTGAGGTTAGAACATTTGAGTTCTGTTTTGCTGGATTAGTAGATGATTGTGGCATTTATGCTTAAAGCTATACGTGGATGGCAAGTTTTCCATACTTGGAGGAAGTGAGTTCCAAAGGTTACTGGCTGTGACTGTAAATGATTTGTGAAATATTTCAGTTCTGTGCTGGGGGATCAGGAGTTCCTTACAACCTCTCGTGTTGCGGTCATGAATTGCATCTAGAGACACAAATAAGGCATAAATGTATTGTGGAGACTTTGTGTTTAAAAATCTATATGTAGATGATAGAATATGTAGCTTCCGTCGTGATTCTAATCGAAGTAATGACAGTTTAGAGTAATATTCGGAAACGTGATCATATTTTTTCAAGTTAAAAATAAACCTCACCGCGGCGTTTTGCATGCGTTGTAATTTTATTGCAAGTTCCCCTGACAGATCCTGGTAGACTGTGTCACAGTAGTCAGTGTGGCATGACTAAGGAGTGTATAAGTCGTAATTTCACGGAGGGAGACAGGAAATTTCCTGCACGCCTGAGTGTGTAAAGCGAGAAATTTACATTTTTACATATGTGTAGGACGTGATCAGACCATGAAGCGTTTCGTTCATATGAGACCGAGATTTTTCACAGTTTTGCAGAACGGAATTGCGGTGCCATTTAGTTCAAGCGCTAGTAGGTTATCCTTGTTTACAGAGTTAAGTAGTTTAGGGTATCCGATCATGATCGCTTGTGATTTAACAGGATTGAGGTTGATAAAGTTATCTTTACTCCATTTACTGACGAGCTGCAGATCATCGTTGATTTTAAGCAGCGATTGAGGTAATTCTGAAGGACTTGAATCCAAGTAAGTCTGTAGATCGTCGGCATAGAGATGGTAACTACAGTGTTTAATTACCTTAACACAGTCATTGATATAGATGGAAAAAAGCAGGGGACCCAAGATTGACCCCTGAGGGAGTCCACGATCGATTTCTATCCATTCAGACGCCGCTTCATTGGAAACTACTTTCTGCTGGCGATTGTGAAGATAAGAAGAGAACCAAGAGCCGGTGTCGGTGATGTCGGTGAGACCCAATCCCTTAAGTTTAGTCGTCATAATATCTATGTCAATTGAGTCAAATGCTTTAGTGAAATCAAGAAGAACTAACGCGGTCAATTTCTTATTGTCCATAGACTTGCGGATGTCGTCTGTTATTTTTACGAGCGCAGTAGCAGTGGAGTGAAGTTTTCAGAAGCCTGATTGCAAAGGGTTAAGAAGGGAGTTTTTTTCGATGAATTCGGTAACTTGGCTGTGGACCAGCTTCTCAAGAGCTTCAGATAAGACAGGGAGAAAGCTAATTGGTCGGTATTCCTTACAATTATTGCCGTTAAATATCGCAATTTTTGGGATCGGACGGATTAAAGCCTGCTTCCAATGCGAGGGAAATTTTCCTTGATGGAGAGAACTATTGAATATGTTAGTTATTACTGGTAAAATGATGTGCGTCAACTTACTGATTATGAGAATGGGAATTCCATCAGCTCCTGAGGCTTTGGATTTTATGCTTTTAAGTGCGTTTTGTACATCGATTTGAGATACAGGTTTAACGACAAAGTTGGCGTGGTGAGCTGGGACGATACTTTTAGAAGCCAGACTATCTAATAAATGTCGCTTGCGATCGGGATTAATTTCTGTGGGTGGAAGAGAAAATTGTTCATTTAGAGTATTTAGGCATTCAGTAGAAAGCATCGGGGATTCTTTAGGTTTCCCTATACCAAGGCCATGCAGTTCTTTCCATAAGGCTGCTGAGGATTTACATTTCGAAATAGAGTGCGCGAATCGAATTTTTGCGTTCCTTATTAATTGTTTCGTACGGTTTCTCAAGCGTTTATATTCGTTAAAGATTGCTGAATTCCTGCTACGTTTGAAGTGACGGAATGTTGAATCGCGTTGTGCCATCATTTCCTTAACCTGTGCTGTTAACCAAGGAGCAAAAGGCTTGGAGACTCTAATTAATCTAACAGGTGCGTGTAGGTCAAGTAAATTAAAAAGGAGAGTATTTAGAACTTCAATTTTTTCATCCAGGTTGTTAATAAACTCTATGTTATGCCACGGTAGAAAGGTTGCATCACTAATAAAATTGTCGTAGTTTATATTTTTTGTATCGCGATGATGGATATACTTTTGTTTAGGTTTTGGTGTTTTAAGAGAATAAGATAAGTATATCAAATCATGATGAGATATTCCAGGTGTTGCGAGCTGTCCATACGTTTTTACTCTCTCTGGATTGGCAGTAACTATGATATCGATCCATGTGGATGAGTTTACGGTATTATGTGTTGGTTGCAATGGGAATAGAAATAAATTGTGCGCTGTAAACGTGTTTTTCAAGAATTTCGAGTCATTATTATGATAATTCATGTCAGCGTTTATGTCACCCGTTATCACAATGTGTTCATATTCTTGCCTAAGTTTCGCTATCGCATCATCGATATCTGATAAGTGACCAACTTTGGGTGGCCGATATATGACTCCGAGTAATGTTTTTTTATAGTTAACTGTAACTTCAATAAAGAGGTATTCTGGTCTTTTGCTATATTTAGGATCACTGGTAAGGATGATTTTGCATTGAAGATCACTGCGAATATATATTCCGACGCCACCTCCTCTCTTGCCAGTTCGATCATTTCGGAATAGAGTAAACCCAGGTATCGTTGCTTCAGAAGAGGGAATTGTTGGGTTTAACCATGTCTCCGTTAGTGTAATGGCATGGTATTCAGAACGCGGAAGAATAGCACGAATTTCGTTTAAGTGTGGAATTAAGCTTTGAACGTTGAGATATATCAATTGAAAAGTTCGCGGAAATGGCCGAAATTTGTCCGTCAGTATATCTTGGGTACTAATAGGCGCATGCATTGTTTTTTGGTGAATAGGTTTCTGTAATGTGGGATGGTGACAAGACACAGACGAGGGAATGGGAAGGATTCAAGGAAGACCTCCTGGACAGCAATGGTAAATACAAAGATAACCATCCCATTCTGCAAGTTGTCTTAAATTCACCATCGATCAGCAACCTTGCTTTCAAACTGAGTAATGTGTTAGCTTAGGAAGGAGCTAATTTATGTTAAAAATAAAAAGGTTAAAATCAAATAAATATCGTGAATAATGTGTTAGCTTAAGAAGGAGCTAATTTATGTTAAAAATAAAAAGGTTAAAATCAAATAAAAATCGGTTTTTCACAGACAATTTCATCTCTATTGCAGAGCAAAGAATACAGATGTCAACCTCATGAAAAAATATAAATGATCAAACAGCATTCAGCTGCACTGTAGGAAATATCCCTCCTGATTCTCAGGACTACCGGTGTGTGGGGCAACGCGTTCGACGTCGGTGAAAGCGGTCCTTGGTTCGATTCCCGGTGGGAGCGATCCTGGTAGTAGATCACTTTGAAGGTGGGGAGATTTTCACTTTATGAATTGGGGAACACTTGATCACACACAATGATGGAATGATTCACTTCACTGAATGGGAAAGCACCCTGCCGCACCCGTATGAGACTATTATTGAAAGCACCAATGGGGGATATAAAAACTACAGGATGGACCAATAAACTGCTTCGAATTAAACACTGTTGTAAAAATAATCCAATAACTAATGAGAAGGCACTAGGCACTCTGAGAAGTCTCTGTAGTCCGATAATAGGATGGCTGGAAAATTAGTTGTTTACTGTCCGCTGTTCTCGTAGCTCAGGTTGATTCTTCACACTTTCGTCAATTTTCCCTCGAGGAGAAAACCTAATTTCATCGCCCGCTCCTGGTCTGGCTATTGAGGGCGAAATCCTTCCTTGCAGAGTCTACATCTCGGAGAGAGATGGCGTGTACCCTACTCCCGTTAGGACGCAAGAAAATAATTTTACCGTCTTGCGTCCAAACATTGCGTGGACCTGCCATAACTTTAGCCACCTGTAGGACATTGTTTCTCGTGGCTGTTAAAGATTCGGTCACCAGGATGCCTGTGCCTTTAAGGGCCTTTTTTGCCAACCAGACTTGGTGGCGGTCCTAATAGGACACGAATTTCACGATAACAGGTCTCGGTTTATCGTCGGATTTTGGCTTGCCCACGCGATGTGCCCGATCGAGGCGACGCACGTCAATTTGGACATTTAGTTTGTCCCGGAAGAGCGTGACTGCGGTTTTTAAGCAGTTCTCCTCTGGTGTCTCTTCGACTCCATGCACAAGAAGGCAGTTGCGCCTGGAATATTGTTCGAGAGAATCCATACGCTCCTCCAGTGCGTCGCTTCTTCTGGTTAGACAGTTGATTTGTTGGAGAATCTTCCCCTCGAAGGCGATAAATCGCTCTTCGACAGAAATCACTGGTGAGGACTCTGGTAATTCTTTTCTAGCTTGGGAAAGCACTTCCCTGAAGGCTGAAAATTCTTGTTGAATATCGGTTGCTTTCCGGAGTTCGGCATTCTCGCTCTCAAGGTCCTTCTTACGGGCAACGGGAGGGGCCATCTCGGTGAAAGGTTAGTTGGAAGGTTAAAAAGAAAGGGTGGCAATTAGGAGCGACCGTTGGGCACGTCAGTCTCCTACGGACATCGAGCGAAGACTGCGAAGAAGCGAAGAATTACTTTGAAACGATGAGCAAGCAAGCTAAGGGGGGAAACTGATTAAATTTCCTCACAGCTAGCGATACCACAACCTAAGTGACGTTGATGGAATCGATAAAGGTGACAAAAGAGATAAATAATGATCCGAATTATTTCTGCAAAAACGAGTGACGTAATTTAATGATACAGTGCCTCACCGTAAGGATCCGAGTTCCCCCGTTGTAATCCCATTGCGATAGGAAACAAAAATCCTTTTCTTCCCCTTCGAGCCAAGTCGTGGAATATAGAACTTTATATCACTCGAGTGTGGAATTTTGGCGGCTGGAAATTGTCCTCAGGATCAGGTACGGGGAAAAGAAAGGATGTAAAATCAGCTACGAAGAAAGGAGATAAGAGATTAATGTTGTGGACACGTTAAGAGGAAAATTAAATCATCATTTGAGTACCGCGAATATGTCGTATAGGATACCTTATGGAATTAAAAGCCGAGTGGAAGGGTAAAAAAAGGGCAGAACTGAACAGGTGTGCCCTGACACGCTTGGGATTCGCTTTCGACATAGACAATAGACGCAAAGAAATACCGCATTGAGACACATTGAGATGAAGAGAGGTCGATTCCTCGCATTTTCTGAAATATGGTGTCGTATCCGAGCAAATCCTCTACTTTTTTCAATTGCAAAAGCTGGGAATGTTTGGAGCTTCATTAAACTCTGTGCTACGACTCATCAATTGTGAATGGAAAAGCAATTAAGCTCTATTAAGCAATTCGTAAAAATTTCTTTGCCATATTTTCTCTAATAATATGAGCTGAGGACGTCTTTTGGATAACTTCGTAGATGCTTTCTAAAACTATACCATTTTAGATGCAGTATGTGGTTTTATACGTCATACTTTCATAATTCTTTTTTACTAGGTATTAGCGGCCATCAAGCTAAATTTTTAGGTGATAATTTCATAATGAAATTGTGAGGGTTTTTGATTTAACGTCTCATTACACAATACACCGTAAACAAGGGAATGTTTTATGTATTATGTATCTTAAATCAGCTGCCATACATTATTATGTTTGGTGCTATTTTGTAATTGTAATTTAATATCGTATGCGTTTAAAAATTACGAATTATCATCGCGGGCTAATTGATCAAATATTTTTTTATTCATTAACTCTAAATTTAATCATTACGTAATAGATCTTTTTTATGCCAATGTTGCTCTTTTATTTGACTATTATGAAATTGTTGCCGTAATGATAGGAAATAACATGATGGTAGCTATTTTAATTTTCACTTGATCTGGAAATAACAGAATACTTCCGTTTTTAAATTGTAGTTAATCACGGAATTTAAAATTCCAAACGATTATATTCTCTTTCATGTGTCCGATTTTGTTTACCTCGGACTTATTATAGTATTTCAGAAAGAATTATGAGATGTATAAACCTCTGAGAGCCTTTGGATAATAAATGAATATATTAAAACTCAACTAATCATTACCTGTAAAGCCGTAAGTAAGACGGCTAGGATTAACTACGGTTTTTCCTTACGGTAAACGTTACAAGGGTGATTGTCATTCATTTCATTTCACAAACGATAAACAGTCATTAAAGTACAATTTAGCAGAATATTACGCTCATTTCCTGCCATCACATTTAGTACTCAAAATATCGAAGTTAATCTGCAGATAATCTCATGGCTAACCGGCCAAAATAAACATTATCACTTATAAAACTATATAAACGTCATGGGGCGTGTAAATTTTTTCTAGTTAAATCAACAAAATTTCAAATTATTTGAAGTGTTTGATTTTTATCAATTTATCACAGATTATACAACCATATTCGATGCTTCATAAACTTTTGAAAAGAAATATTTCCACCCAATAAAAAAATCTTCTCTCGTTCGAAGAGCTTCTATTTCAATCCTCTTGGAAATACCCCTATGGCCTTATATTAATGGAGTTGATACTCTTTGGTGGGTAAATCCTTCATTGTATTGCGTATTCCGTCGCAATATCCTACGGTGGCGCTCATTTTACCTCCTCTTCGCGGCAGCCAACCGAACCTTCGTTGATGCTCTCATTTTGTATTCCTCCATAATAGCGTTCCCATCTGTTGATCCCAGCAATCACTCTAGCCACCCTCATGTGTGAAACTTCCATTTTATGCACTGCATACTCCTTGATCCATATTCTTCACACATAAAATGCAAGTTTTCCGTTTTATCCTTATACCAACACGTAATTTCGTCGGAAGCCTTGAACTTTAGTCCAATATCTGGCTTCAATCAATATTTAACGATATTGGAGAAGTTTTAATTCCATGCCTTTCTGCGTCTTAAGAGCTAAGACATTAGAGTGGAAGTTTGTAGCATGGGCTGCATAGATACTTTGAAATACGACTTTATTCACCGTATACTTCCTATCTTGTAATTGAAAGGTAGTTAACTTAAACGAAACTGTTATAAGCGGAGCAAAACGTACGCTCTCAAGGTGCTTTTCGGGGATTTAGAAGACGTTAATGGACAGCTTGGCTGCGTAAGGCTGTGGTTTGACAACTTCGAAGTAATGAGGATATGCAGATGAAAGAATATTGCAAGTTTACATTAAAACTCCAATGGTCTGGGTTCAGATTTATAGCATGGCCATATATAATCATTTTTATTTACCATTTGTCGAACTTGCTGGATGGTTTTCATAATAGACAACATTGTTTAAGTTAACAGTTTATTTTTCATTACCCAAGATATTGATTGTGGCTCATAGTCGACCAATATTGAGAGGGATAATGGATTTTGCGCTGAATACAAGCGGTCGCGCTTTTGATTCCTGATTAAGGTCTTCAAAATTTCCTCAACTAAGATTGATCTTACTGCAACATAGCCGTGAAATCTCAAAGAAATCGAGATCCTTGCCTTATAGATTTCAAGACATAAAAGGGATCACACAAGAGTTCATCCGTTATTTGATGAAATTTTTAATATTTTCCCTCGTCATTTAATTTTTCAGAATAGTTGGTATTATAATCTAATTAGCCAAAAGAAACTGTGCCAAACATCATGAAATATAATCCAGAGATCTGAAGATGTAACAAGAATTGCGATGCTATATCTTTCTTCGGCATTGCTTTTGTAACCTCAGAAATTAGTATTCAGATATTAACGTTGATCATTTTGAAACCACAGTTAGACAGATGATATAAACTTTAGAAGAGTCTTTGGAAGTATCCTATTGCTAAAAGGAAAGAAATCAACGAGGAATGTGAGGACACAGCAATTTTAGCAAGGCTATCAGAAAATGTTGAGGCAACTTCTAGAAGGATATACAACTGAAATAAAAATAATGATGTGATAAGAGAGATGAAACACACCAGTCTAAGTAGAGCTGAAATTGAAATTATTTTACTCGGTGAAATTTTGAATAAAATGCAAATAGTAGCTATTAACCCCAAAAAGGGCACTGGATCATAATAAGATATATTTTGTTGCATCTTTCTTAAGGGACACTGAGGCAGGCGACTAAGAACGCCTAATCTGAAATGCCTTTCTTTTTATTGATGGTCTTTCAGATGAAAATTTAGCATAAAACACAAGGAATAGCTTTTAAAATATTCATTTAAGAAAGAATACAAAAATCGAATATGTTCTCTGAGGTTCGAGGAAATATTGTGCTAAATTCTGCACTTTATTTAGGCGACTGGAGCCATAATATGAACAGCCAATAATCATCTTATAATATCGTCGTGTTAAGTTAATCATTCCAGCATATAATCCTCGAAACTTACCTTTGGGAAGGATTTTGCTCCGAAAGTGCTTCTCGAAAACTGAGCTCCCCAAGGAACACCGATCTCTATGTACATTCCCCATTGCAGCATTGTTCGAACGTCAGTTTTATTCTCAGGAGTCACAAATTGTTGCAACATATGTATTCAAATACCGCTTCTAAAGGCTTTATAATATCTCATGACGTGTTACCCGAGAGGTTTTAGGTCGGTTTCTAGTATTTTCCTCAGTTCATTGTAAATGTTTACTGTAACATACGGGTCCCATATTTTGTTATAGAATGTAAATTATAGTAACTTCGAGAAAGAAAATATTTCGAGCAAGGCTACGTTTACAATTCCCCTGTGATACGCTTGGAATTACATTAAACAGGAAGAATTACGAGAACAATTGAAGTCTGGAGTTTTTTATAAGATTTTATATACTTATGACCCCCTTTATAATTTATGTGCCAATACACGTAAATGATATTCATAGTAGTATGTCAGAATGTAGTCAAGAGCAGTTATACGAGTATTCAAAATCCGGGAACAAAACAGTAGGTTATATTAGTAACTACCATTATACCACACACAATACATATACTCGTATACATATAATATACCTGTTTAGTAATTCTGTATTAAGTTTTTTGTATTGTTTTAGTAACTTTAACATTTTTGGCCAGCTTTTTAAATGTCACTCCATTGTATGACATCAAGCGTGGATGAAATCATGTAAAAAGTTTTAAAGTAATAACGAAATTGTAATTAATATTTTGAGAATGAAATGTGACTTTATGGAGTTAAAAGTATCTTTAAAACATTTTGCGTTGTTTAAATACTTTAATGGACATTAATCTAGCGGAAATGGTTGTGTTAACACTGTCATTAAGTCTATAGCTTGACCAAAAGATGACGATGGAAATTTTGGAGGTACACATTGCTAATGGAAGACGTGAAAAAGATGCAGAAAGTTAATCTGAAAGGAGCAAAATTTTGTTTCTCCACGTATCGAGTACAAGAATGTAAGCTCGGTTTAACATCAATATAGTCATCAGGCACCATCAACTGCAAGAACGTTTTGCAAAGAACTTCTGCGTTTAGGATATCTTGCCTATCTATTCTACGATACTTTCTCAAGCGATATTGATAATGAAAAAAAATGTTAAATCAAAATTTCATTTCTAAAAGGCTATCAAATTAGATGCTCCAGTCTTTTAAAAAATTCTGGCTATTAAAGAATTCTAAACTAAGCCAAAATATGAAAATGCCCCTTAGTCCTTGATGGCTTGATGACACATTGCCAGCTTTTTCATTTATCAAATCTAATGTGGCTAAGATCAACCTTGTGGAAGGGAGCCATACTAAGAAAATAAAAGAACTTCGTAAATTCCACATTTTATATATTGAGAGATGGGAGGGGAAAGATGGTATTGGGAGAAGGAGGAAAGAGGGGAAAGGAAAATACGAAGTAGTCAATGGAAAATAACTGAGGGTAAGGAAATGGGAGGCGAAGGGTTGTGGAATTAGTAGTATAAATTGGTAAGGTTTTGGGTCCGTATTATTTATGTTATAACTGCTCTATCAGGTCTAATCTGTTTCTTTTTGAATTCTTGTGGAGCACTTTCGGCCAACAATCGCAGTCGTGTCTTCCTCTTCGGGGGCAGATGGCGAACACGGATTCAAATGCTCTGGTGCGAAGCCAGCATTTGTATTCACTGGCTCTTATCATCAATGACCGACCTGTTTGCCCGATATAACGAGAAGGGCATCCTTACAGCTGAGTTCGTAATCCGAACTAAGGGAGTCTGGAGGTCCTTTGTCCTTTTGGTTGTTGATGGATCACCGCAGGTTGTTGGGGATGTTGAAAGCTGCTCTTCTTTTGTTTGGAAGCATCTTAGCCAATCCAAAAGAAGGACTTCCACAACCCTTCCTCACTTATTTCTTTACCATCTGTTCTTTCCCATTAATAATTTTGGTATTTTCCTCTCCACACACTCCTAAACATGTCTACATGTAGACAAAACTAGCCGCTTCAAAATTATGTGTATTCTGTGGAAAAGTTCTTTTATTTGTTTACTTTAGATACTGTATAAAAATCTAAATACTCGTGATAAAGCTATAGAATTTTATAACTCTTATACCAAGCTATCATAATCGATTCCACAACCTTATTCATCCTGTATCAATGCTAGTTTGCCGTAAGTCATAAGAGCTGCACTACTGTACTACAGACTTATTATTCTAGAATTCATGAGTCTATTCTAGTTACTTTCTAACACGTCTGAGTAAAAAAAACAATAACATTTCTAGAAAATTAAGAATGTAAGCAAAAATGAATGAATCCTTGGAGAGATTTTTTAATAAAATAAAGATAAACAGGCATTTTAAGTGTCAAATGAATAAAATTGATTGACTTAGGCCGTATTTAGTGTAATTCCATTATATGGCAAACATATCGTTTCAAGGAAAAAAGGGAGCCGATGCTCTTCCAATATTTAAAATTGAAAAATATAAACACACACTAGTTAAAATTGTTATTTATATTTTAACTTGTGGAATTGTGTGGTTAACTTGTTTTTATTTGAAAAAATATTTGCCATACAACAAAATTTAACTATGAATATAACAATTATTAACCAGTAACTAGGGTTTGCCGTTAGTCAGGCGATCGGTGATAACTTTGGGGCCATCCCCATGGTTCACACCTTGTCAGAATGGAATGGCTTGTGTGCTTTAATGACCCTGAGAGTGATGCCAGGGGGAGTTTTCGCTCCTGGTAGGGTCACCCAAGCTGGTATGGTCGAAGGTGAAAAGCCAGACTAAAGGTGAACCACACCAAGGTTAGGTCAGGATCTATAGCCGTGGTGGAGGCAGCTGACCTAGGAAAAGAAGACTCCGATATCAAACTCCTGGTCCTCCAGGTAGGGAGTTAAGCATGGGGCTAAATACCCCATCTTGTAAAAATACCATTTTTGAGAATATTTCACGAATCAAGCCGGACGGATTATTAGAAAGTGACCTAGGCAAAGTATAAAGGACTCGATAATGGATACGGAAATAAAATCGATGACTGGAGACCCACAGAGGGAAGACCAAGAGGCCGGCCTCGTAAAAGATGGAAAGATAGAGTGACAGAAGTTCTAAGGAGGCTGGGAGTCAGGAACATAGCGTCGGAGTTTCTATTCAAGTAACCATATTTTAATGTTGGTTGCTTTAACGTTTGTATTTTATCAAATTTTTCGAGATTTCAAACCAAACACAACATTCGATTATGAAATTAAAATTTAAATCCCATTAAATGTTCTTTCTTATTGTACTTATCCCGATTATTTACTTATCTTCATTTCTACCTAATCTTCCTTGTGATCTTAATTTCTACCTATGAAAAGGAAAAGGTCTGCAGAAGAAATTAAAGAAAACGTATTCAGAGAAGCTCATCATGAATTCCATGTGATTCTCTTTGGAAGGTTCTCACATAGGATAGATAGACATGTAAATTCAAACACATATGCAGGTTGATCATTATTATAATAGATCTTTGGCAAAACAGAAGACACGCTGAATGAAAACAAAACCGTAACGGTCCATTCATCTCATTCCGCATTCCGACCTACGTTCGTAGGGGTTTAAGCATCATTCCCGAGTAAACTAAACTTGATTCTAATAAATGCTCGTGTTCATCCTGTGACGACCACTCCTCTGATGACACAAGAAAGGTTTGGATTCACTGCTTTGTGTTCACTCGGGGAACATAACGACCGCGCGTTTGGCCGACTTTGTGTATGCTAGCGAGGTAGGACCTTAATTTTCGGGTATTTGGGTCGCTTTGCTACGCAGAGTTTTGTCTTAAAACTCATACACGTTCCGTTCCCGTAGGCCTATTACCGTCGTTATCGAATGTTTACGAACATGGAAAAAATGCACTTTAGTATATATTGAAAATGTACTTTTAGGATTATTTTTACAACGTTCAAATCGTTGGCACTCTTTTATTACACGTAAGCGAACATCTAACTTCTTTCAAAACCATGCACACATAGAATGAAAATATTTTTCTGTCAAAAGTCACAGTTCTTGACGCATTAGTTAAACATACAGTTCAAAGACTGTATGTTTACATCATCAACAAGGGGGGCGCATTTGAAAAACTTTATGAACTTTATTTTTCTAATAACTAAGTTTTAAGGAAAATAAATGTTAGTTTTTAATTGCCATGTTTACAAGACAGGAGTAAGGTATGAATTTTTTCGCTCTATAGCAGAATATTCATAGCTTTGTTTTTCTTATTGTTACTAGTTACTAATTTAAACGGGATATGTAGCTCAAAATAAATCCTGTGAGTGACTAAATAGTTATAGAAATCTAGAGCCGATATATAGGAAAGGCTCACTCAGCTTTATAATTAATATTTACCATGAATCGCACTTTGTCTTGATATTAACGCGAGCCAACGTTTATCTTCTCTAACGAGGACTCTTTTCATTTTCTCTTCATCAGAATCAGAAAAGTTTCCTCGACCGAGAATTGTTCTTTCTTCCACACCCTATTTCTATATACGCACACTCTCTTCCTTTTTCATTCAGATTCAAGGTCTCGAAATTCTCAGCCGCTATAATTCATGCGCTCTGCCGACACAAACATTTGGTCACAGCGAAGGCCACGCGTGTTCTTCTCTTGTTTGCAGGTGGCCAAGCGGTTCGCTTCGTAATTGGACCTGGTTCACTTTTGTGTTTTCATACTGGTCGAGAGTTGGAGGAGAGAAAGAAAATTTTATATGCGATGCAAAACTGAGCGTTCTCATTTGTCTATCCCTGCCTCCCTCGTTCTTTTGCTCCTCCTCCACATTCCCCTTTCGTTCGCTTTCTTTTCGCCCATCAAGTTCTTCTAATTCAAGTTTTTAGTATTTTCCTCACGTTTCCTTCTTAGCAACTAACGTAACTCCATCCCAACCCAGTAAAACTATGTTTTAAATTATATTTTCGTGATATAGAATTGTCGAAACAAACATAAAACATATGTTTACCTCAGTAATTGGCGAAGCCGTATTCATAAAAGTTTCTTGGAGAGAGAATGTGAAATTGAAAATCATAAGGATAGCAAAAGGTAGAGTTGTTTTTTGTACTTACTTCACATATGTATGTGTCTAAAGGTCCAAGCAACCAAGAGTCACCTTTCAGTCAAAGGACTCCATTTAGTTGTAGAATACAGGAAAAGAGGGAGTTAAATTTAAATTAACAAATTTATTACATCAATATCTGTCCATGTATATATTAAAATATGAAAAATTTTAGATTGAGTATAGTAAAATAATGGTAATTAATCAAGTTATATAATAACGAGAGTAAGACTTGAAGAAGTTTTATATATTTTAATTGCATATTTTGTAATGGCTTATTTTTGTATACGTTCTGATTCCAGGAACTATGTTGTGGAATTTATGTTTATATTGTTTTTTGAGGTTTATTCTTGTATACGCTTGGATTTCACTAAATATGCTGTGGAATATGTACAGATTTTATGATTAAAGTTGCTTTGAGGTTTAAATTTTCATACATTTTTAAAAATCATGTTTCAATGCGTACTTAGTTGAGAGCATATAATTGTGACTGAATAAGTGCAATTTATTTTTTTTATTCTTTCCTCAGTTCCATACATTTCCTGTGCTCTTTGAAGGAGAATAAAATCTGTTCCTTCATTTTAGCTCTAATGCCCTACAAGCTATCGTAATAATAGATAGGGCTGCAAGTAAAAGCGTTCAACAATTATCTGTAATTAACAAACAAAATAAATTATACGAAACTAAATGTTATTCTCTCAAAAAAAATAAAATATTACAATCAGAACTTTTCACACGCATTTTACTGTTAACGGATTTTCATTCTCGAGTATAGAATTGCTATTGTACTATTTTCAGTATTCTTGAGTATTTTTATTTCTTCCTCTACGGCGTTTCACCAATTAAGGCTAAATCACATTGATGATATTATTATTCGCTAAATCTCAATCCTGCTTCAGTTCTTGGAAGTATCAGTAAGGCCAACCACACTTCCATAGATCTATTTTAACCACTCCAGCGTGACTATATGCACTCTAAAGAGAAGTTCGGTGTGGAATGGGGAAGATTACAGGAAGATCCTGCTTCTTAAGCAGTCTAAGTAGACAGCAATGCTTAAAGAACTTTCTTCTCTCGATTGCAAATTAGAACGCTGAAGCCGCTCGGTAATGTGAGTTTATAAACCTTCCACGGAGATGCCCATCATTAATGAATAGAAACCTTATGAGCTGGGATAAGAGTCTTCACATTAGTTAGATATTATACTAGATTCACTATCATGAAGACACCATTTAAAATGCATTGGCCCGTGTATTTTAAACGGGAGATATTCGGGCGCTGTTGCGACATTTGCGTAAAAATATAAAGTCAAAATTGTTTGAAGTTTGTCAGTATTGAATGAAATTGCTGCCGGATTTTACCGTGTGTTTAACTTTTGGATCTTTACTACCATATTTGCATAAAAACTAAAATGTTACATTTCAAAGAAATTCTGGATTTTTTTCCTGTTCTGTTTGAAAGCGTGCCTTAAGTTCTCTAATTTAAAGAACACATTATTTTTAACATCCAACTCTGCCTCAAATTATTTTCTTTCCGATAGCATTATTTATTTTGCAGACAAACGTTTTTGAGACAAGTATTTAACAGAAATCGTAGGGGAAGTCGAGAATTTTTGGTGAAATGCATTGAAGAAAGGACATGCTGTCTATCTTCCGTCTTATATGCTTTGGAAAAAACTTCCAGCGGAAAAGTTTCTCATAGAATAGTGAAATTATTTTATTTGCAAATTTCAATGTCATAAATTTATAACTAACTCAAGAAAAACAATTTTTCTTTCGGGGATAACGCCGTTCACGGCGCGGGCCGCGATCGTTCAAGCGGATTTCTCTACGATGAAAGATCCAAAAGTTAAACACACAGTAAAATCCGGCAGCAATTCCATTCAATACTGACAAAATTCAAACAATTTTGACTTAGGAAAACGGGTAAGGGTGACTTTGCGCAAGATGGTGCGCACCCAGGAAAAATCCCAAGGAAGAATGGACTTGAAAGAAGTCTGACGGGGCCGGGATTCGAACCCGGATTTCCCAATTGCCGGTCGGGTGCTCTGTCCGTTGAGCTATCCCGACAGAACATTTTTCAAAGCAATTCGGGATACTTTGTGAGCAAGGACGTTGCGAGTTCGTCCGCGTGGCGGCATCGTTCGCAGTCAAGGCTTCATTGAAGCACCGGCCACACAAAGGATGACGTCCTTGCCCACAAAGTATCCCGAATGGCTTGGAGAAATGTTCTGCCGGGATAGCTCAACGGACAGAGCACCCGACCGGCAATTGGGAGACCCGGGTTCGATTCCCGGTCCCGTCAGACTTTTTTCAAGTCCATTCTTCCTGGGAATTTTGACTTACTTTATATTTTTACGCAAATGTCGCAACAGCGCCCGAATATCTCCCGTTAAAAATGCACGGGCCAATGCATTTTAAATTGTGTCTTCATGATGATGAATCTAGTATAGAAACCAAAACTTGCGCAATTTTTTATGATCCAATATCATAGGATTTCAGTCAAAGGCCTACACTTGCGGATGAAAATTTTGAAATGTCCATAAAATTATCTCAACACGGCTGGACTTGCCATTTTTAACATACATGTGAAGTGTGTTTTTGTGCAAGACTCTATTGTAACTTACAGATATCCTATCTACTTTATTATTATCATGACTTGATCTTTCATTGATGAGGAAAGACCCAACCGGGTTCAGAACCAGTTCGGAACAGTGGCATTAGAGTAGTTCGCGTTTTGAGTACACGCAATAACAAGGAAAATCATCCTCTGAATGCACCACAGTTTCGAACTGGTTCTGAACTGTCTACACCGATAAATTCGCTCTGATTTGAGTTTCATGCAGAAAAATCCTTTAATCCTCTTTTGGGATTTCTTTAGTTTTATTAACTTCTGCTTTTGTATTACATTTGATTTAGTCACACGTAATCGTATTTCTTCCATAAAAATGTTCAAGTTATTTGGCTGATGAGGAAGCTCCTCGATAAAAATATCTTTTGTTTCCATATAAAAATGCTAATATCTTAGCACCTCCATTTATAGGCACATTAGAGTGCGGAGGCATTCGAAATATAAGAATTTTCGAATGCCGTGACGTTTCCAGCAAATGACTCGGTTAGCAGCAGCAGATGAGAACTGTCTTTAAGGAAAAAAATCTGCCCTTGAATTGATGAATATTCCTAAAAGTATGAAAACGTTAGGGAAATTTTTGAGGAAAAGCGTGTTCGACGTGAACCGAATTCTCATTACAATGACCTGGGAACTCAGAAAATAATCCATAGAGATTCGAGGAAAATGTGTATGTTGATAGGAAAAATAGCCTTGAATCATTCTAAACAGCGTACGAAAATGGTGGAATGAGTTTTTAATAATATATGTTTTTTTTTGTTCATATGAACAAGTACAATATCTTAAGACAAAATCTATCAACGCTTTCTTAATTCTGACAGCAAGGTGATAAGATGTAGACATTTTTCAAAGGGAAACAGATAGACCGTAACATCAGCCTAAGAAACCCATTTAAAACGAATGATTTTCGGGTGATAGACGTTTAAAGTGTATAAGAAATATTTTTCTGGCTGAGGAACTCGTAAACATTTTTGCGGAATAGACAGAGTGGAATATCAAGCGGTGTTTTGATATATAGTGGAGATTTAAAGCTGCTTCCCAAGTCGAAGAGAATTCGAATTGCGATGTTCTGAAAAATTTCTTTGACGGTTAGATCGCCACTGTTATATACGATGGTTTCTGCCGATATACAAGCACACTTCACCAAAATTTCAATAGTTAAACCGATATCACAAGACAAAGGATTCATTTCCTATTCATTTGCTATTAAAATTCGAGAGAATATTACGAAGAAAAGGAAGAAGATATCCCGATGACAAAATTCATTATTCTTAACAATTTAGTCTGTAATATACCATTTGTGAGTACATGTCAATTCATAATTCATTCCTTAACCAGACGCAAAGTATTAAGGGATTTACTTAACAAACGATAAATTATGTAGAATAAAATAATAATGAATAGAAACGCTTTGGGGAAATGCTTCGAATGATTTCAAATACNATAAATATTTTCCGAAAAAATAACAAAAATTTAATTTGCGTCAATATTCAATTTCCTGTTGTAAGCTTCGTTTATACATCAAGAATATCTTACGGTCATTTGCGTAGTCGAACCTTACTCATCTCTAATCTTCCATAAGTCTCTAATGAACCTCACAGTTCACACCAAAATGTATTCCGATGAAGATTCTTTTCCTCGACTTCCTCTTTTTTACGGCCTTTCACCAATTAGCGTACAGTGCTCGAAATACTCTATTACCATTGCAGTGTCACGCACGGACACACTCACCCAAGTCCATCTTCCTTTTTTCTCCCTTCTCCGATTTTCAATCGCTTTTATTTTATTCTTCTTGAATTCCTCCGTTCCTCACTCCTCAATGCGAATCTTCTATTCAGCCTTTCTCTTCCTCGTTGGTCTCTGTTTTTGGTATTCTTCTTCCGTCTTTCTTTTAGTCATTTCGGTATGTTTTGTTCCTGTTTGTATCATAATCAACATGCTGTTTTCTTCAATTTCTTCTCGCCTTTTCCTTCAAAATTACGTGATACATTTAACAAATTCTCTTTCCTTTAGAGTATTTCTTGCAGTAGTGATAATCACTTTAACGTATGTTTCTGGTCCCCTACATAAACTTATCATTTTAATCCAACTCATTTAATGAATTCAAGAAACGGAAAATAGTAGGTAAACGTTTTCCACACCGAGTTATTCGTATTGCAAAATTGAGCTTTCCCTTTTTGTGATTGCTGACTATTTGAGGCAATTTTTGGTGATATAATTTATCATTTTTATATATACATGCATAATTTATCATTAAGGAGTTTTAAATAATCGAAAAAACAACAGTTAAGCAACAAAACTTAACGGGAATGAATTTTTCTAGGTGGCAAAATTAGCATTCATGTTTCTCGAAGAGCTTAAATTAAAGAAATAACATTTATTTCTTGGAAAGATATGTTTATCCATTGAGCTGCCAAAGCTAGCAATACGCAATAAAACTTTAAATAAAGTTTCATTGAGGACTTACCAAATTTATTATTTATTCAAAGAACTTGATAAACACCCGCGTTAATCTAATGATAAACTGACAGAAATCACTCTATACCTCTTTTCGTAAGATTAAAATCTAAATAGGTAACATTTTATTTGAGCAGTTTACGTCATCATTGCAAGCCCATCCAAAAACACGATTGCTCCATATACTCCTTAGAAAATGATCAAATATGGAAATCTCCAATCATAACTTAGTTCCGGCAGAATAATTTACTGGGATATGAAAAAAAGGATGGGGAAGCTTTAAAAGAGCATGATCGTTTTTGTATTCCTCGAAAGTATTATTTTACAGAATCCTTGAGAATCTCTTCTGTATTGTACCATTTCTCTTTTATTCTATTTTCCTTTTGTTCTCTTTGCCTAAAACCCTCTCCTCCAATTTCTCCATGAATTACTTCATGGACCGATGTACATTACTCTGTACGAGAAATTCTCCGCCAAAACATTCTTCTCTGACTAAACAAAACGTTGGGATTAACCCACTCCCAGCATCGCTCGATCTCCCCGCGCTAAAAAAAGGACAATCTCTGAAAATCCTTTTCGTGTATGGATGAGATGTCCCCGTGTCCATTTTTGCCTGCCCACACAAATTTCATTTTTGTTGCCTTAAACTCCACACTCCTCCAAAATACACGCCTTCGTCTGTCCACAGTTTTTGTTTTCGTTTCCTTGGAATTACTCGGAGAAAGGAAGAAGTTGATGAAATGGGGAACGAAATACACATCGGGTACAAGATGTGTCTCTGGTGATCTCTACTCTCCATCGGAGTTCTTTTCCGATCTAGCTTCAGAGTTATCTAAAAACAATATTGATGAATTCCTCCCCTCCAAACAAATCGATTTTTTCCGCGGTTATGAAGGTGGAATCCACCAACCTTCTTCAATTCCTTTTAAAATTCTTTGTTCTCAAATTTCTCATTTCTTATGATCGTTTGCTATCTTTTCCAACCTCTACAGATATTCTTTTATACAAGCGCGAAAATAGTTGCGATTTCCAAATTAAACGTAACTACATTTCGATGCTTTAGGCTTGAAAGCTTATAGTCAAAACAGATTGTTCACCCTCCTCTATTTCTTATATTTTGATTGTAATATATTTCAATTTATAATTAAGAGTGCATAACATATTAATATTCTGTGGTAATATAAGCCTCCTTTATTAAAAAAATATCAGCGGATAGTATTTAAAAATCAGCATTCCAGTGGCTTCATTAGAATTAAGTTCAACCTTAGGTCTCAGTTAACAGTTTATTTTATAAAAGTAGACGAGAAATCGAAAGAGTAATATTATATAAATAATAATTATGTAAATAATTTGCATAAATGAAAATGAGCTTTATGAATTATGTTTAATACTATGTTAAACTATCGACGAAGATTCTCAACACCTATTCGCGCAACATACTTGAATTAGGTCCGCTTAAGATGTACTCAGAATTAATATTGAATTTGGATAACTGGAAGAAACGAAACAAAGTTTTGAGGTTTAAATATAGTATAATTGTAATATGTACAAATAGTGTGGTGCATTGAGTAAATCTTTGAATAATAAACATAAACCAATACTTGTGCGTAATAGCGTATGAATCTAGGGAATTCGCAGGTTAAGGCTGCTGCCTAGTTGTATAAAATGAAATTAATGTAGCTAGTACGACGCTTCTACCACATATGATAATCTTCGGGACTCATTAATACAGACTGAGCTAAAACGTTGTTCCTAATCCTCAGCGAATGCCGATATAAATTGCCATAGCTGGAGATTGAACCTCAAACATCTACATGGCAGGAGAGCTGCTTCACAGAAAGTCGTTTCAAATAAATTATTTTATCTATTCGACTGAAGGACTAACGAATAATTAAATCTAAATCGTGTAAAAACTAAGGAATAAATTTAATTATCCACTTTTACTACATTTTGATCGTGGATCAATAATAAATCTGCACAGAAAATATCTACAACATCCCAGATCTTCTTCCTTTTTTGTTTTATTTTCTTACTCTCACAACCCGACCACCATTAATTTTCCCCTACTCGTTTGTCGGCCTGCCTTTCTCGTTCTCTTTACTAAAGGTACCACTCACACAGTAAATCACACACTGTTAAGTCTTTAATTACATTTCTTTAGCGGTGATTTAGTGCCCCCGGGAAAAATCTCTGCCGAAATTTGAGCCTCTTGTTTTTCTTTCCTATCTTACTTTCACCCATTCCTTCTTATTTTCCAAGTTTCTCAGGAATTCAATTTTAATCTTAGATATGTTGTATTAGTTTGATTATCAGTACAGATTTTTATGGGTATTTTCACGGAAAATTCATACCTAAATATCACGCATTTTGAGTAAATGTTGGAAATTTTTCATTTACATAAAAAAATATAAAAAAGATAAACCTCTAAAATAGTCATCAGTACGTTCAATGATTAGGATAGAAGAACATCACTTACCATAAGATTTTAAATTCTTTTCTTCACTC
>KZ308841.1:759478-831051 GCA_000376725.2 Ladona fulva
TTTTTTCCGCGAACGATACGCGAAAGTAATCGACTAGGTAAATAGAGTCTTGGTGCATGCACCCCCTGCCACACGCCGAAAGGTGGCTAGCAGGGTATACACATAGACATAGACATAGACAACGTTTATAATGTCCACCTTCGGTTCTTCGCACTTCCAACATGTCTGCCGCGAACTCTCTCCGACAATCACTCCTTTCGTATCCACAACTCTCGTTGCTACAACGCTCGTTTCCACAACTTCCTCGTTGCCACAACACTGCCCCCCTCTATTAAATGCTATTCGTCCCGAATAGCGCCGCCAGCTCTCCCTCTATATGGACTTAAACGCTCGATATGAACCACCTTCCTTCATCTTGTCCCCGTAATCCACAAATATGTCCCTGAACCGAGACCAGGACTCCTCTGGAATTGTGATGGCTGTTCGAAAGTTTGTCTTCACCTCTGAAATAAACATGTAGATTCCGCGATTATTCTGTCCTATGTCAAAATAGAAATTCTTGTTATCCACACGCATATGCCTCCCTTCTGGAAGGTCACCTTTGAAGTCACCATCACCAGTTCCAAATTCCTCCAAAAGGTCCGAGAGGGCATCTCTGAATTCAATCATCCCCTGAGCTGGGATGGCTATCTGGGAGCGGGGGCCCCCCCGCGTTATCGTCTGTGAAACCTGTCCCACCCTCAAGAATCTTCCACGGGAATTCTCTTACAGATCGAGGTAATACCGCCTATTATCTTTGATCATCATTTCTGATTTTAATTTTCCATCTGCAGAAACATTTTCAGGATTGGGCAGACCTAATGATGCATAGAAATCACTGAACGTTGATAAATGGTCCCGGAATTCTGCTACCGTCGACAGAGCCAGGAATATTTGACTGGCCATCTGCACCTATCTCTGGAACGTTTATAAACCTTCCTCTCCTTCCTTCTGCTTCACATCTAAATAAAACCTCTGGGACTGAATTTGGAGCATTTTTGTGGCCAATTCCTGTTCCCCTTGTTGCTGCTGCTGACCTTGGGATATGGTATTTTTCGACAACCCGACAATCCTTTTCTCTGACGAGCTTGACGGCATTTCTGTAGAAGATACGCAGTTCTCTTCTGAATTAGCATCTCTCGGAGTATCTCTCTCAATGGAACCCATTTCTAGGAAAGTTGTCGCATTAGCAGCGTCGGAATCAAATTCTGAGCCACCCCCACCTTCCATGACGCCAACCTGGTATTTACCTTGACCCTGAGGCTGGTCATCACCACTCTCCCTGTCCGACATGTTTGCCACTTTTACGGTCACGATATTATTCAGTTTGACCAAAGTCCTGGCAATCAGTAGTCCATTCTTGGTCTTCGTTGGTTCAATAACTACCACTCCTTCTCCCGGGAGATTCTTCTCTAATCGAGCTTGAACCACAACTTCCGAATTTGGGGAAATGCTCAAGTCTTCATTTATCAGAACTTTGGTCCGTTTGATTGATGACACAGACGATGAAAACAAAAGTTCTTCATTCCCGATTCTAAGTAACTCGTTCTGGAAGTCTACCACAAAGTTGAAGTCTGTTATGATGTCCAGGCCTAATATAAATTCGTCCGTGATGTCAGCGACGAGCACTTTAGTTTCTATTTCTATGCTTCCCAAGATGATCTTGACGGAGGTTTCTCCACGTATGGCGAATTGCTATCCACTGACTGTCTCCAACATAGCTTTTTTCGATAAACGGGTCACTGATCGAAAAAAGTCATGTCCGGTCTCATAATTGATCTGGTCGCTCCCGTATCGATGGTAAAATCGCAAGGCCGCCCATTCGCAAAGCCTGACAAAGCAAGGCTTCCGTTGCTCTTCTTGACGGCTGAGATTTTAATTCTAGGGGCTTGAACCCTGTTCGCCAGCATGCGCCCCCTTACACTGGCTACTCGGCGTTTCCCGAACCTGTCTTGTGTGCCGGACTCGGGGTGTTGGCGGCAATCTCTACTAATATGCCCTCTTCTTCCGCAGGAATAGTATTTAATTCCCCTGTTTGGAGTTCTTGACATACTTGGCAGGTTTTTCAAACTCTCCACAATTTCACGCAATATCTTCCGTATGTCCAGCTCTTCATCCTTGTCTGACGACGGATCCAAAATTTGATCTCCCGCACTCGGTCTCGTTTGGAGTAATTTCCGGCGGCTTCGTATTCTAATGCTCGTAGGATTGCATCGGCTAGGTTCGCCATCCTCGAGGTCCTCAAAAATCTTTGAGTTTCAGGATTCCGAAGTCCATCTTGGAAGGTCGTAACGGCCAAATCTTGAACGATGTCCTCAGGTGCATGCGGATAAGCTAATCTCGTCATTCTTTCCACCTCGGCCCCATATTCCTGCAGCGTTTCTGTCGGCAGCTGAGCCCTATATTTCAGCTGGGATTTGTACACTTGGACGAGATGGCTCTGCCCAAAACGAAGCTCTAGGGCAGCCACTACAGACGAGTAATTGTTTTGGTTTATTTCGGAAATGTTTTGCAAGACATCCAAAGCATTTCCTCGCAGCGCCATTATCAAATTTGTGAGTTTTTCTTGTTCTGTCCAGTCGTTACTAGAAGCAGCTACCTCAAATTGTCGTTTATACAGCTTCCATGAAGTTTCTCCGTCGAAGGTTGGCGGTTTGACGGTCCTTGTGGAAGTCGAAACTGTAGAGATGTAATGAGTACTCATACCTGCTTCGATACGTTCTTCCAAGCTGTCAATGCGTTGCGCCAACTCTTTTGCCTCCTGTTGTGTGGTTTTAGCCTGTTCTTCCACACTGCCTATTTTCTGCATCATAGAACCTTGAGAGACTGGAATTATTTGTACGAGCTGCTCAAAACGTTCCTCCTCTTCTTTTTTTTTCTCGAGCTCGGCGTTCCTCCTCTTTTTGTTTTTCACATAACTGATCCTCTTTATCCATCCTGAACTTCTCCATCAACATTTCAAACATTTCATCGCCTCCGCCATATCGCCGTAATCAGTAGGACGAGTCTTCACCGTAAATCACTTATAGTTTCGTAAATCTTTACTCACTTATCCCACTTCTGACACCAAAATTGTTACGTAGCCTTAGGTTCAAGGATAAGTGAGAAATAACAAAACACCGCGATTTATTCTAAGAACGTATATAATGTCCACCTTCGGTTCTTCGTACTTCCAACATGTCTGCCGCGAACTCTCTCCGACAATCACTCCTTTCGTATCCACAACTATTGTTGCTACAACGCTCGTTTCAACAACTGTCTCGTTGCCACAGCAATATGTTATTCAAGGATCATGTGTGTGTGTGTGTGTGTGTGTGTGTGTGAGTGCAGATATTCTATGTACATTATTTCCTCAATGATTCCTACAAAATTTGTCTAAGAACAAAATAAGTATACAAAGAAAGAAAAAGAAAAAAAATTGAAAATTTCCAACTTAATTCTACTTACGAAGATTAAATCGCTGTTTATTTCTTCGATCTCTATCCTTTCCAAAGACAGATTCTCTAGAAATTATTCACGGTTAGTACACATGTCAGAATACCAAAAAATTAACTCTCGCAGAAACAGATATCCAGATTTTTCTCCATAAAACTCGCTTATTTTATCTCTTAATTATTATTCCATTTCAATGATATTTAATTTAGATTTTATTTGGTAAATCCGTAATTTTATTGATAAATTCATATCTAATTAAAAAACAGCAATATGTTTATTTATATTGTTTTTATATGCATTCAAAAATGTAAATCCTCTTAATTTTAACTTCGATTATATTAATGAAGCAATTAGGATTTAATGTGTGATTCTGAATCCATTATCTCTCTCTTGACTGACAAAAAACGATGAAAGCAAAAACCTACGTGTCGGAAACAAAACTTCAAGTGATATACATGGAAGTATTTATCAGGAATTTCACTTCATTCAGGTGTGAATTTACTCAATTCGGCATTCCGTCAGTGGCATTTCTTTATTTTAAACACAGGCAAAAGTGGGTACTCACATTTAAAGAGAACCGCAACATGAATGCCTGATGATGTATGCAAGCATTCTGTGGGAAGGCGCGCATTGCCACGAAGCCGTTGCATTATGATTCCGAGCGAACAATGGCGTGGTGCATGGGAGTTAGATAGAGGCGGTGTAGGTACTAAATAGCTTAAGCCGACCCGGCTTCATTGTTCTTCGTTCGTTGGCGGTTTGGCCGATGAGAAAAGCTGCGTGTGAGAAGAGGATATTGGCAAAATTGAGGGAATGAACGAAGAGGTAGAGTTTGGAATGGCGCATGTACCAACAATCTTTATGGGACTCGCTTCGCCACTTACATATTGTGTTTGAAAAGCTAATCTGGATAATGGTATTGGAATAAGAGCTCTAAGCAACAACTCTTGCAAGGATTTGGTGCGACAAAGAGAAAATTTGAATTACTTCCAGTGATCCTCGTGGTTGATATTTGTTTTTTCACTGTTTCAGCAAGTTCATGGAGTTTAAACCACCAAAATACGAATTAAATAAAGTTATTAAGTTTATCAGCATTAAAATTAAAATAGTTTAATTTCTCTTATAAACTCATGTAATTATGCAGCAAATTTTAGCTAAGCCTACACATTCCATTAGTTAGCTTTATTTTTTAATCGTAAAAAACATATTTTCATTGTTATAACTTACGTGTTTTCGTATTTTTTGGTGATTTATCACTACATGACTACAAGTCATCATTAGCGCATTAGTATCTTTCATTTTGAGCATTTCCAAAAAAAAATATGTAATCAAAATGTACAACATATATTTCAGGTATAGAATTAATAGTAATGTGTAATTATTAATAATAATTTGAATACTCCACGTGCAGAACAATTTTGTGTGAGTATTAATCAAGAAAGGTTTATTTAGATTAAACAGGAACAGTAGATTTTTTAATTTATTTACATATTTAAATTAAAACTAAACCGATTCGTGAGCTTCGACCTCTGTAGAAGACAGAGAATGTTGATATCCCTTTTGGTGGCTTCCTTAGAGTGCACTCCATAGTCACTACGATTCATTAGACCACTAGTCATCCATTGTGAAATTAATGCACAACTACAATACAGTGTTGGACATACAGTAAGTGAACGGGATCCTTGGGTAAATCCGGCTTTCGGCACATTTTGGGTAACGCTCTCAGAGGCTCTCTGCCGAAATGTGGTGACTTTGCGGGGAAACCAACCCACTCATGAATGCAAGAATTCGCTAGCCAAATATTTAAAGAGTTAATTAAAGAGGAACGTCAAAAATTAATAACTGATGCTCTCTTTAACGAAATACAGTAAGAATTTTCAATAAATTATACTTTTCAAGAATGGAATATTCTCAATGAATTTCACAAAACAAAAAATTCTTCTCAAACCATATGTGACGTTTGAAATGAAAGTCCGATACATGAAATGAGATATAAAATAAAAGATCCATCAATATATTTAACTTTTTTGCTTGAAGTTCAGTAATTGTCACAAAATAATAGCGTAAAATATAAATTACGATAAATAGAAATAGAATAAACAAAAGCATATATACCATAGATATCCTCATATAAAATCGTAGAATGATATAAAAATGTATAAATAGAGGGATAACAAATGAAATTGTATAAATATAATAATATTAAAATATACAGTTTTACCTTGCTAAACGACGACTGGCTGAGAACAGAAAATGTATCGGGTAACCGCGTAGTCTTTGATTTACGACGCCTTCTGGTGAAGATTACCAATTAAAAACTGATTTTAGTACTATTCCTTTAATAAATTATAATTCCTTGCTTCAAATTAAATTTATATATGTATATGTACCATATTTTAATTACATCTAAATAAGTTTTATCTGCATGTTTTACATACAGTCTGGTTCTGGAAAATTGCGCCTTGAATTTCAACGGTTTTGGTTGACGAAGACTATCTTGGAACGGATTACCGTTGTTTAATAAGATACTACTGCACTTGCTAATATTAATTTAAGGGAGAAATTCAAGTTTCCTTTCTTTCGTTAAGATTAATTAGGAAAAGGAACTGATTCACTGCTAGATAGAGAATAATTAGCTCGATATTAATCATTGAAAATCCTTCTAAAAGCAAGCTATATAATAAAAAAATATCAATAAACTTTGGAGTAAGTTATTTTAAGTTGTTATCTTGTTATAAGAGATTCGATCATACTTTCAACTATTTAGATTTTCCATATTGTCCATTGAAATTCCATATTGAAAGGAAAGAATGTATATTAACAGTAAATCGGAATCGACATACAGATCTGCAGCAATACAATCCATTAATTATTTTCACCAAATATTCATTCTCACGGAACGGAATCTCCGTTTATATCAGACATAAAAAGTAACAAGACATATCAGGCAAGTAAGTGGCATTTTAAAGTAACAAATCTCAATTAATACCTTGAAAAGGTAAAATATTGTCGAGCCATTTTATCCAAAAGAACTGTACAAACATACATACATGTCAGCAATTAGTCTAACTTGGATATGTCTAGTAGCATCCTCGACTCTTGTTTACCTCGGAAAATGTAGTGGAAACTTTTAGCCGAAAATGTCCACAGTGGAGCGCTTTCAACATTTAATCTTAAAATACGGACTAAAATATTTGATTAAAAGAGCTTTTAAACTAACAGCTTACTCTGATGCAATTTTATTATAACTTTTAAGATAATTTGATGTTTTGAGCTGCGATATGTCAAAAGTGTTGGAAGTTGCAATTACGTTTTATGAGGAATAACGACGGATGTAGGTACCTTACTAAAGTAACGTTCCAGATAGAGCTCTGTTAGGTCTGTTTAATTGAATAAATAAAGTTAGGTTCTTCAATTTTTGAGTGTTCCATTTAATACTAACACTAAAGGCAGTTTTTTAGGTATCGATTACAAAAACACTGCGGAAAGCAATATTCTGTTTATTTTCTTTGTCATGTAAAGTAGTATTTGCTTTCATTATATAAATATCAAAAATCTCAACGAAACATCGAAAGAATTTCAGGAATTTAACAATATCAATTCGGATGCTAAATATCGAAAGGAAAACTAAACTAATATTGAGGCTTTTTTCACAAATATATTTATCTCGCCATCCCAATCTGATGACGGCGATTGTATGTACTTCTATACCGTTCGTCTTGCTATTTTTAAGGAGATAAAATAAACATGTAAAAAAGTACCAATCACAGTATCTTATTTTCGTGAAGATGTTCACGATACCTCGCCTGATATTATGGCTTTATAAAACCCAATGTTGAATTGCTAAACGACCGAAATACTCTCGGTACTTATAGACTGTTTTTTTCCACTAGCATGTCTGTACGTGAGACAATTCGTCGAAAGTCTCTCCTTTCCTAAATTTTATGTCAACTTAGAAGATTGATTATGCTGGTACAACAAAGTTATCTTTACTGAGGTAACTTCGTAAAGGTTTTTGAGTGAGGTAATTGTAGGTGCAGTCTAAAATTTCTTTGCAATAAACTCTTTGATTCCGGAGTTCCAGGCACGAGAATTACTTTCTTAATCGACGTAAGGTATGCAAGTTCAGCGGTATGTGCTGAATACGTGGTTGATATTTTGATTTGAGTGATTGATATTTAAACGTGCGCTACGAGTCAACTCAAGGATATCAAAGGATCTTCTTTCGCCATCTCTTATCGCAGTCTCCCCCTCGCATTGGGTAAGAAATCGCTGGAATTATTGCATCAAAACTTAATTAGATTAATCCAAGCAGATCGGGTAGCACTCGTAGATTTCCAAGCTGTCAAGAAGAGAATGAGAATGATGTATTTCCACAAAAAATCGCCAGCAACTGTGAATTTTATTCCAAGCTCTCAAGTTTACAAATAATGGAAATACCAATATAGAAGCAGCTAAAGTTCACTTACCTAAATCATCTTGAGATAAAACGTCATCTTTCCATTATTAACCATTGCGGAAACGTGCCATTCTCTTTGTTCCTTAGCAATCATTTCATGTTTACGTAATTCATAAATAAAACATCTTCACCATCTCTTATTGTAGTCAATACCTGCGTAAACGGAACCAGCTGCTCTTTAATGCCACTAGGTAATGTTGGCATGTAGGAGTTGTGTTCATATTTTGGGAGTCAGTATATCCAGCGTATCTAATTGTTGCGTTCGTTGCTCGTTAGTATAGTAAATACATAAAAGGACGAACGAGGATCGCCATGAAAGCAATCGGTATTGTTTCTTATGAAGCTGCTCTATATAAAACGCAGTATCACACAAGAAAGGGATTCCTCATATCAATTTTTGCTATATAAAATCAAACATTCGATAATAAGAGAAAGAATTTCTATTGAAATAGCTTTCTCTGGATAAAGACCTTGATTTCGAGAGACCATATCCCTAATAAAATTTCCCAGAAAAATGAAGTTATGCAAACGATACTTGCGAACTTTGCATGTATTATCAGTAGCAACAATAATTGTGTATATTTGCTCACTGGGCTATCATGTGACGCGTTAAATTGGTTACATCTGTTTCACCGGAAAGAGCATTGGATTAAGTTAGATACTGTGCAATTAATTTCTCATGAAAAATTACTGACATCTGATAGGTAGATAAATACATTCACGATAACAGTTATTACTGAAGTTCATTTACAAGATTCTTCGAAACACGGTCGAGTATATTACCCATTTCTTCCCTTCACAATTTCGGCTGATATTCATCTAAAGGTTACTGATTAGCGTTTTATGATTTCGCGGTCAACTAAAGATGTGTCGGCAGTAAAATTCTTCTAGCGATATTAGGAACGCTACTATTGGAGCATTTCTGTATAGAAATTAAAGGAAATTTATTTAGCCCATCCTTACAGAAAGAAATGTACTTCAGAAGGTATATTTCATCAAAACAACTGCTTCGTATTAACAAGCCATATTCAATCTATATTTTTTAAACTAAGCATGATGTTCCTATCATATATTTGTCTGAAAGATGCACTACCTTGATTATTTCTCCTCATAATGTTAGAAATACTGGCTCTAAATTTTAGTGATTATCTACCCGTGAATATATCCATAAATTTATTGCACAAACCCTATCTTTGCCCGGTGATTTTTCGCTATAAAAGAAATTACGTAAACACAGCACTGTTAATAAAAAAACTAAACACCATACTTCAATTGCATATCTTTCATATCAATATTAAGGGAAGTATTAGTAAGGGAAGTTATCATTGGCAAAGGCGTAATTAAATTATTTTAAACTCTCATTAGGTATTTAAATCGTAGGAAAATTAGAGGAAACCGGGACACAGTTTATGTCCCGTATGAACGTCTCATATTTTCTATAAATAATGATATTTCCATTGGATTATAACAAAGAGAAAAAAATATATTCATAATGCATTGTCATTCATTGACCTTAACACTGCAACTCTACCGCACTGATTATCATTCACGCAAAATTAATGTTAGCGTTGGTCATTGATGGTTTTAATGACGATCAATCTCAATCAATTTGCCATTGAAAAGGTGCCTAATAAACGAGAAATGTATTACCTGTCAGCAGGTATAAGACGGTGTTATTCATCACCTACAAAGGAATTCTAAAGGAAAAAGGATTCTAAAAACTGCAATATTGGTTATATTATTTTTATGTATAAATATTTTTGCCGTCCTGCATACTAATGTCCCGTTAAATTATCAAATTACCACTCACAGCTACAGGCGGGCATATCACAGGGTTGCAAATCATAAAGCAAGTTTAAGTTGGATAAATATGGTAATTTGTTCCGGAAACGCCTTCATTTATCAAATTCCTCATTAGCTGAAATGCGATTTCCTAATGAGTACCAAATCGTAAACCAAAGATCTTCGCTCCTCTATCTGAAAAAGGAAAATTACGAAGAATTTCTTTCACTAAAAGCCATGAAACTGGTTTCCATTTATCTCTACATGTATCAAATATCATTTTGAATAAAATGAAGGAAATGTAGTTTCATTAATCTACTATTTTTATTAAATTCAATACAATTTTAACATATTACTAATAGTACACAACAATGAAATAATTTGAATAGAAAATCTCAGTTAGTGATTCATTGTTTTAGGGTACAACGTATAGAAAGATAAATATAAATGAATAAAGTCAGACAGCACTGCAGAATTACATTCGTGAATATTGACGTAATTAATTATTTGAATGTAATTATTTTCAAATAAATATGTAGGGAAACCAATTTATAATAAGACAAAACGGATTCATGATAAAATTCTTTTATCATGAAGCCGTTTTGTATTTATGAATACCACGAAGTGAAACCTGAGTCTGTTTCGTTATAATAAGATGATTGCATAATTTATGACAGTTAAAAGCCGTTACGTAAAACTTTTAAATTAGAAATGGAAGCTTAGTGGGAATGTTTACAACGTATACTCTACTTGAGGAAATGACACGTTCCAAAACGAACGTGGATAAAAGATACAGCAATGTCTCAAAGTAAACGGAGTTGACGAGAAAAAATGCCAAAGTTACACGCTAGCATCCCTGCGTATGTGAGCTAAAAATATTACCTGTATCACAAATCTCTGACGTCGGGTGGAGGCAAGTTTTTGATGCGCTCGTCACGTCGATAGGCCCGAGGGCTAGATTCTTCCCCTTTATCATTTGCCAGCGCCGGCCTTTTTATTTGGTTTTTCCGCGCTCGCATTAGTCGTCGCGGTGCGAAAGGAGCCAGCTAAGAGAGGTGGAAAATTTTTACTGCCCCGATAGCGACTGTCCTCTTTGTAACAGGTGTTTTTTAAGTTTTTATTTTCCGCTTTATTACTTCGCGTCCTCTCGGATCGATGAGAAATGTGGCGGTTTTTTATTTTGGCTTTAGCACAGAGGATGGAAAATATTGAGTTTTTTATGTATCTGCCCCAGGCGAGTGCTATGGGTAAACGGAAAGCAAACTTTTTTGGTCCTACGCTTTCCTCGGGGGTGAGAGAGAGAGAGAGAGTAAGCTCTACTGTGGTTTCATCATGAAAGGTTTTGGATGCACAAAATCACAGTGATCGATATTGTTCATCCCTTTATCTGATCTTTCCATTTTAGCGATTCTCGTTGTGGTTATAAATGATAATTGTTCGATGAAGTACATTCAATGCTTGAGTCGATGCATTTTAAACAAAGGAGCCTATTCAAGTCAGTTCTTATCTTAAGGCTATGATCGCAGCTATTAATTACGCCCAATCAAAAGCAGTTAAGTACATCCCACTTAATTAGCAAATAATTCGTAAAGATTCAATGACTAATTACATAAACCGGAACGTCCTAAGCTTTTATGCTTATTTTCTCATACTCGCTTTAACTGGTTAAACAAGCATTTTAATTAGGAAGAATGAGTCTAAATTTATTCAAAATGTTATGCAGACTATATGAAGAAATCTTTCGAAACTACCTTTAAGATATAAACATTGTATCTTAAAATTTAAGTTTATCCTTTCGATTTTTGATTTTAATTGCGAAAATGTGCATAATCAAAATAGGAAAATGTTGGATTACTCGGAAATTACTACTTTTCCGAGTGTCTTTTTAAGAATTACAATGTTGATAGTAGTGCAGGATCCTTTCAGGTAATTCGAAGGATAACATTTTTAAAGAGGAATCATTTATGTCATTATCCTCTCTTTTTCGTAAATAATACATGTAAAGTCTTCCCAAAATGTTACCATAACAGTTATTGCCATTAGTGATATTTCTTTATATCTTGATAGGAGTATTTCAGTCAAGTTTTTACCTTAACTTTATATTTTCTAGTTAGCTCATAGACACACGGAGCGTACCGCAAGTAACACGATTTAAAAATTCGTTTATCCTCAGTATTAGCGGTTTTCGGAAAGCTTCCAGCATCTAATATGGTGCAGATTCTCTAATTATTCGCCTAGAATTTTGTTCACTCAAGCATGTGCCCTAGGTTCCCAAACTGAGCGATGGAATCGGAAAAACGCAACTGTTGCATCTGCCAATTTTAACCGTGAATGGAATCCTGTGGTTGAAATTTCGAGTATGCGCTTCTACGGAGTCTCTAACAAAGCCATTCGTGGGAAGTTAAGCCAGATGCAAGCGAAGTTACGTACGTCACTGTAAATTGCAACAGAAGGCACAAATATTTGGTATTGATTTTAGTTTTCAAAGAAAAAACTCGTGAGAAAATACTGAAATAAATAAGCAAAACTAAATATAACATTTTTTAAAGGACTCACTTAAGCAGTTTTTTCATCAAATTCTTATCAATAGCAGCTAGGTCTGGAGACAAACATGCTTAATCCCCATTCACTTATTGAAACAACAAACGCAGTTCACTTAATAACGTGTTTCCGATGAGTTTGGCGTATGACTCAGAGTTTTTGTTTATAACAAAATAATCTGTTACATGTAACATGAAATCCGTAAAGTTTTGAATATGCATAATCCTTGTGGAACTCTAAAACTATGATGATCTTAAAATATAGAGAATATATCAATTCTTACTTCCATCTCGCATTTTATTTCCTATCATCCCAACATCCATCTCCATTAAATTGTTATAATATCTGACTCAGAACTTTATTCATTGTACTCCTTTTCTTCATTAGGTCCGTAAATATAAGCGAATCTCAACTCTACGATTCTCCTTATTTTCTATCACATTCGTGAGAACCTTCATTTCTAAAGTTATTGATGTTATCTATTTAAATGTACCTTACTCATCTTCTGAACCGTAACAAAATAAATATTTCTCGATCTCCGTTGGCTAACATCACCTCAAGTGTTATCTAATCTCATCCATTCATTCCTTACAATTCTTCACAGAGTCTTCTCTATATGTTCCTAATTGTCTGGTAACTTTTCAGCATTCTCTAAATTCATATCTAGCAAATGCACAAACAAAATAATCTACGTACTTTGGATTTGATTTTCAGGGAGGTCCATATTTCCGTTTTTTTTTCAAGGTAATACTACCTTCGTTCGTAATTATCTAGGATCTGTTTGTTTTAGATCAATTTTGATTAAATATCTACTGTTAACCTATTCAGTTACTGCTATCTAATGCTAGCGTACTAGTGATTGGGACTGCTGTTAATGACCGTTTTCTTAATGAATACCTTGGTTTTAGTTTCTTCCCCCAACCTTAAGCTTACGTCTCTAATGAGTGAAGGAAGTATATTGACAACCAATTAGCTGTTGTTTAATTAATGTAAGGTGAGCCCTTTCTATCTAAAACACTTTACCTTTCATCTGGGATACACATTCCTCTTTAAAGACACTGTGCAATGAGGCACAGCAAAATCCAGCCATAACGCTTGCTTTAAGCCGCGTTAAAGCGCGTTTATGTAGCTTGATCTGGGACGCACGGCTTAATCCATGCGACGATTGCATACGGTTTCTGCCATTGTGGCGCAAAAAGGCTATTGTTTAGTCCTTCATTCGGCTGGGAGTATTAAAAAACAAGCCATTGGTCATGCTAACATCAGTGTTGGACCACAAAGTGAACTGGATTGGATAATCTAATGATAAACTTGCTCCTTATATGCTTCGATATAGACCACATATTCGTTCATGTATGACAATCTGCTTCAGGTATACACAGATATGCGCCATGAATCAATATTATCACCTTAAATGCATCGAAATCCTATCGTCATAATCTCATCATCATCGAATTAAGATCGTTAGGAAATTGAAGATATAATGTTAAATGGGAAATGAAAAATTAAAACCAAAACATATATTTATTATGGCTTGGATGACCTCGTGGCCGGCGTAATCACTAATGAATCACTTTTCTTCTGCTAACTATTTACGACCTCTTTTCACTATCATTTACGTGAATGATCCGATTGATAATACGCTTATGTTGGGTTATTTTTCAAGTTATTTCAAAGACAATCTAAGTCGTGAAATTGTTAATTACTTTTCCATTTCCTTATTTCAGATTTTATCTTCTGTTAGTATATTATGTAGTATTGATCTGAATACATAAAAGTAATTCTAAATAAACGTTTCGTAGAAATAAACGGAAGTGAGGAAGACTAATGTGGATCAAACACAGAACTCTTGCCGGCAATCAACTTAAATCAACTAGGCTGCCCAGCCAAAGTCTCTGTCCATTATCTAACTAACACTCCCAAAGCTAGTTTAAATCCCAGTTACGCCCAGCTTACGTTGGGTTAGCTCTTTGAGTTATTTCAAGGGCACGCTTAGTCATGAAAATGTTATCTATTGTTCCATTTCTTTTTTTTCAAATTTTATCTTCTGTTACTGTTTACTTTATTATGAAATAGATAAATCGTAGATTTTAAATACCGCAGAAGTACCTTATTACCCAGAGGAGTTGTATGCAGAAATATCCACCCTCCTGACATCTAACCTTTTTATGTATGAATCTGTAGCATAATGGTGAAGTTTTGTATGCATATTAAGTTAAGCTCGACTGATATACAGGTTAAACACGTGTATAATTCAGTCTTGTATGATTAAGCTGTGACTACAAGGACTGAATATCACAGTTTAACATAGAATATTATACTTTAATATGTATTTATTTACATATTAATATTATACTATTAATATTTACATANTTGCTTTAAATTACTATAAAATATTGTAAGATTCTTGTTTTAGTTTAGTGTATCTATTGCATTGTATAACAATTCCACCAGACTATATTAACTGTGGCAGTAAATAAACAGATAAGATTTTTTGTTCATGGTTTGGGCAGCTGTGCTTGGATAAATCGTAGAGTGGTGAAAAACTTCATCTAAGTGATGGACTTTGGAGGGCTAAATTTGATTTGTATAAATAAATAAATTAGTTGTCTTGACCATAACTGGACATCATTCTCTTCTTTGTGTTCAGATATTGAAATCAGAAATATCTTTATACATCAGTTATTAAAGGAGGAAGAATCTTATTTAGAATAGTAAGTATCTTTGTAATAATTTATTACTACCATAATTTTATGAGTCTTAATACTTAACCCTTTTGCTACGGCGGAGTTCTTGTAGAAATGCATTCTGGTTCCGATCCTTTGCAAAGAAAATCTTTAACCGTATACGGAGCACTTTCGAGACACCATCGGTGTCAGGCACAGTGTTTTAACCGTTTGAACCCATCTTAGCGGGGCTGCTGACCCTTTCCTCGGGTATCGCAAGGGAGCAAATCTTCGTTAAGCTAAATCTTAATCCCTTTCGCAGCTCGGTGCAGAAAAAATTTCTCTTATAGTCGCTTTTCTAAAAAAATTATCCGTTGCACTCAATGTCAATATTACCTTGGATATGAAAATATTATATTTCGCTGATAATGTACAACTTTTAAACAGAACTCTACTGTTAACATTAACGTCTATGCTGGCACATGCAAAGTTACTAGAGGAACTCTCAGATATTTCTTTACCATTATGGTAATATGGTACATATGTTAATATTCATATTAATTCATATTAATATGGTAAATATGTTAATAACGTTTTGTCCGGAGTTATAAAAATTTGATATTTTTGCAGCGGGTGCGAGAACACATTTTGGTAGTTCAGAGTGTTACAGCAACTGAAAAGGTTGCCACCACTGGTTGAAGCCACTGCTCTAAATCATACATATTCCCTAGGCGCCGTTATCTTATACAACCCGCAACACAAGAAATGAAGCCGGTTGCGTGAATCACAGGCGTTTAGCTCCCTACCGAGATGGTACTATTCGTTCAAGTTGATTGTTTCGCAAGGATGAAATTTTAAAATGGAGCAAATATAGAAAATAATTAAATTTGCAGTAGGATAAAAATCCTACTTTTTCTTGAGGATTGAGTTTAATTCTTCTACGCTATTTTTACTATGTTTGTATACATTTTGATCATAGAAGAATGGAAATTGAAAAGTATTCTTCTACCTCCACAGACGAAAGAATTGCTATTAAAATGCGCAATAGCTGAATCCTAGAAGGCCGGTTAATCCGTTTCCTTACCCTTGCTCACAGTTTTTGTCTCAGACGGTAGGCGCGAACCACTGATGAAACCACTCTACTAGCGCTTTAAACCTCTAATTCATTAACATCCCCGTTCTAATTACTTTCTTTAGATTAACTTTCGGGCTAAAGATAAATGGTTCACCACTAAAGATAATGGTTCGTCACTAAATTTTTTCGTAACTTATAAATGCAAGGAAGTAATTTTATCTTATCCTCCTTTTAAGGGTCATGAACTAAAGGGGTAGTTTATAGTTTGAAGTTTATAAGCCCATTTAGTTCATGACCCTTAAAAGGAGGATAAGATAAAATTACTTCCTTGCATTTATAAGTTACGAAAAAATTTAGTGACGAACCATTATCTTTAGTGGTGAACCATTTATCTTTAGCCCGAAAGTTAATCTAAAGAAAGTAATTAGAACGGGGATGTTAATGAATTAGAGGTTTAAAGCGCTAGTAGAGTGGTTTCATCAGTGGTTCGCGCCTACCGTCTGAGACAAAAACTGTGAGCAAGGGTAAGGAAACGGATTAACCGGCCTTCTAGGATTCAGCTATTGCGCATTTTAATAGCAATTCTTTCGTCTGTGGAGGTAGAAGAATACTTTTCAATTTCCATTCTTCTATGATCAAAATGTATACAAACATAGTAAAAATAGCGTAGAAGAATTAAACTCAATCCTCAAGAAAAAGTAGGATTTTTATCCTACTGCAAATTTAATTATTTTCTATATTTGCTCCATTTTAAAATTTCATCCTTGCGAAACAATCAACTTGAACGAATAGTACCATCTCGGTAGGGAGCTAAACGCCTGTGATTCACGCAACCGGCTTCATTTCTTGTGTTGCGGGTTGTATAAGATAACGGCGCCTAGGGAATATGTATGATTTAGAGCAGTGGCTTCAACCAGTGGTGGCAACCTTTTCAGTTGCTGTAACACTCTGAACTATCAAAATGTGTTCTCGCACCCGCTGCAAAAACATCAAATTTTTATAACTCCGGACAAAACGTTATTAACATATTTACCATATTAATATGAATTAATATGAATATTAACATATGTACCATATTACCATAATGGTAAAGAAATATCTGAGAGTTTCTCTAGTAACTTTGCATGTGCCAGCATAGACGTTAATGTTAACAGTAGAGTTCTGTTTAAAAGTTGTACATTATCAGCGAAATATAATATTTTCATATCCAAGGTAATATTGACATTGAGTGCAACGGATAATTTTTTTAGAAAAGCGACTATAAGAGAAATTTTTTCTGCACCGAGCTGCGAAAGGGATTAAGATTTAGCTTAACGAAGATTTGCTCCCTTGCGATACCCGAGGAAAGGGTCAGCAGCCCCGCTAAGATGGGTTCAAACGGTTAAAACACTGTGCCTGACACCGATGGTGTCTCGAAAGTGCTCCGTATACGGTTAAAGATTTTCTTTGCAAAGGATCGGAACCAGAATGCATTTCTACAAGAACCCCGCCGTAGCAAAAGGGTTAAGTATTAAGACTCATAAAATTATGGTAGTAATAAATTATTACAAAGATACTTACTATTCTAAATAAGATTCTTCCTCCTTTAATAACTGATGTATAAAGATATTTCTGATTTCAATATCTGAACACAAAGAAGAGAATGATGTCCAGTTATGGTCAAGACAACTAATTTATTTATTTATACAAATCAAATTTAGCCCTCCAAAGTTCATCACTTAGATGAAGTTTTTCACCACTCTACTATTTATCCAAGCACAGCTGCCCAAACCATGAACAAAAAATCTTATCTGTTTATTTACTGCCACAGTTAATATAGTCTGGTGGCAGTGTTATACAATGCAATAGATACACTGAACTAAAACAAGAATCTTACAATATTTTATAGTAATTTAAAGCAAATTTGTCTGAAGTCTTTGCTGCTATTCGGGTAGGGTTTTAAGGCCTCTTCAGGTAACATATTTTAGTCTTTTACTCCTCTATTTATAAAAAAATACTTCGCGATATCTGTTCGTTGTTTCCTAAGCTTAAACTTATGTTCATGATCCCCTTGAGCAATATAATGTGGTTCCTCTATCCTGTCCTTTAATTCTGTCCATGCCTCTCCTCCGTTTCTTACCTGAAATATGCCTACTAATCGGTTAATCCTTCGCCATTTTTTTCAGTGATTCCCAACCGTGCGTCTCCAACATCTCTGTAACGCTGTCTTCTTTCTTATGTCTCCCTAATGTATATCTAGCTGCTTTTCTTTCAACTTTCTCTATTTTTTTAATGTTAAGATTATCATGAGGATCCCATACGTTGGTCGCCTATTCTAGTAGCTGTCTTACTATTGTTTTATATGCCAATTCTTTCGCGTTCCTACTACTACCCCTTAGATTTCTCATCACAAAATTTAAATTTTTAAATGCTTTTGAAATAATATTTGTTATATAAGAGAGTGTCAAAAATGGCGGGATAACACGGTGCTTTGAAAGCTCGAATTCGTTCTCTCTGAATACCCAGCATTGTTTCAAGAGAAAACCACTCATTAGAGTTAGGCATTCATCCTGAACATGTGGACTTCATTAAGTGCCACAGTGGCCTTTGCCTCACTTTATCACATTCATGAATCGTAAAATGGATTCTGAATCACTGCATTCGTTCTTCATGCCGACGTTCTCAACCAGTTTACTTGAAACAGAATGCAATTAAGCTCTACCTTTATAAATATTTCGCCAATTCTAATTCTGTACAGACATACTGTATTGTAATTCTGTACTGTACATACGCTCTAATATTATCAACAATAAATCTTCATGATTGAATTCACAGTAGAAGTTTGTGACTAATTGCCTTCGATACCACGAAGAAAATTAACATATATCCTTTGGATAAATATAATTGCATTGTGATAAAATGAATAGGGCACTACAATCGGCTGTTGAGAAATTCTGAGGGCTATGCTGCTATGTTATGATGCTATGCTTTTTATAGAAGAAAGAAAGCAAGGTTAGGACTATTAAATTAAAAGGTAACGCGTTCATAACTGAGATAGTAAGAATATTTTGTTTGCGTATTATGCTTACAGTCGATCTTATAATTGTCCCCTGAATTCACCAAGAGTTGTAAAAACTACACCCATACACAATTTTTCTGCTAATTTCTCACATAATTCAATTATTCAATTCATATTCTCATGTAATCTTTAGTATTTTCAAGATTTTCAAGTGTAGAAAACCGAGAGTTGTGCATGAGACACGACAAATATTTAGTCGGAAAAATATGCTGGCCCGCATTAGAAAAGAAAAATTGGAATCCTAGTGACTGTTCTTTCACAAGCAGAGTTCACCCATTGATCATTAAAATTTCAACTTTGAGAAACTTCCTGCGGAAAAAGGTATCTCATTTTTCGAATTCTAAATTTATCATTTTACTTCTCGAGTTTAATACTGCTCTCGCGCTAATGTGGCTTTAAACACAAGAAGTTTGACTTACTCGATTTTACACAAGGATTCTTTTCATCCGCTTCTGTTTAAACACTTCAGAGGCAGAAAGCACAGCTTAAATGATACTTGACCAAAGAGTGGTGCGAAAATTAATTTAGAATCACAAAGTTTACTTTTGGATGTATAAAACATTCCTATTTTCGGGTGATGTTGAGACTTAAGAGAAATATCTTACATATAAGAAATAAAACTTTCTAGTAACGCAATGTGTTTACGGATGCTTTATCCAAAAAATATAAAAACTGAAAAATCTCCTTTTAGACTCTTACTTTAAGACCTATTTACTTAGATATGTGTTAAACTCCCTTAACATGACATAATTTATGATTTACGTCAGTGCAACAGATTAAGGAAATCTTTCGAATCCAAAATTTATCCCCCAAAGTATGCTTTTCTTGGTTCTCTTGAGTTGTTGGGATGGCTCTGAATATAGCGTAAGACATTTAAGAGTAAAACTAAAATTAATAAAATCTCAATAGAAAATTAAGTCAAAAATGATTACGTTCTATATTTTAGAAAAATTGATATTTTAGTAAAATTTACCCGGAGAAGAATAACATATACCGGATCTGGGAAAGGGAAGTAATAAGCTGGAAGAATAAAGAAAATTAAACAACTGATAGAGTAGTAGTTGTAGTATCGCTAAAAGTCCTTCGACAGCTGAGGTCATTTCACACGTGGCCCCCCACCGGGAATCGAATTCGGACCACTTTTGCCGAAGTCAAAGGAATTCCTCACTTGGCTAACCGGCAAGCCCACAACTGATAGTCTGAGAGAAATAAAGCATTATATGGAGAGAAAGCAACTTCACATAAACATTTTTGCAGATAAAATCTCGGAAAAATAACACTGAACCAAGTGACTGATAGAATCGAGTGACCCATTCGGTGTCATTAGCAGAGGAATTGGGAATAAATAGAGAGATATATTGTAATTAAGTTCATAGAAGTAGCAGAGGTTGTGCTGATAGATCTTATAGGATCTAGTAATGTGACTTCAACTCTGCGGTTTAACAACAGGGTTGTGAAATTGCCGACCCTCACCTTCTCTCGTGCGACCCACGCCTTCAATGCAAGTATATATTTCATGATATAGTACATTAAAATCACATTTCAGCTTAAGATCTCTATTTGAATTTATTCCTATTTGGAAAAAAATCACCTAAATATTATAAAGTTTACCGCACAATTTCTATGCTACCTTGGAAGAATGTACATACTTGTGCAAATAATTTTTTGTTGCATGATAAAAAACAACAGTTCACAGGAAAGCAGCAGAAGGCAAACTATAGCAGTAAGAATGAAGTGTAAAAGTATTTAAAATGTACATAAAAATAACTAAGTCGAAGATTGTTTATCATTCAATTATTAAATCATGTCAATAATGAAATGTACGTTCATTATGACCTCTGTGTATTTCCCTTGGATTATTTATAAGTTATATATTTTCCTTTATTTCAATCATAGTTTCTCGTTACTGGAACAAACAAATTCAGTTCATTTTTTAAATATTTTATTAATTTCACGTATTTGGATAATCTGGATAAAAACTGAAAATTGAGAAACAGAATTAGGGAAATCATAATTACGACCGTATACAAGTCAAGTCAATTCAACTTGATTAGTAAATGGCCCGGAGCAGTGATGTGTTTGGCACCCCATTACGAATAAAAAGCACGCTCACACTTCTACACAAAGTTTTGGAACATTTAAGAGGGTTTCCTTTCATTCACCGAGATTACGGACACAACTTCGAGTATCTGAGGATTGAAACACGTACGCTGAAAGTGAATGTATTTCGAGTAACGCTGGGAAAAGGTACAAGTGAAAGGGGAAGAGGAATCGGAGAAGGAGACGAGCTCGTTTGATGGAATGCTGGTTCACAGGCTACGAAATACGTTGAATTTTTCATCAATCCGATGGTGAAGGGAACTAATTTTCCTCTTTAAGTTACTCCCGGCTTATTTTCAATGCGCAGGGAACAGAACTTCCTTCTCGAGGAAAAAAGGCTCAAGTTATCAGAGAGATCTGTATCGCAATTCATTTACTGTAGCAAACAGAATTATGCTCCGCAGTGTTTGATTAAAGTTCGCTTTTCCTGATGTTAATATTTTATGGATATTTCATAGTACTTGATGGAAATGTTGTCATATTTCTCGGTCGTATCATGAATATATTTATATTTTATCATGAATATTTCTCTCAGATCAAAATATTAACCAATAATTCACATTCACATTACTATGATAGATGTTTACCGATTAAGGTAAAGAGGATGCAGGATCAATTAAAGCAGAATATGTTCCCATTGTTTCAAGAAAAAATCGCTCATTAGAGTTAGGCATTCATCCTGAACATGTGGACTTCATTAAGTGCCACAGTGGCCTTTGCCTCACTTTATCACATTCATGAATCGTAAAATGGATTCTGAATCACTGCATTCGTTCTTCATGCCGACGTTCTCAACCAGTTTACTTGAAACAGAATGCAATTAAGCTCTACCTTTATAAATATTTCGCCAATTCTAATTCTGTACAGACATACTGTATTGTAATTCTGTACTGTACATACGCTCTAATATTATCAACAATAAATCTTCATGATTGAATTCACAGTAGAAGTTTGTGACTAATTGCCTTCGATACCACGAAGAAAATTAACATATATCCTTTGGATAAATATAATTGCATTGTGATAAAATGAATAGGGCACTACAATCGGCTGTTGAGAAATTCTGAGGGCTATGCTGCTATGTTATGATNGAAAAAATAATACTCTTTTATTTGAGCGCTTTAATTAATTTGGTTTACCCAATTTAATTATGTCATAAACCAGTGAGATAATATCCATATACTACAAATAAACCACAGGGTTGTCGAGATATTTTTACTTTTATACGTACCAGAGTCTTACTGCAGTAGATGCCTTTGATTCTGGCAATGCCAGTAAATTTATTTCCAGCTTGATTCAGGCTTGATAAAAACCAATGCCAATCACTTATTTTCCTTTCAAATTGCTGCACCGTATCAGTGCGTATTAAATTCCAAAAGTGACGATACATTTTCTTCGCCAAAAAATATTTCGTGAGAAAAGACAACAATTATCTGTCGTGCGATTAATCGTCAATAAAAAGGAAAAATACCATTCACTAATACTTTAGTATCTTTTATCTTAATACTCTTTTAATTTTTCAACGGTTTAAGGAGAATTTTTTTACCAGAGGGTAATCACAAAATGAAAATTTTACAATACAGGGTGGCAATTTTTCTACAAAGAGATATCTCTGACTTCATATATCGTGGCCAAGAGAAAAAGAGATAAAAGTTAGCTGCATGTGGCCAACAACCCAAGGCTTCAAGATTTTATCTGAGCAGTTCAGGCCAAAAATGAAACAGTGAAAAGCACATCAGATAGCTTTAGACCCACACAAATGCTGGAATGTAGCCACTGAAATCATGAAATTAAATAAGCTATAAACAACTCTTCTTTACATTCACGATAGATCTTAAACAAACTGAATAAAAAAGATTGGTTTCGTTGCTTTCGTGGAATGGGAATAACAAAGCACAAGTCATTTGTGGGTGGAGAGTACAAAATATCCTGAAAGGAACGTTTAACTAAAAATCCTAAAAAATTCGAGAAAATGCAGAAAAATGGAAATAAAATAACGTGTAGTATTATTAGATTAATGTATACCTCTAAGCATAAAAATTGTGCCAAGAAATAACTTGACTAAATTTGTGTAACTCATGGAATCAAACAAGAGTAATAAAAAGGAAATAAAAGAACAAAATATTACCGAGGCCTTTAAAAAATTCAAATGGAATCCGCTATTTATAGTGAATTATTATAAGACTTTTTAAAGCAAATTCACAGTCCCACATCCATATTACTTTTAATTTTGTAATTTTTAATTGTATAACTCATTATGAAATGGATGAATATAATGGCAGTTTCATATTAGTAGGAATTTTAAATTTAGATCTCTCTACATGAGTTCTCTTGGTAAACGATTTATTACATGTACAATACTTGTATATGGATAAAGGATGGATATATCCATACAATACTTGGAAAAAAATAGCCGATTTACTAAAACTTTTGCATATTTTACTTTTCAAAAAGTAATCAAAATAATTATGTGATAATCGACGGTTATTCAAGCTAATCTAAAAGTGTTTTAAAGATGGGGACGATCTACGTGAGAAAATTGAAATTTGAATTACTTCATTAATTTACGAATTAATATACAATGCAAGCAGTAGCGCTTACATAAATCTCATATAATGACTGCCGGTATGCACCTTTTGTTCATTTAATATTCAAAGCACCTTTATTACCTGTGATTGAGGCATGAAATTGTTATTAAGGGGAAACATTAGCAAACTCTACAATCATAAAATTTCTAGTAAAGTATCAGTCCCTCAGGTCGATTTTCATTTTTCGCAGAAGAAGGAAGAAAATGAAATTGGACTCGGTAACGTTGATTTATATTTGTTGCTTGAGGAAATGTTTGGGTATGATAAAACCTTTCTATTCTTCTTTAGTTTAACGATATTTTCCTACAAACCATTAATAGTACTTTCGTCATTAAGAGTTGAGCTCATCTTTTAGTATTATGCTAAATCCAATATTTCTTAAACTGTCTATGAAATTTCACCAACCATACTACGTATCATCACGAATTTTACTTTCTATCATTAGAATAATGCATACTTAAAGAATTATCATCGATCATCGAGCGAAAGCTATTTCTTAAGATAAGAGATGTTAGGCAAGGATTGCAGTAAAACGAGGGAGACCTAGCGATGAGGTGATTGAAGCTAGGCATCATCAAAGGACTTTCCAGACTGAAAGAAAACCCTTGAAGGAAGTACGACTTGATTAAGGGTTTGGGATTAAGGGATTGTTAAAGGTTAAACCCATAATAAAAATAAGTAGAAAATATTTACTCCAGGCTCAAGTTTATTCTTATATACAGAATTCTTTCTAAGTATCACCCATTTACACTTAAAATTCCATCTCAAGTGCATGCTTCTTTATAGCGGGAATGGCGCCGGCTAAAATGCTGCTATAATATTATTGTTATTTTATTTTACTACCTGTAAGTTGTTCATTAAGAGCTGTAATGCATTTCAACTTATTGTAGCTCCATGAGTGTATGTTTCGGATGACAGCCTTTAAAGTGGAATTTTAGAATAACATTTGATTGAATCATGACCTTTTCCTTGGAAAATCAAATAATTTCAAAAATAATAATCAAAAACATCCTTACTCTAAGGAATACAAAATTTCCATCTCGTGATATAAAAATAAAAGCGAATCCAAATTTGGTTTCACTAGATTCAACACACTTATGGGAAGACTAACCAGAAATTATCTTCTCAAATTATGGGATTTTATGGAAAGACTGTAAAAGCACTAGGAAAAGTAAGCTACTTCAACTTTCAGTCAGCTTTAATTAATAAACGACCAATTGAGTTTGAAAATGAGAAAACCATTTACTTCAACGGATGCTTCCGTAGAAACAAAGAATTTAAATTTAGTAAACCACCATGCTGGAAATCATCTTCTTTAAATCCATAAAATAATTCATTTTTCGCAGACATACAGAAAACATTATGCATTTTAAAACGGGTCCTTTTTACAATTAAGTGAGAGCTCTCGGTTTCATGCGTGAATTGCGCTTATATAAGTGGTCAAGACGAAAACCCTGTAGCCAATGAATTGATTTTCAGAATTAAATGAAAAATTAAATATTTAGAACCATTCAAAAACTTCACGATTTAAAGTAACGAAGTAAAACGAAAAGCCGAATAAGAGTGCAGTACAATCACCGGATCATCATGCACCGGAAACATGCTTTTTACACGATGTTTGCCACTCAGCGGAAGCAGGGTGTCCTTCCTGAGCAGGAACACTCGCTTTTACTTGTTTCGGATATGTGACAGTGAGAAAACAAACTGGAAAATTTCTCCTCGTGTTGCTAATGATGGTGTAAATAATTTCGTTGCTCTGGAAAGGTACCAATTTTTGCACGAAATATAATGTTCTCAAGAACATTTCTCGAAGCAAGTCGCGGTCTATAATTAGATAAAGTAGGTGGTCCTTCCGTTTCCTCTCTTTACTATAATTAGCACGTTAGCAGAGAGGTAACATGCAAATGTGTTCGGCACCTTTTAACTCTTACACACGTAAGGACGAACCTTTGCTCTCATAAGCCCACGAGACGAAATAAGGGAAGTGAAGAGAAATTCGGAAGTAGATGCGACAACATGAAAAGGATGTAGAGGATGGAGATGTAGGAGTGCTAAGAACAAAGAAACGCTACGGAAGACAGAAATTGTGAACCGTACACGAATGTCGTCGCAAATTGACTTTAGATGATAAAACGATTGAGAAATAAGAGTGAAGTAAGAAATGAAGAAGAATACATACATATGAGTGAATAAATTACATAAAATAACAAATATCATTATAAAGAGGAGAGAAAACATTTATTGCACGTTTGGCATAATAGGATATGAAAATGTTACACTCAACACTCCTGCTTTGCGAGTGACGATAGTGAATCCATATTTGGAGTGAATAAGTGTTTCAACATTATCATTATCTTTCTCGGGTATAAAATAATTGAGTATGTATACGTAATTAGATATGAATGAATCCAACTGAGTACAGAAATCTCATTTATAGAGCGTGGTAAAACTTAAAAGGACCATATTTATTGACAATCTGCGTGTTATTTAGCCATGTACCAGGTTTAGTAGTTCAGATTAATCCCCTGTTCAAATTTTACCTGGCGTTTGTCAGGCCAGATAATACTTCGGATACTTATGATCCCGCCTGGGGGTGTTATACCCTATTTAACACCGGTGCATACACGGTTTCACTATGTTTACTCTGATGGGGCAAATTTTATTTGAGAAAAAAGAGGAAAATACAACGAAAGGAAAAAATAGAAATTTTTGGAAAAAAAATAATTTTTCCTTACCGTGGCTAGAATTACATCGATAATATGAATAGTTAATTTAAATTAGGAAAGAAGGGAGTTAAAATATTTAGTGGTATCATACGGTCCGGAAATGAAAAATTAAAATAAACTTCACTTAGTAATCGATATGTATTGACGTAATACGAAATGAGTAAAATAAACTGATAAATTTGACCTAATGAAATAAATTCGACGAAAAATTGATGTGAATTGACGGAATATGTCTTTTTCTACAAGTGAGCTAACCGGTGAGGACAGAGGAAGGCAGCGGTGGAGAGTGAGGGATGCAGAGAGAGGAATTGGAAAATGGAAGAGGCTTATTGCAAAATGTGTTTGTGCATGTGTGCTCACTGCCATAATGAAAACGCTTTGTACCCGAAACTAGTTTGGCTGCGGGAAGAGTTTATAGAGACAAGAGAACCCCATCCCATCTCCCTGCCCTTCCCATCGTCCCCCTAATGAAAGGAGAAAGTGGCTGGTGAGGGGTCGTTAAGTGCAATAAAAATGATGAGAGAAAAGCAGCGGATGGGGAGAAGAACCCTCCCCAACAGGTTATCTCATAGAAAGGGTTGCCGCGCGTGTATGGAACGGGTTGAGAAATTTAGATGAGGATTCGTGCCTTTTACGTACCGCAGGTCATCCCGGCGAAACAGCCTTTGTGGCTCCCTCAAGTTATTGCACTAATCCATCGTTAACGAGCAGAGAAGGCTATCTTGAAATCCATGTGCGAGCATGTTTAGGAGGATGTACATGTGAACAACGCGTTGTGGCCGCGAATGGATTGCCGCCGGCATCGTAACGAGCAAGGCACGACGAATCTCAAATTTCATGAGCGGAAGTACTAAGTTTATGAATTAATTATCTATGAATTAGAGGGGAATTGGTGAGGTTTAATTTGGTGCGGAGGGTCAGGGAAGAATGGTTGAACTATTTTGGTAATTAAGTGAGACTCGGAGTAGGTAAACAACTGGTCACTCTCACTAAAGCAGTAAGCAAGTCATTGTTGGTAATTACATGAATATATAAATCGTCATCTGAAAAATTTGAAGGTATTTTAGTAGGACACAACCCTGACCCTCATCGTGAAACGGGTCTTACAGAATTAATCCCGCGTTATGATGACATTTAGATTTAGTTTTAATTTATTTAGTGATAAACTATGAAAATAAGAGTGACAAGGACTTAAAATTTCTACACGGATGCATAAATACTGAATTCAATTCCTTTCACTTTCGGATTTACGAATTTTCGACTAATTATTGAGAAAAGTTAGCCTCCATCCAGTCTCAATTATTGAAATTTTGCTATTATTATAAGAAGCTATTATAACAAGGAAACAGCCACGTGGTTGATTTTAGAACTTGATCGCTGAAATTGTATACGCTCATTTTAAAACAATTGTAACATGTTAAAATATTATTGCTAACAGTTTTTGAGATAAGTGCCCAATAAGAAAAATTCTGGATACTATGCAAATTTTCACTTCTTTTTTTCTTTCTTCCTTCTTCTTAGGTAAGAAATCATTTATTAGCATTCTTCTTGCTATTAATTTCAGCTCAGGTAGGTCACTTACATTACTTTATAACACAAGCATAGTTTTATATAAAATTGCGTTTGAAATGAGAATAATGCTTAAACAACTTTCAAAATAATTGTCCAATTACTGCCGTTGTAACACAAAAACAGCATTGGAGCATGTAATTGGAAGTAAAGCAAAGTTACAACTTCTAAGTTACGACGAACTACTTCATCGCTTTCATCTTATGAATGCGTAATGGAAAGAGCAAACAACGCTTTCATCTCCGAAAGAAATAATTAACACATACAGAAAATTAATTACTAGAACAACAGGGCCTAATTGAACATTGCCTCTCTGAAATGATGCGATTACAACGGTAACGATTGTTGTTTTCATGGTAGTTTTAATGCTCGAGATGAAGCCATTAAATAAGCTCGTACGCGGTCCTTTTTCGAAGCCTCTCCTTCGTATGAGTAAAAAGGGCAAATAAATAGTTACGTAAAAATCCCGTTAAAGCCTCTTGTATTTTTATTGTCTCTCTGAGAGCTTCCACCTGAGATGAAAAGACCGGACTGCTACAGCTGGAAGTAGGAGAGAAACTTGGCGAAGGGCAAAAAAGAAGGAAATACTGGATGCATTACTCCGAATTAGTGGATAAAATAGGCCTGTTAATTAATTTACGGTAGAGGAAGGGAAATGATTATACGCTAAGATCAAAGCATGAAAAGAGGTCACAAAGAAAGGCGTAAGAGCAGATCTAAGGAAAGACGATGAGGGCCATCCGATTGATGTGGAGATAAGTGGAGGAGGAAAAGATAATCGATAATAGAGGAAGGGAAGAAGATGGAAGGATTTGCAGAAAAAGGAAGACGTAGAAGACAAAAAGGAATGGTTGTGCGGGAATAGCAAAGAATTCATCGTCTTTATTTACTGAAAAAATACTGTTTTTGTTTCTTCTCAATATCTCAGCTCGTTGTACAAATTTATCAGTTATTTAATGGGACCATTATGTATAAAAATACTTCATTAACTATTTAGTTTAATTAATATGAAATTCTTTTGAAATTATTGTTTTGTAAGTTATGAGCTAACTAATTTTTAGCCTTTTTAATTCAATCTCTTAGCTAGTTATAATGAATAACATGTATAAAGGAAGTAGAAAATCAAATTACATTAACTAATCTAATTTGCATTTCTGCTAGGAAGATTCAACGAAGTAAATAAATCATGATTGTGATTGGCTGAACTTTGGCTTGTTGGAATGGGAAAAGCAAAAGGAGATTAATCTTTCCTGTATACTAATCCATGTGTAATCGACATATTGTCATAAAGAAGAAAAGGTTGAAACCTATTTCAAATAAATTGAGAGGTAAACTATTGATGGTATTTAGTCACATAATAAGTTAGGAATCTTGTGCAATAATTTATGGTCCAAAACTTGAAAACCAACAAAGAGAATGTGTAAGTAAACGGTGTCATAATTCCCAAATCTTTCTCAAAGATTATGTACTAAAAGTTTTTACTTTATGAATATATTTTCTGCATAGTTTCCTGAACTCAACTCTTTTATGAATGACTACTCTTCGCACCGTCATTTTTCGGTAATGAGATTGTAAAATTACCATCAGCATCCACGAGGTCATTTAATATGCTAATACCATTATCGCTTACTTATTATCTGTTAACTACGCATATATACGAACATTAATGAATATGGAAATAGGATTTTAATCAGTCTTTCTGGCTCCGCACATAAAGTTCAGATGAACTACATTTTATCTCTTGTAACGCTTGTCAGTCCCAATGATAGGTGCCAGTGACCAGTGACTAGCAAGCGACGTAAATTACGCATTTAAAATTTTCACTCGGGAACATTTAAAATTAATAAATACTATTATTGTGGTTATCGATATTTTTATTTTAAGTAACTAATTACTAAATACAAGATAAAAGTATTAATTAAAATGAAAGCGTAATAATTTATATGAAGTTAAAAAAAACAGTCCACTGAGCTCTTAAAGTACCCAAAGAAGCTTGAGAACAGTTTTACATCCCGCGCCAGATCCTATTTTGTGAAAAATTAACTTCGCGAAAATAATCCGAGACCTTTGAGGTCGTCATTCTCAGCTTATTGAACATGAATGTATTCATAAAGCCTATTACATTTTCAACGGTTGCGAGAACAGTAAACATCCTTGGAATGTCCTTAGTTCCGTAAGTATCCCAAGAAAGGCTGATTACAAAAGAACATATAGGACTCCATGTCATTATAATTACTCGGTTGCATGAGAGATCCATTTTCTAAAGACTGCTCTCCATGTGTTTTCTTAGTGAGCAAAGAATAGGACAAAGAAAGAGAATTGTCATTTGATGCCGTCGCGAGTGTAGTGTAAAACAACAACGTTCTCACTTTATCGTGCAGAGGCACATCTCTTCCCATGGCGATCGCGAAACGAAGGTAACGATGGGAAAACAAAGGTCTGTCGGCACTTGTTCGCACTGTAATGGGTAAGGAGAGAGCTGTATCGCGAAGGCAGGCTTCAGAGAAGACTCTAAGAGATTGAGTCCGTTAATGAACATTTCCAAGCCTCTTCAATTTTTCGAGGTCTTCAGACCTATATCTTTGTATCGCCTCTCGCTAAATAGAATTGGAACTAAATAAACTTCTTGGTGTAGACCCGCAACTCTAGGCATAGCAGCTAAAAACTTGCATAGAATAAGAAAAACTTTGTAATTCTTCCGCAAGTTATTTAATGCGATCGGTTTCGCTAGTGGTCTAGCATCTTCAGGAAGAATTACTTAGTTTTCTTATTCTATTCTGTGATGGCCTTCCACGAAGTAACGCCTAAACACGTTGATTTTATTTTAAAGCTAAAAACTTCCCTAAGGCAGGACACATTTTACGATAGATAAAGGTTCGCTCTCATTCCATATTGTGGTAATTTGGCTTCTCGTATCTTACAAAGCAAGCTATGGAATGTAAATGTCTGTGAAAATCATAACCCTCATCGATATGGAGACTGTCTTAAACACTCACTTTAAGCAGTCTAGGATGAACAGTCAGCAGTACTACCGTTTCTTTCCAAATTTGTTTAATTATTCAATTTTGAAGAAGTTTAAAGTGATAGTAATATGAGAACTGTGTCCCTAGGAAACGGTGGAAAGATGCTCATCAACTTTAAATTAGCTAAAGAATGTAGGCACACCATCTTTTCTCAAGCCTAACGAACCATTCATCTGGGATAGTTTCTATCACTTTACCAACATTCTAATAACAGAAATAAGCTAATGAAGAAAACATTCAAAATTTGCGTGTAAGCATTACCATCTATTTACAAAATCGTGGAAATAGGTTGATCCCTTACAAATAATGCAAAATAATAATATAGAAAAGTAACTGTAACAAAATTATTCCGTTATTCCTATTGATTCCGTGATTTAAACCGGCAATGGAAATGTTCGCTTATATTATATTAATGTATTATCAACATCGTTAAAGATAACCGATCCGTGAATAGGTGTGTCGCTCTTCGCTAAGGCATTCTATTCTCTTCTAGCGCCTCATTCTTTCTTAATTCTTAACTTTCACATTTACCATAATGTGCCGCACATAATTCTGCCCGAATCTTCCTCCGTTTAAATTCCACCTCACCACTAAGTTTTCAGGTGAATATTATAACTAATTATATGTCCAATTGATTTTTTTTCTTTTTTCTCAATTTGATCATTTAATTTTATTTTCGCCTTCTTCCTGTAGCAGCGCATCTATATCGCCCCTGATCGCCACTTCCTATCATTCGATACAGTCCATGTTTCACGTGGCATACAAAACTATACTTTTAATAAATAGGTACATCTAAGAAGTTTCCAAATGCCAGATCAAAATGTTTACTTATACTTTATGGTGGTAATTATTTCTCTGTTGGAATGCTCGCTTGGACTACTCAACTTAAAATTTCTCTTTTGGTTCTTCGGTTGCCGATGATTTCTCTCTTACTAATAAATGGTAAAACCACTACTGAATACTATCAGGATACTTTAACGCTTTCAGTTGAGTCTATTTTAAACCTTACCTACAAGTTTTTTCCCCTATTTCGGTTACAGACTATCATTTTGATTTCATTTTAATTTACTTTTAGGCAAGCATCCTCATTCTCTTAAAATACGCCTTAAAATTAATGTAAAATTTATTTTAGTGTGACAAACATGTCAGTGTTTTATTGGCAATGTAACAAGTATCATATATTTTCTACGTATATTTCTTGAAACATTTACTTCGTCTTGAAAGCAGAAATATAGTAACAGAACAATGGTTGGTAGCTTGAAGCTCTTAAACAGCCATACTTTACTGAACTATTGCTCAAATATCATTAGCTGTAGATGAAAATACAACATTTAAGACGATATATATTATGTAATCTGATGATACGTTCGTCTCTATATGTTGATAATTATCATCCTCACATCGAAAATTAGTTTACTTCTTAATTTTAGTAATTCCTCTAGGAGAATTGAATTCGTATTAATTTATTATTATATCATGCTGACATTCATCGTACGTTTTGACTGATTTAAAAATCCTATTTCAGCCAACCTTGAAAGTGCTCCGAATAATTTTGAGGATTTCCCTTCTGTATCTATTGGCCAAGAGCCAAATAGCGGCACGAATTAATTCCCTGCAAATTGAGAGAAGAATTAGTGTGTGAAGTGAGAATTGCCAATTCGCAACCCATTCCCTTGTAACTTAAACGCGACCGAGTAATTGGTGGAATAGAAGAATTACGCGTTTTTAATGTTTCGGTTCTTAACTACTCGGTTAAGCACAACAAATAGCCAATAGAACAAGGGCTGATAGGGCCCCTGATAGGAACTTCGCTATCGGGCATCATTTATTACCTCATGCGCTTAACCGAGCCATTTCATTTCTCCCACCATCAATCACTTCCCTCACTCATATTCTCGTATCGCGCATTAAAACCATAGTGAGAGATCGCTTAATTCGCCCTCGCCAATGATGGATGCGTTCTAATCAAAGGAGCACCGAATTACCACGCCGTGCAAACAGTTTCCCTTACTCGCCTTTTGCCACGGCAACGGAAAACATCGAACCGTTTCCCTTTCCTTGATTTATTGATACGTTTATTCCTATTGAATTTCTGCGATTACGTCCATACCGTTCGCTATTCGATACTCATATCGTGAAAGCGGTTTAAGTTTTCTCTCCGAAAGTGAAGCTTCGGAGGAGAGAATCCGGTCTTATCTGACGGCTATCTGACTATTATCTGACTATTTCGAAAAATATGGCTTCCCGCTTCTTTCAGAAGGTGGCGTTGTTAAAACTAGGGAACCGTTTTCACATAAACTCATCTAAGATATTTGTTATTAAAATTAAAATATTAAAAGCAGCCATGTTCTTTTTCTTTTTAGTTACTTATACTGTATCTCAAATATTATAGAAGGGTTTTCCCTAAATTACAAGTACCCTATCATTTTAACCTTTCTATTTAGCTGAATTATTATCTTTCCTCAATTAAAGTTCTTGAAGCCATATAAAAATGTTATCACATTTGAAGTAAAAGTTAGGTAAATAGTTGCTTTGAAGCTATAAGTTTAGCATTCCCTATATCATAACAATTTTAAAACCGGTCGCTCAGAGTAGTGCAATTTATTCTACTTCAATAAATATTTATTGTTCCAGTTTCTGCTTTTGATTATGTATAAGCAATCTCAGTACTGCGAAAGGGTTGGTCATACGTAGTGTAACGTAAACTAATGTAACAACAAATACCCTCCCTCTTCTGCAGCTTTTTGCTATTTCCCTGCAGCCACGGACAAACCCAGAAACGGCACCTGCCTAATCGGGGCGATACACAAAATTAATTCGCACTCCCAAATAATTTCGGACATAAACAACTGAAATGAGCTTGGGTTCTCATACATATAGTCTTTATTTCGTTGTTTTATAATAGGATTATCCTTTTTGATTACTGCGATTAAAAAAAACCTTAAAAAAACTTACTCTGCTTAAAAATGTTAATTGTATAAATGGAATGAGCACTCAACAATCCGATCCAACAAGTATTGGTCATTGACGATTTGGTCTCTGAGATATTTTTCCGTGGAAGTTATTGTCACGTAATTTCCCTAATACATAATGCATTACTTATAAAGTTGGGTATGTAGAAGTTTATCACCTACTTTCTATTCCTTAGCGTAAGCAACAATTGATCGCACAAAACACTACGATTTTAAGCATTTCTATAGGTATTGATATGCTTATTCATGGGTTACTCAATTTATCACTTCCTTTGTGGAGACCCCCTGAAGATGGAGGCTTTGTCTCTGAAATGATCATTTGGACTTTCTAAAAATCGGTAATCCGGAGCTTCCCGTTTGTCTCTTAGCGCGAGTCCCGCTTGCCGAAATACGGCTTACCGAGTGTTTTTAAACCTCTTACACAATTTATAGTTATTTAAATCAATTTCACTTGAGAGTGTTTTGCTAAATGGACGTGAAAAGAAAACCCTAAGAAAGAAGGAAAAAATAGGAGGACCAAAAGATGTGGGTGAGATATAGAATGGGTAAACAAAGTCTGGTTGACAAAAACTCAAGGTGCTGGAAATGAAGAAATAAGAAAGGGAGGGAGCATGTGGAACATTTTAGGGTACATGAACGTACCAAGGGATCGAACTATAAAGTATATACACCTACATTACTTTCCGTGCGTTCAGTTGCTCTCTTTCGCTACAGTGACGCAGAAAAGTGGTGGGCTGTATAAGGTTGTCAGTAACCGTTAATTGTGCTAACGTCATATTAATAAAATATCGCCAGAGAAAAAAACCGAGGAAAAAATTGCTGCATTTCAGTGGGTTCTAACTGAGTGTAAGGGAACAGAAACTCTATAATGAAATAACCTAATCCCAGTTCAGTATTTTCACTTCTTTTGTAGCACTGCAGCTCAGGATTTTCTTCCTCGTGCTTTCTAATCGTAAAGTTGATTTTGTAATTTTTTGTTATTCTCCTAAGCGTTTAACATACGAGGCATATGCATTTTTCTAAATTAAAGATAGCGCTGTTAAATTTTATGTATTGGCCATCTTTTCCGATAAATTTTATCGTTGAACGAAAGGATTAGTTACCATACAGAGAAAGCAATCCAAAGTTGTAAATTTCTGTTTCCAAGGTTTCCTGTTTCTTTTGTACGTCCTTTCCTTCACTTCAAATGTAGTTTTTACAATTTTCTGCGACTCTACAATAGCCACCTTTTTTCCCCTTTCTTTTTTGCTCAAGATATCGATATCCTATCAGCTCCTAAGTTGTATCTTTCTCAAGAATTTTCTATTTCTCCGAGCCCTTCGATTTCTACCTTTCCATTTATCACCACAATCAATTTTCGATTCGGTGAAAACCAATTCGGCGTAAGGTATTTCCACTCTCTCTAACATATTCCCAGCTGATTCCGCCTCCTTGCTCTCCCTCGCCAATCTTCCTTCGGTCTTAACACGGTTTTCTCTTTTGCCGATCCTCATTTTTTAATCTTGTAATTCTACTTACTGTATTTTATAACTTTCTCTCACGCGACCAATTGACAATTGCAGTCGTCAAATTCTGGGAAAGATCCAAAATGCTTAACCACTGAATTATTAAAAACTCATTTTTAAATTTTCCAAATTATTATGTTATATATATTATTACGGTGTTGGTACATCTTCTCTCGAGCAAATATAGGAAAATGACTAATGATAAGATATCAATCGGTATTTCCAATTACCTATTCTATATTGCTTCTAATTTAAAAGGCAAATTATCTTCCTTTATTAAAACCATACGCACCATAAACCACCAGCAAAATACGAACATTCGTCGAACGCCGAATTCCAAGAACCAAGAAAGGTATTCCACCAACTATATTTCATTTATTTCCGTTGTAAATAATAAGTATTGACCTCAGAATTCTTAGAGATCCGTAGGAATTCCCTGAAAGCTGTAAGTGATATAGTGTTACGGTCGTATTGATCCGCAATACTAACGATAAAAGGGAAGCCGTTGCGATTCCGTTGATGTGTACATATGGATGGGTAATAATGCTTTCTTGAAAAATCGGGCGTATCATACTCTTGAACTCTTTTGAAACGCTTTAAATATTACCAGGCTATTCGTTCACATTTTGTTCAATTTTTGAAGTTTTCAGACGTAAAAATTGGCTCTTAATTAAAAATGTCTTCATCGTGTATTAACTTAAATCTCACGAATCATATCATCAAAAGGGAGTTGTTGAAGCTTAAAAACAAATGTACTCAATCGTTCAGAATGAGTAAGTAAATGACTAATGATAGTCTTGGATAAAGGTAGACTTTCTCCAATTAATCGATGACCATATTAAATGTGAGAAGTGCATGATCTATTCCTCACCATTACACAATATTCTCCAAACTCGCTGTTGATAAGCTGTTATTACTTGCACATCTGTTTCACAGTGTTTTAATTCACGATTCTAAAAATAACTGTGAATGTTCGCTTCTTGTAAGGAAACATTTTTCCATGTTATTTTATTACGAACGTATTGGTAGAACTTAAGGGACCATTACTATAACAAGTTTCTACAATATATCAAAGAAGTTCCTTCGAAGAATAAGAAGATAACATTTCAAGGAAGGGATGAGTTATAAAGGAAAATCTGCAATATACGGGTGTTTACAAAATCTTCATCTGATTTCGAAAACTCGTATTGCGAAAACGGTTTATGGCAGTTGAATGAACCAGCTACCATTAAAAAAGAAGTTTCTCAAGTTTTGTTGTGTTGCCGTTAAAGACCTCTATTATGCAAGTGAGACTACAATCGCGTCAGTGGTATTCAAGATGTCGATCCCGCAACAGAAAGCGTTTTGCATTCTGAAGTTCCAGGAGTGCAAGTCTTTTACAGCTGTGCGACGTTCGGCACTTCAACATCGGCCACCTAATATTATAATTATACTCTATCTTTAATTTGGTGGACTCTACGAAAAGAGATTTTCTTTCTCTCTGATTACGAAGGAGTTCAACCGAGTCACCCCTCAAACCGTCATGTTCACACAAAACTTCAGTGTGGCAGGAATTCGACTATCGTGTTGATGCGTGCCATGCGGCCGGAGGGGGACACATTGGACATTTGTAAGAATCTTAAAAAAAACTTAAATCTATCTTAAATGTATTCCATTTTGAATGATGCTTATACATTATTATTTATTATAAGAGGGATATCCTGGTTTGTGCTAAGTTTGGGAATTATGACAAATGTAAGTTAATAATGTCTTCTTCATTTGGAGAACCTTACTCAATGGAGAACACTCTTACCATGATTTATTTATTAATTAAATCTCTTTAACCATGCCCAAACCAGGATTCGAAGCAGCGACCTCAGCGTCACTGGGCTATTACGCCATATTGCCACTCAGGACAGCCGAGAACAGGATGACGTTGGAAAGCTGCTAGACATCAGTCTCCGAACTGTCAACCCAAGTTGATGATTCGTTTGTTTGCATGCAATGAACGAAAATGTAATTGCGCTTCACATTTTTGCGTCGTTGATATTATATGATCCTGTATTTTCCTTGCGCACAACACTCTCTTTCGTTCTAAGCGATTAATTTCATCATTTTCTTCTCCAATACCAAACTCAAGCCGATATCTTGACACCCATTTCCGAGTTTTTCACCCCAACTCTCTTCACCATTTATTCCACACTCACCTTCCTCGGCTGCGGATCCGCACATTTCTTATGCCTCGAATATCGATAAACTCACTTTTCCTTCCTCAATTTCCATTCTTGGATTTTTTCTCGATCCGGAACGGCTTTAGTGGCTAAAATCCCTCTTTTAAGCCCTTATAATCACGCTTTCGCCTATAAAACCTCTCATATAATGCCTTACTTTCCTTTGTTCAAGAAAGGGATCTCGGGGATGATTTGAGAGTTGGAGCGCCAGGTAAGAGGCAGCCCCAGAGAAATAAAAAGAAATTATCGGGAATCTTTTGGAGATGAAGGGGCATTTTAGGAGAGCCGAGATATCTAAAAGATGTGGATATGGGAACGATTATTACGGAGCCAAAAGTTCGAAGGCAAACGCCGCAGAACATTGAGGGAAGTTAAAAGTGCGCTCTCGTAAAGGAGTTGAGGAATCAAAAATCGATACTAAAGTATGTGTACCGGAGGGTGCGAAAGGGTGAATGAACCAGGATGCTGAGAATTTAAGAAGATAATGGAGGAAAAGGATAAAACGATAGAAGAGATTATGAGCTAAGGTGTATAGTGGAGGAAACTTCCTCAGTGGGTGTGAGTGCCTTCCTGAGGCATAAAGGCTGAAAAATTACAATAGAATACTTTGTTAAGTAATGAGGGCATAGGTTGTACCTTTGGGAACTCCAAATGTTCCTTTATCTTCACAACGAGGAAAGGGAGAATTACTGGTACGGGTTTGAAGTTAAGGAATGTCCTTTTCATTTTTTTCCAACGTTAATCATCGTAACAAACATTTTCCCAAGGGCTTTCATAGATTTCATGAGTGTATCATAGATTTTCTATTTCTCCATAGTGATGAATAAGGAAGGAAAATTTTCCCTCCTTAATTACGTACTTCTTTCACCCAGTACTTTTATATAGTAGATAACTTATAACATAAATGAGGTAAATAAGCCATATTACTTAACCGAGAAAAGGAAATTATCTCTTTTAAATTTATAATTCATAAAAACAAAAGGAATCATCTTTTAGTCTTTATGATACAGTAATTTAACGATATGCTCGTTTCTCTCGAAATTTTCTATAAGTACGAATGGAAAGATATGAACATTCTTCGCTTGAACTGTGGTGATGAATACTAAGAATAAACAAGTGTATAGTACGATGCTATAATATTCAAGATAAAAATTTTTCAAGCATTTATAAATGGTTAGGAGTGGTTTTACTTCTGAATCAATGAAGAAATTTCAGACTACTACTGCGTCATCTCTCGAAAAGTATTCTAATCTTGGCCTCACAGTAAACCGCCAGTACAATTTCTTCCCTGTCTTGCAGATAGCGAAAATTGCAGTTCTGAGTAGTTCTAATGTAATAGCAAAAGGGTTATTACAGATGAAATATCACAATGCTTGACATTGATTCAAGTAGGTAGAATATTATCATGATTCCAAGTAGGACCGAAAGCAGTGTTGAAAAAGCTCAGTTACGACCGAATTAACTGGTATAATTCCTGCTCTTAAAACCTTAAACTTCTATATTTCTCTGTAAATGGCAACATCAGGACTGGACAAAACAATAAATGCACATTCATACGGAAAGTACAGAAAAAGAAAATAAGAGATGTTGAATTTAGATTAAATAAAATTGAGTAAAACTAACAAAATATAATAAGGCAACAAGGAAAAAGAAACGATGAAATACTGAGGAGCAGAGAAATGTTTCAATAATAACATATTACTAATGAATACACACAAAAATACTTTAATACCAAACGCTTTTAATTTCAAAAACGAAGGATACTAACAATTAGTACCTGAAGATGGCCGTCAATGGCCGAAACCGGTCGGCAATAGAAATATCTAGTGAAACATACTAAGTTTAGTTCCCTTTATCTGATACACAATACTATGACTGTTCAATAATTTATAATAAAAATCGCTTTCATACATGAAGAAGCGTTTCTGTTCGTTGTAGGTTTTTCAGGACGATCATTTAAATTACTATACTCGTAGTTTCTGGATAAATTTGATTCAAGAAGAACCTTTAAAGCATTAAAATAATGGAAACTCCACGAATTATGCCGAAATTAGTAATTCCCTTTGTTATTTCTTCCTGTTTGCCTATACGGCGATTAACCCAATTCCATAATGTCAAAGTGGAATTACTCCATTTCCACTCCAAATAATTTTCAGCTAAATACTATCAGAATTTGTCCCTGCAATACGGTATATATTCTAGATGTATTAATAGGCATTTATTGATGCTACCCTAATAAATATGAATATTATATTAACATTACAATTTATCATTAGATGGGGGAATGAAAGTATTACTTAAACGCGGATGACGATCATCGCAAGCAAAATAAGCTCCAATACTAAAATACCCAATTTGTTTGGGGAAACTCTTGTATTTCGAACGTGTCTACTTTATAGTGCTATCATAATTCTCCTATTATTATTTTCTTTTTTATTTTCTTCGTAATACTATCACAACGTGTGGGAGTTAGGGGACTATTCGCCCTAAATACGGCTTCTTTACAGCACTCCGTTCTAAGCGTTTTATTTCCAAGCGTACGCCCAGATTCGTTGAATTTCTCACGACCTCTTATCACCGACCTAAAGACGTATACTATTTGTTATTTTATCGTTTGCTTTGCCTATACTTCTTATCTTTGCCCTCTCATAAGTAAATTGAAATTAATCGAGTTTGAAGATATATGATAAGATATGGCTAGTAAAAAATTGCACATTTTCAACTTCATACGAAAGTTTCTTCCTTAAATCAAGTTGAGATAGATATTGTGACTGTAATTTTTGCTTTTCTTTATTTCTCATAATTACATTCATTTAAGATCTAAATAACTCCTGCTTTCATTTTTTGGTAACAGTCATTTCCTTCCCGTTTTAATGAAGAGAATCCGATAATATTATTGGAATACATATATCTGTGCGACATTTTAACAATCGAGCACAATATCACTATCCGTAAAATTCCAGTTATATTTGATAATTTTATTTTCATTCAAATTTTTCCTTCAATTTAGTAATATACGTTTATGTCCGTTCTCATAAGATCTGTTAGGAACCACTTTTAAGCAAGTTAACTTCATTGCTATTTACATCAAATTTCGTAGTTTCTTCTTATTCTCATATCGATTTTCTTCTTTCAAATAACAGGTACATCTTATCATGTGGTGACATGCTTTACGTAGTGGTTTTTGCTTTGAAATTTTCCAACATTTGCCCCTTTCACTCTGAAATAAGCCTCCGGACCTTAATTCTTGTTAAGCCCTAAAAATCTCACATTTACAGTGGAAATGTTCAGTCGTAACAGATCATGTTAATCATTTTCTAAATGCCACACTCTATCAGAGCTGTACCATAATTTTGGTAAAGCATCTTTCAAATGTAAGTCAATTTTTTTAGTCTCACTGGGTCCACAACCAAAGCGAAATCTCAGCGTGCACTCAACGTCTTTAAGTCCATCTGCATAAATTAACGCAATTTCTTTCGATTTCCTATGTCATGTAATGTACAATTCCGACGCAGCACGTGACAGCGAAGTCTGACCTACTTACATCGTACAACGCTACACAAGCGCTCGGTTAGTTAGTAGATCTATTCTAGTTTATCTAGCATGTTATCAATTGAGCCATAAAATCCGGCATGATACCGGATACGTAAAATGAGCCATGAATATCCAAGTTATGTAATGGACGACAAGTATCCTAAAGTTTTATGTTTATAGTAAAAGAATGAATGGTGTCAATCATTTTCCCAAGCCTTAAAATTCTTATCTTTATTTAGGTATTTATTACATCGAGTTTCAGTGTTTTTGTCAAGATTAGTGATTCGTGTCAGAAAAGGAAAAAGAAGCGTACAACAATTCTCATTAACATTAAAAATTCGCTTCAAACTTGGAGAAAACTTGACCATGTTAAATTTTCTGTTAAATACAAGTAGAAAATATACAAGGGTTGATAAATCACTTCATCTTTTCCATATTATCTTTTAATGAAATGAAAATAAATTTTGCAAAATAATTATCCGCTGAAACCGATTAGTTTCTACTTTTCTTTGTTTGATAAAATTTGATTTTTGAAAATGCTGACATCGCAAGATAGTAATTTGGAACCAGATTAACTTCACAAGGAAGGGTTTTAGAGAATAAAGTTCCCGCGGAAACTGAGGAAAATATCAATTAAATGTTGATTAAATTCTAAATAGCAGTAGACGAGAGACATTCTTTGAAATTTACCGATTAATCGATCCATTTCTAAAAGGATTTCAGAAGAGTGAATTTTTTTTAACCTATTCATGATGGATGGTAGACAATAGATTGAACATTGAACGCATGTAATTAAGATCTTATCAATTTTTGTAAAGAAATTTTTTAATTTCATTGTTTCCACGGTGTAAATGAAAACCCATATGATTGATAAAATTAAGTTTCAGACAAGCTCAGTTAGTAAGGTTATTTATTTTTTATAATGCCCTATTATATGTATGCTTTTATTAAACGATAACTGCAAAAATGTAGAAGGTAATAGAAATTAAAATTGGAGAGGAAATATTAAACAATACCTTTTGATTGCGGATATAAGAAACTGAATTATTCCCGTCGCGAAAACTTTCAGCGTTTTCCTTAAAACTTTCCCTTCCTATTTAAACCTATTTTATAATTCCGTGAATCGAAAATGGGTTTTACTTCCACAGTTTCTTCGAAATCGCGAGCCTCTTCCTCAAATTTCATATTTTACTTCTCTTTCTTCTCAAAACCTTAAGGCAACCCGCCCGGAAATCGCATTTGCCTCAGGATAGTTACGAAAATTGGAACGAAATTTGGTTAAAGGACACGACAGCCAATTCTTCCTTCGAGAATGAGCTGAGAAAAAAGGAAAGGCTACGGGGAACATTGGAAGACGTTCCGGAAACATTATAATAAAGCTCATCCTTGGTTACGGGAACGATGGCGTGAAATCTTGACTCGCTGAGGAGAGTATTTGTTAAAGGAAAGTCGAAAGTCTGCGGACGGTTAAGCAAAGACGATGAGGTTCTCTAGCTGCGGCTTAGGAAAAGAGATGGGAATCAGGATGCGGTTAAGTGCCTTATTCTCCATTCTCTCGTTAAAAGGTACTCGAGAGAGTCCTTAGAAATTAAACCTTTCTTTGTTTTACATCAATATACGTACCTTGCAAAAAGTAAAATAGTATAGTTAAGAACTAAAATAATTCAGTGTACTATAGGTAGCAGTGAGTGTATCTCCTATTCTCATCGATATATCTCACGAACAATGGTTCCAGTAATACTATTACTTTTAAAAATGAAATAATTTTCTATACTTTTAGAGGATTTTAGTGGTAAGGCGCAAAATTCCACAAAAAACATGTTTGCCAATTTAACTCCAGCATTGATCATTTAAGTCTTCTGCAGGATTCCTAGAGGCCCTAAATAAAAAAATAACACAGAAAGCCTAATTCCTGCCTTACATTCCCTAAGTAGAACGATATTCATGGATGAAAATACTGATCAATCTGTGAAGAAGTCCACAAATATCTTTTTCGATCCATCCTCGAAGTAGTCAGAAGTGTCCACGTACAATAACGCGTATTCCTAGTTCTAGCTCATGCCACCGCATCAGGACGTTACAGAGTGCCAATAACATGCGAGGTTGACTCACGTGTACCCGAGGATCTATTCATATTTGCTCTGCGCGAGAGGTATTCTCGGAATTTCCAGAGCAGGAACGACAGACGGAAACTCGATAAAGGCTGGAAGAACGCGGATGCTTTTATAGATTTTGTAAATGACGACGTGGAAAAACATGTTCGGAAACAGATATGGAGGTATGGAATGAAAGCAGAGGTTATCTCCTTAAATATCCAAACCCTTATACACTGGGAATTGTATTTAAACAGGGTTGAAAACATAGATGTTCTTACTGGAACATTGTTTGAATCACAAAATGTACAGTACTATACAGAGTTTGAATTTCTTCGTTGAAATCACTAGAAATATTTCCTCTGCATCATAGAAAAATGATATTGTAGAGGAGAGTAATAATACATGTTTATTATTTCACTGCTATTCCCTTCTCGGCATATAGATTGTATTCTATTCGATGATCGTTATAGGTGAAAGTAGCTCTAAGCTGACGATGTAAAGAAGAAAGGATAAATGAAATTTTAATTCATATAATGCTGCAACTCATACTTGGTAAATATAGGGCTACCTTTTGGCATTTATCTCAGGAAAATAAGGACGCTTTTCCAGATTTCTGAACACAATACATACATATTCTGGCTAAATTTAATCGAACTACAATCATTATACTCCATCAGACGGACCTTCGCATTATCGACATGAGGGAAAATTTGCTTTCCTCATTTCAACGATAAGTTATACTAAAATTAATGGTATTATATTGTCAATTTTTGAGAGCTATTGATATAATTATTTGAAAATGTAGTTCCATAGATCAATAAGTATAATCCCTCAGTTAATAGAGTCTGAGATTTTAAAGATAAATTTACCCAAATAATTGCACCTCAAAGCTGTATTGTTTATATGCAACATACTCTTGGGCATTTTCTCCTCTATTGTTACCTATAATTTGAATTTCCCCACTCAATCTCTTTGTTTTTGTGACCCTAACTATGAGACAGATCCCTTTAATCACTAAATCTGCTTTTCAATGGTTTACTAATATGCCAAACTTATACTCAGTTTACAACTTATATTAAGGACAGTATTCATTTCCCCGTTTGATTGGCTATTCAATATTTCCATTAAATGTATACAGCTATCGCTAAGTCTACATAACTGAAAAATGAAAGGGAAAGACGCAAATTTGTCTGATGAATCTTAAGATTTGGAAAAGCAAACTTCAAGTATTTTTTCACAACTCAACCCTTTCATTAGTCTCTAGAAGCTTTACTCTCTTGACGATATTCTGCTCACATTTTCACTAGTTTTTCTAGCAGAACAGAAACACAAATAGGAATGTCATTCTTGCCACCACTGCCTCACTCCAAGTTTTTGAGAGATGTTTCCGCGAGCGTCCCTTCGCCTCCACCCGCGCGTTGAAATTCCGAAAGTAATTCGAACAACTCCAAGTAGAGGGAATAAAACCTCCGATACACAGAGCGATAATGCATTCAACGAGTTCCCTTCTCCGCCTCGAAACTTGAGGCGCGTGACTCGATTTGAATAGGTTATAAGTGGAAGAATACTTTACGATTCAATTTCAAAAGCCTTTAGGGAAACATCGACTCCTCAGCCTCGCGCCGAATTCAAAATGGCGGACGGCAAAACGGCCGAGGAAAATTCCCCAACAAAATGTAAATGAAAGGCGTGAATTGGGAGAGCGATAAATAACTCCTCTCTCTTGCTTCTCTGCCTCTTTCTCTCGCGTCTATACGCGTATTTAAGGAGGCACTGAATCACTAAGATGGGCTCACGAGCACAATCCCACATATACGGTTTTCCCTTTATTTTCTCAATTCGATACCCAACTTCATCTACAGCCGAGTAATTTTTCACAGTGATTAGTGAAAAGATCGGGTTTCTGTGCCTTCTTCTGTGATTTTTGTTGTAAATTCACACTAAAGCTGAAAATAGCTTCTAAAACCATAGCGAAAATTACTAAAAGTATGATGCATTGATCTATTGTTATTTGTAGACCATTTATAGACAAGACTAGGCCTAAGGCCTTCTCTTCTACCTGATTCCCTTTGTTTTCATTGGCGTTTACACCAATACCATTCGAGCCGCAACATGGCGTGTGGTAGGGATGGTGTAGATACCGAACTCCCTGATCACTACCCTGTTTACGCGCCTTAAACTATCCGGAATATGAGACTAATAATAGCTATCCGTTTTCGTTTTCATCTCGCTAAATCTCTTTGACGTCTGACAACGAAAATTGCGATCGGTGAGAGTAGGAATAACTAGTATGTTTTTCATAATGTAAATCGCTGGCTAAAATTTCTCAAATGTTTCATAGCTAAACCCGGGTCTTTAATCCTTAAAAGATTCTCAACCGAGGGTTTTACTAATCTGTGATACACTGCTATCGAACCACCAGTCTCCGTTAACGAAACAAACCGATCTACGTTGTACGCTTTCTAGACCCAAGATCAAACCCTACTGGTGTGGATTCCACACCGCGCGACAATACACTAGTAACTAATAAACTAGCGAAAAGTAAGCCACCTCTTCGACATTAGAATGATTATACCTGTGCAACGTGGTTATAACGTCTCACTGTCCTATTTGCTCATCCACTAAATCTTGAATGTGTATTTTGAAACGATAAATTACTAGGATCTGTGAGAATAAAATTCATACATATCTTAGTTGTTTCCTGCCTTAATTTCACGAATTTCTGATTTTCGTCAACGCAATAGTCTTGCGAATGAAACTTTTCGCGCCCAACGTTTTGCCTCCCCAACTGATGCTTGATTGACTTGAATCACTTGTATCCCCGTATGCAACTGAAAGTTGATATAGAAAAATTCACACTCTTGAAAAACCCCTATAACCATAAGTAAATGTAGAATGGTAAACGCTAAATAAACAGACATTGCGTATGTAAGAAAAATATTGTGAATTATTGGATATTTGTAGAATTCAACGAATGATCGGCTGCCAGTGGGTTTCGTTATTGCACAAAACTTTTGAATTATTATTTGGAAATTTGGCATGAGAACTTTTGGCAGCACAAGTTCCTCATGGTATAATGATAGAGCTAATAAGGCCGGGTGCACACGAGCGTCGAAGTACGCCGCGTCAACGCTGCGTACACGCGGCGTCAGCAATTCATGGCAGTGCACACGGTGGCGTCCGCAGCGCGTTGACGCCAGACTGGAATGAAATCTTGCCATATATTCATTAGCAAGGGCTTACCAAGTATGGACGTGTACGCAAGAAAACGTGTATTATCTGTTTATTTATTTTACGACTATGTATTCAATAGACGTAAAAGGAAGTATGGGGCTCATCCATTAGTAAGATCTTTTCTTGTTCTTGTCATGGTATAAATTGGATGAAGTATCCCAGATCTCTGGATACTTCTTCACTTCTTCTCGTCGTCCATCGTACGGCACGTGTGCACCACCTAATGTTTTCTCACATACTGCTACACCGCTAAACGCGGTCCTGACGCGGCGTTGCAGCAGTAGGCTTGCGGTCAAAATCCAACGCGGAGTGGACGCAGCGGCAATGTCGCTTCACCGCTTGTTGTGTGCATAAACCCATAAGAGCATACCTACTGCTGAAACGCGCAGCAGAATGACGCTGCGTCAACACGAACGCAAAACGCTCGTGTGCACCCGGCCTAAGGGAACAACCTAGCGTTAGCTTAATAAACACCATTAATGGTAGTGATGGCTTAAAAGCTCGTTTTTTAATATTAAATCAGTTTGATGTATTAGTAACCTAAATTGACTATGTAGTCCAGATATAAGTAGCATTATAAGAAATGGAGTCAGAGTGATTGCAAAAATAATAACTTTTTCGGCTCACGTTTGTAGAATGAGAGTGCTACTAAATCCAGCTTGTTTACGTATTCATAGATAAAATTTATGATCCTAACGACGGATATCAGGAAAAGATAAAAACATTTAACTCTCGGTGCAATACGTATTCAAGTACACGAATCGATTAATGAAAATAAGCATATTCAGATCTTACTGCTCTCGAGGTTTCAACGAAATGAACTTCGTTGTTTAGTTATTTGCTGTATAATGAAAGAGTAGCTACCTGGATAAAGTAACTATTATGAGAGTATAACAGGACATATTAGCAGGACTAGAGTATGATTTTGAGCTTAATTTGATCCTTTCATAGAAATTACTAGAAAATGAGCCAAGGAGTTTAAAATCAGGATTAACAGGCGTCACTTGTACTACAAAAAGCCTTCTTTATCCGTGAGGGTGAGGTTAAATTTGAAGAGATGTTGATAGGTTAGTAGCGTCTATATTAATTAGGAAATTAACTAGATTAACTACAGAACCATAAAAAGAACACACGCGATCCAAATTCAAGTGCCGGAAATTGATGAGTATGAAACACTCAGTGAAAAGGATCATATTACAAAATTATAATTAAAGATAAGATTGATTGAGAGCTTAGCATCATGTGACATTCATCTTTAATAATAATCTTTCATTTTTTTTGGTTTTTCCATCATGTCAAGTACTTTTAAACTGGTGTTATGTGAAATTGAACATTCATTGAAATATTTCTTCTCTTTCTGACTGCCTGTCCCAAAATTGTGTCTTATATGTCCTGATTGAACATGGCGTTAAAGACAGATGCAACGATTAATCCAAGGATCCTTGCAAGGATGCATCAGTGCTCTTCTGGTTCTTACACTGCCACGGGATTTAAAGAATTAATTTAACGCTCAACAATCGATTAGCAATCACTGACCGTTCTTTTAAGCATTGTCTTCCTTAATTGAATTGGGTTCTCCTTGATTATTTAAGTTACCTCCATGGTCCCGATATTCTCATACTTTTGATTTCATCTAACATCCTGTGTGAAAGCTATCTGTGGTTCTCAGTTTCCTTAAAATATGTTAATACAGACTGATCTCGATTTCCAAAATTCAGTGATCAATAGTTATATATTATCCAAATAAAACCTAATATCGCAGTAAGAAATATATATTACTTAATTACATTTAATTACATTTCTAAGTTGTCCGAGGTAACTTTCGGTAGAGTAATAAAAATATAGGATTTTTTTACTTTTGAAGTGCAGGTGCAAAATGGAAGGTATAAATACCAGGTTTTAGAATTTATATTATTAAAGGACATCGACAATTTATTAGTAGAACTTGGTCAGTTTTCAATATGATTATTTTCTATTTATATAAGGTTCGTATTGTGAAAACATTGACTTCTATTTGTTAACATCCTTTCCTTCCGCTCCGCTATCCTTTACCCTCTCCAAACTCCTTACTTCAACAGATTCCTTTCTCGCTAAATATTGGTTGGAGGCGTATCTATTTCTTCAACTTACAATCTTTATCCCAAACCTTGCTCATTAAATATCATTCCTATAAAATGACGATATGCGTTGATATCGCTTTCACACAAAATATGTATTTTCCAATTTACACTGAGGAAATTTGAAAATACATAGAGCTTGAAAATTAGGAAACCACTATACTTTTATCTTGTTTCTGAAGATATCGTTTCCTCCTTTTTTAAGAAATACTTACTCAAAAATTATGTTCTAATCGCGATAGTTGGATATAGAGTTGTTTGGTGCAATATTTAAGCGATAAAATTCAAGATTGACTTCCCCTAGATTCTTTTTCGCAAAAAATAGCAACATTTGAACACCAGCACCAGGAGTTATATTACCTTAAGATCTTAATAACTATATGTCTTAAGATGGCTGATCTTGTGATGGTATATGAAGCATAATATTGAGTGAGCTACAATACTTGTATGAGAAAAGTAACCTCGTGAGAATATTCATTCGTTTAAATTCAAAATGTTCGTAACACAATCCTTAACGCTAGGAAAAGGGTAAAGGTGGCTTTGCACGTAAAGGCGTGCACCTACTTATTGTCATAACGGCGTGCTCCTAGGAAACATTCCAAGGCAAAATGGACATGGAAAAAGTCTGACAGGCCCGGGACTCGAACCTGGACCCTTCTACTTTATGGACGAATGCTTTAGCCAATGAAACTATCGAAATAGTACATAAAAGTACAAACCCATCTCTTGCCTACAAAGTCTCGCAAAACGGCATGCAATAATGTTCTGGCTCCATAGCTCAATTGGCTAAAACATCTGCCCGTATCAAGATAGACTTCAGGCTCGAATCTTGATACTCTCAGACATTTTTCATGTCCGTTTTTCCTGGGGGCCCTTAATTTTTCTTAATGTTCTTCCTCGATCCTTATTCCCTTACGCTCCCCTCTCCCAGCCTTTTTATGGAGCGAGCCGTACCCCCGCGTTTCTAAACGATCGGCAAACAACAAGGAAAGAGTAAATTAGGGTACACAGGTAGTGAGCGTGAGATGGGAAACGGTCGAGAAGGGAAAAACGCGAGAAAGGGAAAATGGTGCGCTAGAATTGAAGTGTGTAGTGAGGAGGAGAAAGTGAATGGAAAATCACGTGGGTGAAGTGGAGTAAAGTAGGCTCGAGGGAGTCTTTGAACGTCGAAAGCTGTTTTTTATTCCCCATCCCATCCTTCTCGGAACACGGTGATTTTTTCAAGCTGACGATACGGAGAGGAATAAACGTATGAGGTGAGCGGGAGAGATGGCGGGGAGTTAAAGCAAGGTTCACTCTCACCCCCTCTGCATTATTCCTGACGAACACTCTAGGAAGCGGGATCGTCACACCGACGCTCTCCTAAAGGGACTTCTAAACTACCTTCTATATGCACGGCTGAGGGGAGCTCCTGGAATGGAGGGTGCGGCTGAAAGGTGTGAGGGATTAGTGGAGAAAGAGGATGACGTGACTTCGTTTGGTTACAGTATCAAGGTCGATAGGCTCGTTTCCATTGTCGCCACTGCTCCTCGTCTTTTCGAACACCGTCGGCGAATTTCGCGATGAACTCTCCTCTCTTGGAAGTGTCCATCACAGCATGTATTGTCGCGAAGCATCCAAAATTGGTTGTAATAGATTCCAGTTGTGATGAATGGGGTTTTGAAAATAGGAACGTACCTTGAGATGCTCCAGGATCTTTATGAGTAGCACTGCATATTTATATGATTTCTATATTTATTTTGAGACGAGCAAAAGCTCTATATTCATTGAATCATGACTGAAATTATTATTATATGATTTCTCCAGTGCTTTAGGTTATAATAAAAAAGCTGGAAAACTAAAATTTTTGCGGAATGAATAGTTTTGTGAAATTGAAATTCAGAAGGAACAAGTAGTACTTGATGGCATTAGTTCCAGCGAAGTCAAAGTTACTTCAGACGTACCTCAGGGCAGCGCAATTGGACCATTCTCTTCCTTATATAGCATATCAGTGACCTGAGTGACGAGATAAATAGCAATGTGAGGATATTTGCGGTTGATTCGGTAATATATGGAGAAACATCAAACGTGGAGGATCGTGATATCCTATCAAACGATTTAGCCCACATGCATAGGTGGTGGTGGATGTTACTTCACCTTCGTCAGGTCCCATCTTGAATATGCAGCAAGTATATTGGATACAGCGGATGAAACGTACACCCGCGAATTCGAGAAAGTGCAGCGCAAGGAAATACGTATTGTGAAAAAAATACTACGATAAAAAAGCTAGTGTTACGAAAATGCTCTCGGACGCATGTTGGGAATCCTTGAAAGAATGGAGATTAGAAGCTAGGCTGCGATTACTTGATACATTTCGAGACAGTGCCTTTGTGGAGGACGTAATCAATATTGTGCGACCCCCCTGCTATTTTGGCCGATCCGACAATGAGCGTAAAATAAGGGAAATAGATGCTAGTATAAGTCGTTTAAAGAACTCATTCTTTCCGAGAACGATACGCAATAATAACAAGATAAGGAAATAGCTCGAACATCCGGTGTTTACACCCCCCGCCACACGCCGAAAGACGGTTTGTGGGGTATTGATGTAGATGTATAAGACCTCTTTATAAGGAATTTTGGCGGGATGCATAGTGGTAATTTAAATGATTGTTTGTAAAATCTTCTACCCGATGGCCGATTTTAAATTGTCATCTTCTTCTATTAGCTAGAAAGTGTTTTGTAGAAGGGATGAGGCGACTAGACAAAATGAGGAGTGTGGTAGTTTGGCTTTGCCTTGCTTTGCCTGCTCTTAGCCAGATTGCTCTAAGTGGACGTAGGTGCAGAACAATAATCCAATGAATGACACTTAACAAAGCATTCAAATTAGGGAGTGACCGAAGTGTATGTCATTATTCAGCATCACTCATAACTCGGTGAATTCGTGCAATCACAGCCATCATTTATACAGAAAAAAAAAGTAAATTAAAGACATTTCCCTCTATCCTGAACCAAAATAAAGAGTAAAAATGCTCCATTCATGTCTGAATCGAAAGATGTGGGAAAGCTTAGGTAAGAATGGAAGTGTACCACTAATTATCGAGAGAAATAACATGTTTCTAGATAGGTAATAGCGCGATTTTTACGTATTTATGTATTTTAAATTATCGTTATAAGTATATTAACATTACACTCATATATTAGTGTAATAATATTGTTCGGTGTTTATATAGAATCGGTACATCAGTCGTTATGCCAAGGGTTGTTTCTTCAGTACCCCTATTTGGAAATATTGTCTTCCAGTGGTTTCTTTGTCACATAAAAACGATTATGACGTATTTTGTGGAGACAATCTGTCTAGAAACGCACTCTTTAGCCCAATTTAGCCCCTGTAGCCTACTATGACTGCATCGCTAAATGGCCCCTTTTTCGAGTTAGAAAAAAATAATTTTGTCCTTTACCCCTATACCCAGTTTTGGTATGTCTTCTTATGTAATATCTGAGTGTATTGTGACATAGCTGTATGTATCTTTATATAATAGTAATGTTGCTTGAATTATTGGTTGTTTATATTGTACACTTTGATGAGCCGTTATCTGGATAGGTTAAACTTATTTTATTTATTATACTTATATTGAAATAATAAATATATATGAATGAGAAAAAAGAGAACAGCTGTTATTTTGTGAACAAAAGACAAAAAGAAGCTGAAATTTGGAGAATACATACTGTTACCAGGCATCTTTACTTCAACATAGTTTATCACTATTGATAGAAACCTATTTAGAGAGAGAAAATCTTATGCAATTGCTTCTCCTGAGCAGCATCACTATTAAATTTTGGTTACATTGTGTCACTATAGTTAGATGGAAATCATTGTTGCCATCTCCGATAGCGGCGATCTAAGGGTTACGGGATTGATAACCCTTCGGAACACAGAAAATTCTCATTCTTTTACCAAAAATAATAATATGAATTTTCTAAAACCAAATACTTTGGCGATAATAAATGACAATTTTTACAACCAAGATTATTATTTAAAGCGAACATAATTGAATAACTGCGTAAACGTATCCAATTCCATTTAAGTTGGACGTATATTAAACACTGTATCAATAGATATTTTAGTTATACTGAGCGGCTGACGAAGTTAAGGTGGAGTATGGGATTGCCTGGTTGGGTGAGGTACGGTAGGAACTTGTCCCCTGGAACGCCGCTACGGTAACCTGAAGGGCTTCAAGAAAACTGCATGATAATAAAAAATGTAAATTAAATAACAAATTTTGTTATGCATAGACTAATATTGGCCTTCTAATAGTGGAAATGTATTAATTTTAGGGAAAATTTTTGGAATGAATTAAAGAATTTTTAAGCTAGAAAACAGATGTATTGTGATATTGTATTTTTATAGGAAGGAGATATTTTTGCAGTGATAATGTATTTTTGTAAACAGAAAATGAATGCACCTATTATAATAATGTATTGAGTAGCTTGATGGTTGATGTTCTGTAGTAGGCAAAAACGTTCTGTTATTGAAATAAGCATAGAATATTCCACTGTATAATTGTTAAGTGTAGTATTGTAATTATTGTAGAATAGTAATAAGTTACCTACGGACTATTAGCCCATCTGTAACATATGTAATAATAATATTGGTTCATCTAACTTATGACCACCCTTATATATTTCCATCAAACGTAAAACTCTTGTCAATCCATTAATGTCGTTTGTGCTGTGACTAATCCTAGCAGTTAAAATTCCGATGATAATTGATAGTTGGGCCCGAAGGCGTGACGATTATATCCATCGATATCTTTCTCTTATTAGAGATGTAATAATACTGGCGTAGCAGTGGATCAGAAAGGGATAAATCGATGCTGGGGAAGAAAAATATAGAGTTAATGAACAAGAATAAGAGGAAGTGAATCAATCGCAAGGACATAAGGCGAGAAAGAAAGGAAATTCTAGAATAAATGAGCGCTTGTCGAAATAATGGGTCGAAAGGGGAATGGGAGCTCGTGTGGGGAAGATGAAAAGAGTGGAAAAGATGGAAAAGGGAAAAAGAGAGTGGGGCAAACACGGGCCACTACGGAAAGTGTGTAATAAAGAGAGGTGGGGGTGGGGGAGGCCGTTTCAAATGATGTGGGGTATGCAAGGGAAATTTCGATGGAGTTGAGAGAATCCGGCCCAGCGAGCTCATTCATTATTCTGCCGACCTCTTGTGACCTTCCTTCCCCTCCATTGGTCCATTTCCCCTCACTCCCCCTCCACTTTTACGAGACCAACCCCAGTCCCCGCCCCTTCTCCTATTTGTACCCCCGTCAAATTCCCTCGCGCCATCTACCAGGGACCTAGCAATTAATCAAACGATCAATCAAGCTAATACCAGCTCTGAATACGGCCGTTAGGTCGCACTCACCATTCCTCCTCGATACTCTGGTTCGTCTCACGTACTCTGGTATGATTCACTCCTTCAGACTCCGATGGGCTGAGTTTTCGGCTTCTCGCTCGGTAAAAGGTGGCCGTCTTCAAGGAGATTGCGTTCCTCGACTTGAGATTTCATGCCGTGATTAACGTGAAGGGGATTTTTGCGCAACGCCTGGATGCTCTTCACTCCGCTCGCTTGGCTTCTGCATGCAAAAGACGAATTTGCGGCGGAAACTTTTAAATTGGATGACATGCTCGTTTAGGATGGGATTTGACTGTTTTTGTCAGTGTGGCGAACGCGAATATAATCCCCAGTTGAACACGATTTTAATATCCTTTCATTATAATTTCTTATCCTCGTTTTGTGATTGGCAGTTCACGTTATGTGTATCCCATCGTAATCTAGTAATTATTCTTAGTGTCAGGAAACGATTATCAAAGCCCTCTGTGGTATTTATGCGCAGTAGGTAATTATTCTGGTTTAGTTTGAAAATCAACTTGAAACATATAATAACATATAATAATTTCCATATTTTTTAATCGAAACAAAAAAATAATCCGAAATTTCATAATATTAGGATCCCTTCCTCCTACGACACTTCTCCTTGAAAACATTCACGTGAATAATGTTTATATCTTTATTCATAGGTCCAAAAGACTTTAATTATCGAAAGATTAAGAAAATTAAATGTTTCAGCAGATTTTTAGCAGACGCTATCGGAAATATCCCATTTCATTGAGATATTTCAATCTTCTCGTACGTTAATTTGTGAATAAAAACTTCTATTTATAAATTATTTTCATAAGAATTCCTCATGCCATATTTTGTAGCCATTTAGAGTTTGTTGTATTTAATTTTTTATCGAATCAACTCTGAAATGATACCATCAATATCTCAAAAAACAATGAACAATAATCAATATTACTTGATGGGCTCTTATTTTGTTCATTAACTATTTTATGGGCGTTGAGTTATATATGAGGGATAAATTATAATTTGATACATTTAAAGGTAAAACGGATGATAATGAAATGTTATAATTTTCTGCACTTCTAATCGTGCTTAATACTCTTTTCAATTAAAACTGAAAACATTTATATGTAGAGTGCTGAATACAATGACAAAAATAGACTTCGGCCTTTATGACTAGGCTTTGATTTTATTCATTTGAATTTAACTCATAACCAATTATGCTAATATATTAATCCGTAATACAAAGTAAGGTGTTTGAATAACACCATTTGAAATTTTATAAATTAAATTTACAAANAGGAGCATAACTGTATGATCTGATATGACTTTTCAACCCAAAGCTTCGAGTTTTTAAATGTATCTATATTTTCTAACTTGTCTGTCTATTTATTTTTAATGAATGTTTATACCAAATTTCTTGTGCCTATGTTTGTCGTATTGTTTAGAGGTTTTGATTTATTTTTCCATATTTAACTATAAATAATAGTATTAGTATAGTTTATTATCCGTAGGCAGAGTACAATTTCTATAGATTCGTCAAAAAAGTAAAACTTATGACCAGAGCCACGCCTAGCCTATCTGCCGCCCGGTGCGAGTATAATTTGCCACCCCTTAAAATTTAACACCAAAACCACATGTTTTTGGGTCAGCAGATAAACCCATTGTTTTATGATTTCGATCTCCAACTTGCATTGGTCACAAAACATCAGTAGCAATTAATTATAAATATTCTGTATCCTAGCGTAGTTGATGGTCATTATGAGTCAATAGTTGGACAATTATATGCGAGGACAATTCGTTTGAAGGACTCATTCTTTCCGCAAACGATACCCTATAACAATAAATTAAAAAGGTAACTCGAACGCATGGTGTTTACACCTCCTGCCACACGCCGAAAGGCGGCTTGCAGGTTATTTATGTAGCTGTAGATGTAAAATAATTCACATTGCTTTCGAGCATCATTATATCGACAGCAAGAGTCTTCTTAAGTGTCTATAAAACATGTAATTCTACTTGCAAATTAGGAAAGACTCATCAATTCTCTCGGGAGGAATTTTCCAAAACCCGAAGAAGGTTTATTTTCGTACTAGAAAATTTTGTATGGATTGCAATTCTTTGATTAAATCCACGGCACAAATATTACTTTCTTCTCTTGAGTATCCATAATTCATTCCTTTTAATGTTCGCCAGTCTTTTATTTCAGATCACAATATTTCCTAAATAAATCGTGTGTCTTATAAGGAAAACAACAAATTATGTTGTAATAATAATAATGTTTGGCTACGGTTCTGTTGCCGCCCCTGAGTTGCCGCCACCCGTAGGACGGAGCGGCTCTGCATATAACCTTACAACTTACGTACACAAATGTCATAAATAAATAACATTTTTATAAATTTGTATTTCTAAACAACCCATTCCCTTGATGTCCAAGGCGATTGTTTGACTCAAGCTCATTCATTATCCCATAAGAATACACATGGATTATAGGTTCATTTAGAATTAATTGTATTAACTAACAACAAAATTTATGAAGAGATGGCAATTTTCTGAGATTCCAGTATATGCAATTTACACGGTAAACACAAATCATAGGGACAAACATATGGCCATGTAAGGGGGGTTTCCTCATCAACCCAATTTTCCAAAGGACATTCATAAGTAGGTTTGTCATGATAAGATAATGAAGAAAAATTACAGTGAGAAAAGGGAAGATTTTTGAGGAGATGAACAGCTTTCTAGCACAAACGAGGTTTTAAAGATGTGAGTGTATGTAAATCTCACAAACTGCATAAGTATTAACCAATGCAAGTGTGTAATTTATTAGACTTCTACTAATATTCTTAGCCTAAAATTCTGTCATGATTATTATTTATTAAAAAATTGGGGTATGAATACGTTACATATTCAGTTACAACCTAATTATGTGGTAGAATACAGTTGTTTCCTTTCAAATAAATTTATTACAGAGCATTTACTTACATTACGATCTAGTTGGCATTTTTACACCACGTTTGCATATGAACTAAATTTTTTGACAGTGAAATGATATATTTGCCACTTAATNTAACTGATAAATAATTTTATTAAGCCTACTTAACGAATTACTTGCATGAGTACAGGTTGTACAACAATTGTAGGCAATTATTTTAGGTTATTAGTGAAATTATCATATAATATCTCCATATTTTAGGGAAAGGAGAGGCTATTTTGGCTTAACGTTGCCGTAAGGTTTAAATAATAACAACCCACTTTGTTCATGATATCAATACGTCTTTACGGTTCGTAGAATATCTTATATTATTCTCCCTGTTGATAACAAGTGAAAAGAGAAAATGAAGATGGCGAATTTTTAATAATAACTGATCACCGTATTCAGTAATTTCTTTGAGAAATTTGTCGATTAAAACTTCACGATGAATTTCGGTGTGAATTTACTTTCGGCGTGTATTAGATCTTCTTGAAACTCTGCTTTACTTTTAAATACTTGATAAATTATATTCAGACATGTGAGTGATTTTTTTATATTTGAAAAGCTTCTTTCAGATTTCAATTTTGCAAAATTTCAAAAGAATGTTATTGTGGAGTATGTTGAAATTTTGAAGATCAATGATGACAAATATTTACTTTTATACTTCAAATTATGATCATTTCATTCTTATTTTGAAGGTATTATTCTCCTTTGGGTCTATTGAGCTTCCTCTACCCAGTATATGAGTACCTAAAGAGAAGACGTTATTTTCAGGAACTAAGGTTAGTTTTACATAAATCGAGTGAAGGTCATAAAAAATTTAAGGCAATCTTCTCCTAGCTATAGAATTATAGTGTACAAGTTATGCGAAGAAATATTTTTGGGGTTGCCAGGGAAAGTTTCGGGACTTGATATTTTATATAATTTTTAACAGATACTATGGGTTTGCCTTAAAAGACGGAAATATCAATTTTCATACAATTGTTTGCATAGAAATACACACCACAATAATATTTTTTTCTGGACACACGAATCATTCATTACTTCTCTTTAAATTGGTTAGGCAATTTCATTTCAAATCTATGGTGTGGGCAGGGGATAACGACGCTTTTGTGGCCTAATTTGATAAATATAAAGATAAACCAAAGATTTGCATGCCAATGTGGTGCCAAACCACAGACCGAGATGCCGATATCATCTATTTTATTACGTCAGAGTTGGGATTAATGTATTGAAATTGGCATAAATAATCGTTAATTATCATTACTAATGAAGCGAGTCCACATCATGATATGACAAAAATAGTTTCGTTAGAGTTCCCCGTGCCAAAACATTCACCAACATGCCATACATTCGCCAATACTGTTATAGGCTAATTCCAATCCTTGAGATCATTAAAATTTTATAAATAGAATCAAGTTGGCTGCAATCTAAATATCGAATAACTTTTCATTCCTTCTAATCCTAATCATCTTAATAATTTTCATGAATTTGATGAATGTCATGAAAGAAAGTAATGTATTTTCTATAGAAGTTTCATGTTTTTGTGCGGTTTCATTATCTTATAGCTCCACCTCTATACATTTAATCAAATTATTAATTTATTTTTGACCAAGAACTTGCAACACAATTTATGATGCTTTTTGATAGGCATTCAATATGTTGGCTTAGTCAAAGCCTTATATTCAGGAAACACCGCATTTTCCATCGACTGTTATTTGCATATGCTAACTAAGTTGCAGTCGGTCTTTCATTCATATAGAATATAGATTGCAAAAATTAAGCTGATAAGGTCACTGAACGATAGATACGTGAATAACCATAATTATTTATCTTTCTATCGTATTTTACCATCTTTTATCATAAGTAAAAATCATAATCCACATACCTTTTGAAGTCAACATACTGAAAATCCTTCGAAAAGGAATACTCAAAGTAAAACTTTCTAATTTTCTGACTTTCAAGATAAATAATCCTTCCAGTAGAAAATATCATAAAGTAAAAGTTAATGGTAAATAAAAGTTCAAAGAGTGAAAGAACAGAAGTATCTAAAGAATCTTCCATGATCTGCAAAAAATTTTTACTTTTAAAGTTTTACTCTAAAAGGGGATAAGGAAGCAAAAAATTGAATAAACGTGCGGTAAATGTAATTAATATTTAAAATAATATCACAATTCTATCGAATGTTAGAACTTAAACATTAAGAACTTTTGAAAGTTTATAAACGTATCGATGTACCGCTAGTCCGGTGGTTAGATAAGAAAACAGTTGAGCAGTTAACTGGTTGAATCAATTAGGATTCAGCTGGAAAGATGTAGAAGTAAAGAGTTTAGGAATCTATTTCTTGGAGAATGTGTGGAATAACCAACAGAGAGTCATGACTAGGGGAATGAATGAGTACGAACTGAAAGAAAATCTGTGGTATTAGTATGAAAGAGATGTTTTGAGCTATTGAAAGCAAAAAAAGTGGTGAAAAAAGTGGTGAAAAAAGTGGTGAAAAAAGTGGTTTATGCGGAGAATTTGAAGGGCAGGTACTATAGAGAGGGAGAGAAAACTCTGGTTAAATTTGGTTAAAGATGTCTAGAAAAGGAGTCTTCTATGACATCTAAAATGTACAGAAAATTTGTGATAAATACGTGAATGGATGCGTCTAAAGTACACCAGGCTCAACCGAGGTAAAATATTACAAAAATGTTCGAATAAATGAGGTTTAATGTGCCTTGACCTAAAACGTAATAGCGTGGAAACGATGAAGATGAAATAAATTCGGAAGACTTCTATCAAAAGTGTTACTTCTTAAGTAAAATGAAAGAAGGGTGGATAGATGAGAAATTTAGGAAAAGGCTGAGGTCAGATAACTTTTAGGAGAATCGAAGAATTGTCAAATAATTAGATGGATATTTTTTTCTCATTCGGAGATGCTTATCTTTATTGTTTTTTCCTTTGGTTTGTAGCTAAAAATCTCTCTTTTAAACTCACCAATTCTGTGTCTTATACTTTAAAATGTGATTTTTCATCTTCCATTGCCTGCAATTTAACTTTATTAAGTTGTATATTGCCTTTTAATGATTCTCTGGGAGTGTGTTCCGCAACGTGGGATTTTCTTTGTCAACCTTGATTTGCAAAGATTTTCTCCATACTCTTTTCCTTTAATTTGTTTTTAATTATTCACTGTATAGACAATAACGACATACGGTATTAGTTGGAAGAGAGACCCCCATGGGCCTAACCTCTTGAATGAAGGGGCAATTTATCTATCTTTAATTATTTAAAGCAACATATTCGATGAATGTAACCGTATGAGTGTTATTATTATTTTAAACTTTTTTATCGGACAAAAAATACTTTTATGTCAAATATAAATGTTCGTAAGCTATGAGAAACAAACTTTAATATTTACAAACCACAATTTACCCCCTGTTAACTGTCGATTAATTAGATTAAATCTTGATAGCAGCCGACATATTTATTGCCAAGCGGGATTAGGTGCGAATTTACAAAGGACTATGCGGATCCAAAACCTGTTCGAAAGCACGCATAAATACAATTACGAGCGAAAAACACGTCTCTAACAAAAAGTAATGGGATGCCGTTTTCAATGTTGGCTCCAACTGAGATAACAGCCCTTGTTCCAAGTTTGTAAAAATTCTGGATTAGGGCGAATTAATGGCCGTGGCATTTAGTTATCATGCCCCTTTTATTGTTAAGCGATTTCATGAGAGCACAAACAGGGAAGAACTTTTTGTCTTCATCCTGTTACTTGATTGGGGTTCCATTGTGCTGGAAACATTCGTCCGCTTCCCTGCTAATTGTGTTAATTCTTGTTTATCCCCGTTTTTAGCAGCGAATTCATCAGATACAGATGCGGTATAAAATTAATATAATTTGAAGTCCTGTAAACAAATTGAGCAATGACTAATCTACGTCTAAAACCTGCACTTGGTTACCAGGTGTTTATGTAGCCATAACATTATTTTCTAAGCAGAATATTTAAAATATTACTTCATCTTATTGGACACATTTTGGAGAGAAAAAGTTCTTTCACATGATTATTTGATAAACATCAGCTACTACTCTGAGAAAACTCTAATACTTGTAAAATAAAAAACCTTCTCATTACTGCACTTTGTTCATTTTTTTCTTTGAAACGTTGTTGCGTGAGGATTTAAATTTAAATTTAGTTGGAGGATTTTACAACTTCTTGTGATTTAAATGCCAATAAAAGTTATATAATTGCAAAATTTACAAAAAGTCTCGTTGAATAAAATAAACTGTGAGAATATTTTAATTGGAATTCGTTAAATTATATCATTGTTTACGTGCTGTACGAAAATATTTTCTATATTTCGTACGTGTGGTTTAGTTCAGATTTTCAGTTCTGATTCTTCCCACGCAGACATTTAACAGAAATTGCCTACGTAAATTTGGTAACGGAAATATTTTTAGCGTGAATAAAGAGAGATAAGCTTCACATTATAGAGAATGTTACCCGAGGCTCAGATATGATTTTTTTATTTTTTATTCTCCGGCAATACTCTCAACCAATACTCTCTCAATTCATTCTCTCCGAAGTAAATAGAGATTGTAAACACTAAAATCCTTGAAAGTTATTCCCTAAATGCATCGCTCGCCAGATGATTGGTAGGTACTTATTCGGGCAAATTGAAAAAAGTGAACCCACTCCTGTTTCTGAGTATCAAAATTTATACACATCCGAAAAAGGAAAACTTCCTTTCTCTAATACAAACCGCAAACAAAAAAAAGACTCGAGGATCAAGAATGACGATTTCCAGAGCTTAATCTTCCGGCGGAAAATCGATTCCGCGGACGCTAATAAAGTATCGGCGAACTCTCGCCTTTTTTGTCCTTTAGGAGATAAAAGTGCTGAACGTAAAAAGGTAAAAGTATAAAATAAAAGTTGAAACCTTCGCCATAATCCCAAAGAGTGCCCATCACGAATTTTTCCCTCCATTTCTCCTCCCTTAGAATCAGACAGAGGGATATTTGCTTTGATAACTCCCTCTCCCATCATTCCGAGCAAGGATGCCGTCAGAAGCACCACCGTTACTCTGCCTGATAACATATCTCAGAAATCCTTTTGTATTTTCCATCCAAGGGAACCAATCCATTGGCCTCCAACTTCGAATGCCCCATCTTCTTCCACCCAAAAACGCAAGCGCTACCATCATTTTTTCTCCACCCCCACCAACCCAACCAGCACCTGCAACCTTAAAATTCTTATTTATTCCCTTTCTTCGTTTGGTACGCTTTCCTGTGACGTGCGCTAGCCTCCCCTCGGGGTCAAAACGCCATTATTTGGATTATGTTCTTTTCTGCCGCGATGGCAGGGAAAAAATGCCCGAAACTAAAAAGGGACGGATTGCATGTATGGTTCCCTTTTCCCCTTTCCGATTGCGTCCTTTATTCTCCTTTTTTAGCCCCTTCATCTCCGCGCCGCCAAGTTCCGCATCGCTCCTTCCTTTTTACGGGAAGAATGGCGCTTTTGTTCTCTTTTTCTCTGCCCGCGACGAAAGATAGGCAACGGAGATGAAATTGGCCAAAAAAATGGAGAGCGCTGCGATGGAAGGAGTTACTCTTTTCTGGGAACGGTGCGAAGGGCTACTCAGGACAGGGATGTGTAAAAAAGAAGTCTCTATCAGCATGAAGAGTTGAGCCGAAGGGAAAAATACGAGATAATGCGATGGAATCGGGGTCAAAGGAGTGGGGAATTCATTCTTCGGCGATTTTCTTTGCAATTATTCACACTGTGACGCATTAGAGTTATGGTTCCGGGCATCAGTCGTTTTAACTGCGGAGGAGGAGTGAATAAAAGAACGGAGGAGGTGCAAATTGAATAAAATTCTCTTTGACCAAATAATAATTATAATAAACCAAGTAGTACTTGCCGATGTCCCTGGTATATATGGATTCAATGTAGTTATCACTGTTCCCTTCACATCAATAGCGCAGTAAAACCTATAAAATCTTGATCTAAAACAAAGTTTTAGGATTCGAGAATAAATTGTAATTTGATAGAAGGCACCGTCAACTTAGAAATACTAAAACAAAGAGTACTTTACCATGAGTATTTAATAAATGTGAAATATTTTGGTATTGCATGACCAATCAGTACGTACTAACGTACAAACATATGGTATCATGAACGGTATCTAGCCACCATTTTCTGAAGAGTTTTCTGTTTTATTATGAATTATTAAAGAAAATGTTTGACGGAGTCTAATATTTATATCCTAAACTATGTACGAAGAAGTATTTCAGAGAGCGGGAGTAAATAATAATTCTGTAGTAATACAATGTTCATCCCCAAACACTAGAAGTTTAGGTTTTTTGAGTAAAAAAATATTTTATTCTAGTTGATGCCTTATAATTAACGTATATTTATGAGTTGTCTTCCTCAAAAAGAGCATTTGAATCCTAGGATATTGAACTTCATGATATGATTTTTTTCTTCGTTGAGGTAAATCTATTTCGAATCTAGCTATTAATGAGGTATTCCTGTTTCGAGAGAGAATCGCAAGGATAGGAAATATTCATCGGAAACGAGTTTTTTATTCNGAAAATGTTTGACGGAGTCTAATATTTATATCCTAAACTATGTACGAAGAAGTATTTCAGAGAGCGGGAGTAAATAATAATTCTGTAGTAATACAATGTTCATCCCCAAACACTAGAAGTTTAGGTTTTTTGAGTAAAAAAATATTTTATTCTAGTTGATGCCTTATAATTAACGTATATTTATGAGTTGTCTTCCTCAAAAAGAGCATTTGAATCCTAGGATATTGAACTTCATGAGTTAACGAGGTAAGACTGAATTGAACTATACTATCTGAAGGTAAAAATATAGAATATGTTCAATAGTTATATAATTGGATAAGTGCTAGAGAGAAAGAGATGTATTGTCCAATTTGGTTGAGATTAGGGAATGTATACTGCCTCCCTTCAAATATGAGAAATAGTTAACTAAGGAAAAATTAAATAGCATTTAGAAGGATTTGTAAGGTGAGTTGGTTGAGACAAAGAATGGCTTATGTTTTAATTAAAGGAATTAATTAAAGCGGGAGAAATATCGCACTAATAATACTTCAGAAGTTTAATCAGAATGAGCAAAAATGTTTATTATATGCTTATTTTATTTCCTAAAACGTTTATTATTTAGATGTTTACCTCTTTGTTCTGAAGAAGTGACTTGTAATAGTGCCACTCTGCGAAAATGTATATTCAAACACAATTATTTTAAAAGTATTATCTCTTGAACTAATATCGCAAAATAAGTGCATATACATATCCTACGGTTATTTATATTGTATTTTTGGGTTCTGAAAAAATTAAAATAAGAAAGGGAAAATTCCCGATAAGCCATACACACTTTTCCATAAACTCACTTTCTTCATGCTTAGAATGTAGTGCATGGTTCCCTACGCAAATAGAATGCAACGAGAATTGCATTTAGAGATAGCTGCATAAGCAAACAGGTGCTTAGAACCACAATGTGGACAGGGATCGCGACCCATTTCGCTACTATGGCCATGTTAGAAAGAGCAATACTCTTCAATGACATTACAACCAGTGTCGTTAAATTATGCCAGAAAACCAAAATTGGTCAAGTCCCTGCCCGGAACAGCTGTAGATGCTAAACACCTTTGAATATAAATTTGAGAGAAGGACGAAGAATATGGAAGAACAATTTCAAGGTCTCTACAGAATTTAGTTCTTAAAAGATAGTTTGTGGCCTTCATTAAGTTCACAATCGAATGAAAATCTTAAATGTTTAAAAAATATACTTTTATAAAAATAAACGCATATAAATTATGAAAGTGTATTTCAAATGTCAACGAAATTGAAATAAAGGACTGGGATTCCGAATAGTCAAGTTCGTAGCGGGTTTGCTTCTGGTGAAAGCGGTCCAGAGTTTGGTATCAGATTGGGGCTCACGTGTGCAAAATGATCTAAGTTATCGCAGCAATTAAAAATAATACTACAACTGAAAGAAGAAGAGAAGAATCACCTGTGGCGATATTTCGTACAATTTTATTTCTGTTATCTACATCTACATAGATACCCTTCAAGCAGTCTTTCGGCGTGTGGTAGTGGGTGTAAACACCAACACTCTTTGGCTTATTGTTGTCGTTCCTTCGCGGAAAGAATGAGTCACTAAAACATCTTGTCCTCTCACCTATTTCTCTTACTTTACACTCGAATCGGCACAAGTAGGAGGGGGTCGCATATTACTGCTAATGTACTACTTTCTCTGAATTTATCAAGCAATCGTAGTCTAATCTCCTCTTTGCCAATGTTTCCCAACCTGCGTCTCAGAACATTTTCATTCCGCTTTTTTATCGTAGCATTCTTAGCAAACCGTATCGCTTTGCGCTGCACTTTCTCGAATTCACGAGTATACGTTTAATCCGCTAGATTCCATCTTCTCGCTACATATTCCAGATGGGGCCACATCAAGGTGAAATGAAATTAGTTTATTTATATAAATTTAGTTAAGTAGTTTATTAGTCAACATAAGTGACATGCGATTACAAAAAAGTGTTATATGTATAGAAAACAACTTTTATGGAACTGTTTTAATGGGATTTCTAATAAACATTTCGGTACCAAGGTTGTTAGAATGACACAGAAAGGAATATGTAATTACACTGCAGAAAATGGAAATAATTTCGTAAGAATCAGAGGAGAAGAGGGAATTAGAGATTTCGATGAAATTTGATACTCGTAAATTAAAATTATGGTTTAATTTTCTTGAAGTATTCCTTTGCTTCACGATTGAAGCAAGAAAGTGAATGTGATGAATTCTTGTCAGCTTAAAATATATATTTAGCGTAAGTAAAATGTTATTTAAAATCAAAACATTTGGTGAAACGGATAGTCACTTCGGTGTCACACCTCGGTGAAAGCGGTTCCGGGTTCGATTTCTTCATGGGAATCACTTACGAAATGACCGAAGCAGTCGAAGCACTTTTAAAATTACTACTAATACTACTATTCAGTGAAGCATAAAATATGTTATTCATATATATTATTCAAACCCATTATCTGCTAAAGAAAAGATGACTATTCAATCAAATAGTCTTATTGAATAATATTCTTGAACAAATGCACAAAACAAACAGGGTCTCCTTATTTCAATTTTACTGGTCATGTATCAGGAGCTTAAAATTCTAAATTACGAAATTACTAAATAATGTAAACTTATATATTATAAATAATATACTGTTTATTTTGAAAGGATTTTATCCGCTATAGTGAATTTTCTCATTGTGCATTGGAAGTGATAAATTGATATTCATCGCATTGGATCCAGACCCACATACTATCTTCAGGACATTCATATTTCTTTCCATTTGGCCACCAATAAAGGGGATTAATCGTGAAAGAATTCTCAAGTCCGCACTCCTTGAGGGGATTAGCGGAGAATGAGGAAATAGTTCCAAACGGAAAACAGCGCTGTAAGTTCACCACCTTCGCTTTGATGAGTTTCCGGTCAGCCGTCAGCAATAACAGGCAATCACTGCACTCGCAAGTTCACGGGTTCCATTTTTCCTTTCACCTCTGAAGGCTGCTTGGATGTTTAATTCGTTGGCCTATGCGTATGGAAGTATTTCGAAGAAAAGAATCTGAACTCATCTGCATGTTATTCAATCAGCAGTCGGGTGAAGCCCTTCCTTTCAGAGAAATTTACTTGATTTTTGTACTAACGAAGATCCTAGATAAGAAGTACGAAGAGGGAGAGTAAATAGCTAACACCAAAGGAAAACTTATCTTATAGAGAAAATAGGTCAAGTGCCTTCCCTCGTAATAATGAAATTGATTTACAGTGTGAATGTCTAACGGAGAGTGGAGTATTTGATGACCAAGTCTCAACCTTCAAAGTAATAAAGTAATTTAATCCAATTCTCAGGCTACTTTTATAAAATTAGCAATGTTTATCGTCGTCGATTTCAAAATAAAGGTCACCGTCAATAAATTTTCCTTCTTTTTATTTACATGCCTCATTTTTTCATTATAATTAATTTAATAGTAATTGGCTTATTCCACAACCCCTCTATGAGAAGATTTTAGTTCCATTTTATGAAATAGAAATCGCAGAAATGAGCCATGATAAAACCGTAAATTTATTTTCACCTTAATCGTTTGAAAATCAATTTCAATTCTTCTGGTGCTTAATGAGAATTAAATTTATGGTCCATAGTGAAATCATTTTTCAGATACATTGCTCACCACACCTCATCCCATTCAGAGATATATAGACAAAGGAATGTGAAAACCGTTAATTGATTGTGGAATTCCAGGAGGTGTATTCTCATCGGAATCTCATTACGTTCTCGTTTGGCAATTATAGTAATTTCACTATTTTGGGCAGAAGGGAAAAAAATTGAAAAACACAAAACACTTGGGTTACTCCTTCTCTGCGATTGCTTGAACTATTAGAATTATAGGATGGTATTTGCATTTTCATTGAAGAATTAGGTTGTTCATAGAATAGAATGAACTTGCAAGGAAAGCTCTGCATAAAATAATGCGATGAAATACATTTCAAGATAAACTAAGCAGAGAAATAAATTAAGTAAAATCGTTATTTAGAAGGAAGGTTCCTACAGTACATCCTATAGTTTGCGGCAAGAATGGCCTGCGAAGTCTGCAACATTTACAGGAGGCACTTTTTCGTACGCCTTCGTGTTTTGCTGCCCGTTTCGTCAATGCCTCACCAATTGAATAGGTTAGTTTCCCTTCTCTAAATGACAGGAAGAAGAACGACTTGATAGAAAGAGTAGTAAATAGTCGACCGTAGTTACGGAGTCAAATAGTAAAGTGAATGCTCTCACCTACGTGTTGAAATTGCACAAGAGATTGGAGTTTTATTTTTTAATCAAACATCCCTTCCTCATCAACTTCTCAATCCTAAAAAATATACAGTAGCTTCCCTCCTATATATTATCGCACGTCGCAGCATTTTCACAAGGAAAAAAAGTATAAGAAACTTTCAATAAGTGAGAATAAAATTAAAAATAATTTCATGATAAATAAGAATCATATTAATAACTATAATGAATAATAATATCCAATCCTTAATTATACTGCTTCTTTGAGATTATCGGTTAAGTGTTTAGGTAATCTTTATAAATGGTCGATTCAATTTATTGCGTATTATTAACCTTCAGCTACTTAAGTACATAGTATATTTCAGTGTTAGTATTAACTAACAATGAAATATTGAAGGAGTAAGTGTGATATATCCGGCTATAGATTCAGATTACATCAAATTTGTCTCAAAAGTTAATATTCATCTACATGAAATTTAGGAATTGGGGGCACAAAATGCATCCCAGTGAAATTCATAATGGGTAGATATGAATAAAAAAATCTAATAATACAGGCCAAAAATCTATTATATTCTCTTATCACCAAAAGAAGTTCACATTGCTGAAATAAACATACAATCTTGTATATTGTTACACCATCTAATCTCACCATCAGTTTACCAGATTCATAAATATGACGGAGCAAATAATAATGTCAATTATCTATAGCACAACTACAGGGGAGTTATAAAAAATATAAACAGGTTACATCTGTTTTAGCTAAGTTTCTGATGGTTGGGCAATTAAATCGAAGTGAATAGACAAAAGAAAATATTTTTAGTATTTCAACAATCAGCTACTAGAAGGTTTTTTTCTGTCTTACGGCAAGATCCGAGAGGTTTTACCTCTTAATTTAATATGAGGTTAAAAAAGAGCTAAAGCTGGAAAATTATCTTTGTAAAAGTACACCACATCAACCGTCTCATTCTCTTCGCTTCGACTATAATTACATTCGCCATGTACTCGTTCGCGAGCATAAATTTGGAGGACACTCACCTATTTCGTCTTCTGTTCTTCCGCTGACATTGAATTGGGGGATTGGTAAGACCGTGGACCATGAGTGTGAATTCCGTTCAAAAGAGAAGAGACTGAAAATAGGGTAAGAAGAGGAAAGGTGAGGGAGGCTTTGGCTCTTCTTTCTGGGTCTCATCAGAGACGTCATGCGGAAGTTCCAGACTACGGAGAGATCTAGGCCACCTATTTATTTGCTTGGATGTTTTTTTACCAAGTTTCCGCGACTATCCCGGTAGATAGAAGAAATTTCCTTCAATTCCCTTAAAATTTTATTCTCAAAAATACAACTTACGGACAGACATTCTTGATGAAGCGATTTAATGTCAAAATTTAGAAAATCACTGCGTAATACTGGATTTCGATAGAAAATTGCATTTTGCTTAAATTGTTCCTTTGTTGCCAGAAATATTACTGAATTCGGTGGGTCATTTCAACCTTTTGAGGAACACTATTTTCATCCAATTTTAACAGCGAGCAAGAATCAGAAAGATGTAAAAGATTTATAAAATCTCCTCGTTGAGAAAATGTTATGCATCGAAAGATTCATAACGCGAATTTTCACGAGATCCATCTTAAGGATTAGGTCATATCTTTCCATAACAGAATCATAAATTAAACCTTGCTGATAAATGGGTTTAAAAAGCTGAGTAATGATAATATGAAGGACATGGACAAATTATAAATAAAATAAATAATTGCTCAAAAGTTTAATGAATTACTAAAAATAATTGGATTAGAAATGAATTTTTTTACCTAAATATCAGAGAATGGCCCCTTCTTCATAACACTGAAGACATTTTATGAGTATGATGTAAATTAAGATCTTAATTTGGATTCAAAATGCCGATTTTCATTTTAACAACAACATTACGGCAATAACCGAGTAGAATCATTAAATTCTTACGTTATGAATTAATCCTCATGCACAGGATCGTACTTATAATTGTGAGGGAAGAAGCTGTGGACATGAAGAAAATCATCTCGGGTTCTCAACCGGGTAAGTTCACAGAATACCGAGGTTTCGGCCGTCGACTTGGTGGCCATCCTCAGGAATGTTTGACTTTAAAATGAGTGACGTAATAACACCGTTATTCCGTTCTTTGTATCACTTGGGGAGTGATATTTGGGGCTTGGCGTACAAATTCATTTTACTGGGTGTGACGAGATATCTCGTCATAAAGAAATTGCTCTCCATATGGGCGTGACGAGTTAACTCGTCGTATTTTTCCCATTATAACACATGCACGTGTCGAGATATTTACTCATTCTTTTTTCCTGTTATTCGCTGGACTTTCAACGTAAGTAATGCATAACAGATGCACGATACTGAAGAACACTCAAAGGCTGGAGAGGTGTAAACGAGATCCTTCCCTCGTTATGAGGGGTTGCGTAACACTTCAACGACGAAGGATATTTAAGCACTGATTCTAGCGGAGATAGAAACGATTATCACAGAGTCCTTCAAGAGCCTGCCGGATGCGTCTCCGTCAAGCTTTGAAAACTCTTATTTCCCTATACAATTCGCAATTGAACTTTTAAAATTTATTGCAGTACGCTCTTTTACTGTTAAATATGTATTTCCCTTAATTGGAAATTCGTTCGTAGAAAATAAAATGGCTTCAGTCGTTACTTGGTGAATTTCGTACATATCAAAGATAATTCTATTAAACTTTAAAATTCCATATTTTAACTTACGTATTTGCGGCCTTGTTGTCGTTACAGAATAGCATCTTCAAGCCAACAAAGCAGTTTCAGAGATGGATATGTTACAAGTGAAACCAAGCATTGACCGCAATTATGCTTTAAATTCGGAATTTCAGTTAAAAAAGTGTTCTTCTTCTTACCGTTACAACGTTTGTGCTGCAGTGTCGCGATGAAATCATTTTGCAGTTAATTTCAAATGTTATAGGCTCTCTTATTACTTTCTTTAATGTAATGCTTTATAAAACTCCTTTACCCGTAAATGAGTTCCGTTTTACCGATGCATTTTAATTTCAGCACGTGGAATGTCGGGTGATATTATTTTCACTGCAGATTCTCTCACCCGAGGGACAGTTTTTTTCAAATTAAAAGCATCTCCATTATACTTCTGAAAATTCTCCTCTAGTAACAGTCAGGAAAATTATTGCTTCTATATAACTGTAAGGAACTCATAACATGAAGGGCCAGTGCTTAAAATAAAGTAAACATTAGTAAGATGTTATCACGTTCAGTACATACATATACCTAATTTACAGCTCGCTTACATTTAATGAAAATTTCACTTCCTAATTAAGCGTAATTACGCCACACTCAACCGCACTTTCTTCGTGACTAATTTTTAAGTAAATAAACTCCGAAAGCGATGAGTCAACCGCACTTCGTAGAAGCAAACAGTAATCTCGTTTCCAGAACTCTACTATTGTCTGTCCAACATCATGAAGACACAATGGATTTCTTATGGCCCCGTGCATTTCTTATGGGAGATCGGCGCGCGATGTTGCCACTTTTGGACAGTTGGCAAAAATTAATTTTTAATGCTTTTATCACACAGCAAAAGTAATTCCGCACAGCATGGTGCAATTTAATCAATGTTAAATAATATCGTAATCGAAGGAAAAATAGGAAAGTGATACTTTCGAGAAAATCGGGAATAAGTTGCGGTTTTCTTTGAACC
>KZ308841.1:831644-921472 GCA_000376725.2 Ladona fulva
AATATCATTCATTTTTATACAGTCCTTACAGTCTGTTAGCTTACAAGGAAAAATTACAAAAATCATCGAAATATAGGACCATAATTCTTTCAAAAGTGAAGTTTGTCAGCGAGGTTCTCCTTGGCCAAAAAATATTCATCAGAAGGTGACTAATTTGTCATAAAATGTTAAAAAAGTCATTAACAATATTAAATAAAGTAAAAACAATATCACATAAAAAAGGTAGTTGAGAGAAAATTAAGCTGTAACAGTGGGTATACTATGTAATATATTGAAATACACAATTACTATGGAATATGTTGAAATTAACAATTGCAGTATTACATAATTTACAATGTTACACAATTTTCAATATTACCTATATCATAATTTACAGTATTACATATAATATAATTTACCATATTACATAATTTACATTATTACAAATTAAGTAATATATGTTATGACATGTGATTAATAGTTTACGGCAATTACATGCAATATTTAGGGAAATACAGCATCTCATTGCATGAAAATCAACCGCAATATCCAGATTAATAGTGATCCGCTGCGGGTACCCTGACAGCAACACTCAGAGGGTGGAATTAAACGTTCACGGGCCGCATAAAGCCCGCAGATCGGTTTGGGAACCCTTGCATTAGATGAATTCACTTAGCGCCGTTCTCTTCTGATGACGCAGCGTGTTTCACGCAACAGCACCGCAGGCTGCATAATCACAAGGATACACAGTTACGCAGTTAACCCGTTACACCCTTGAAGATTCTCATTTCAAAATATGAGTATGTATTCTCTTTATCTTTCCAAAACGATAACATTTTTTCTATTTCTGCCCCATATTTTAATCCAAGTAACAGTAGTGAGTTGGAACAGAGTGGGTGAGAGAAATCATCACTTTTGCGGAATTCTCCAAGAAATGCATCCAAGATCCTAAACTTAGAGAAGAATATCTGTACTAAGCACTTTCTGAGCAATGTAGATTCCATTTTTTTAGAGGGGCTCTAGAGCCTTCCACATCATGGAGCCACGTTAAAATAAATGTCACGGCAGACGTTTTTCTGAAGAGTTGTTTGATGTAACTATAATTCTATCTTGGAAATAAAAATCTTGCGTATTGCTCATGATAGACCTCTTTTAAAAGAAATTTAACCGATAATATTTACTTCTGTTGGAAGGCAATGAAATGTGATGGATTTTCTTTAATAACGACGTTAATATAAGCTAGGAGAAACGCATAATTTTGGATGAAGAAATGAAAGAGAAACATTCTGCCATAGCCGGGAATACGAATCCGGGTCTCCCACTTTCCGTACGGTTGCTCAGACCTCTAAGCTACCACAACAGAACGATCTCTCTTTCAATTTTTTGGGCAATGATGGGACACTGTGTGCTACGGAGGATCCATCAAAGATGGCACCACCCCTTCGCACATGCGGGACATCGAAGTCAGCCTCAACATCATAGTAGACTTCCTAAAGGCCGGAAAGGCGAAGTAGATAAGCGATGGTAAACGTATGGTTCACATGCTTCATATTAGATGAAGAAATGAAAGAAAAAGTCTGCCGTACCAGTAGCAAGACCCGCGTGAAGAAGAGATCGTTCTGTAGTGGTAGCTTGGAGATTGGAGCATCCATCCAGAAAGTGCGAGGCCCGAGTTCGATTCCCGGCTACGGCATACTTTTTCTCTTTAATTTCTTTATGTAATTTCAAGCAGGTGAACAGAGGGAAAGCAAGGATTATTTACGGAGCCTTGGGGTATTGCTGGCATTGTCATGTTATCTCATCTTTAAACAATTTACATCGAGACAATGGTGATTATATTTTGTCAGTTCTTGCAGCATGATCTGCGTAGTTGGAGGAGAGTGATAGGAATAGAATACGATGAAGGTGGCACTTAGCTGAGATCGATCCCGTCACAGACCGCTCTTTCCCGCCACGAAGAGAAGTAGAAATGGATGCAGCAGCATCGAAGACGAAATTGAACAACATTGATCCGCGGAGGTGCGTGCGCGCGCTTTTGGTGATTTGAATAGATGAATACATTACCTGGCATTGCTAGATGACTCCCTTAAGGATTCTAAATTCTTCCCTTCCGTGCATGCTTCGGGGGGAAAGGAAAATCGGGCAACTTGCAAGGAGTCGAGTCCCTCTTCGACAACTAACCTTCTCCCCTAAGGGAAAGAGAGCGTAATGCAGGCAATTTAATTGAACGGTAGTTTCCGAGTTTCGGGGCGCGTAGAAGACAAATGGATTATCGGAAGTATCGCCGGAAAACAGAGTTCTGCGAGTATTGATGCGCACTTGATGGGAATGGGAGTTTTACGGCAGTTGCAGTTCTTGAGAACTTCGGGTCCATGATAAGGAACTTCTTTTCATACTTCGATGCGTAAATTCGAGCGTGATCATATAGAACGGTTGCAGGAGGTTCATTCTAATGCATCTCATTATAGGATGTGTGTCAACGTAAGCGGTCCTGCATTCACCACTATGGAAAATCGAAGCGTATCTACCGTTGTCGGTAAGGTTAATTACATAATTTGCTAAGGAAAAAATCAGCGTAGAGAATTTTCTTTGTAATATTATAATATTAGTAAGTGTACAAAAAGTTTTTTTTTCAAAATGTTCGTCATGTAAAAGATTGATGGATTGAGTCTATTTATGGGAAGGTTGAGTTATAATTATTTGATTCAAAAGAGATTTTAAGATTTAACTTTTGTTAACTTAATAAGAAAGAGAATTTAATTACGGAAAAATTATTATGATAGTTCAATTTTTACGTTCTCATAAACGGATCATTTGTTACTTTTAGTAGATTATTATTTAGTATTATATTTTAATATATGTTATGCTTATTTTTTAGTAGATGTAATTTTGTCACCAGAAATAACATCCCTTAAAGAATTAGCGTGATTGAATCGAAATATCTAAAATCCGTCATCAAAACAAAATCAAGTAGATGATATATCCACTTCAGTGCAATGGAAAGAGGTATGGATTTATGAAAATATTTCTAAAAACTAGATACGTGTATCTTCGCAATATCCATCTTTAGTAGTAATTGGTTAATGCTTTTCAGTCGATTTGAATGTAGCTAAAATAAAATTACATGTTAAAAATGGTTGAATGAAAAGGTTTGAAATAAAATATAGGTGATATTTCATTCTATTTTTTTATAGAAAGTACTACTAAGTGCTTTTACGCCTTTGAGAGACTCCTAATTGCAAATCTGGTTTCTTATTTTTTTTAACCAGAAAGAACTAACCCGATTCTCTAGTATACGAACAAAAATATACGAGTGATTTGTCATATGTGATCTATGTGGCCGTTGTTTCAATTTATAACTAATTAACCTAAATAACTTGATTTGAAGTTACTGAAATTTATATTTAAAAAAAAGAAATTTGCAAGCACCAGATACGCCAAAAACCTGACAGTTTAATGGAGAGTAAGTGCATAAATGCGTGGAAGTCCTGCAATATTTTACTGACTTTTATTTAATGGAGATGTTAGGACAGTGTTCGGCATTCTCGAAAAAGTTTTCCACTATTAATATTTATGTTTTAGTTTTTAAAACGGCCACAATATCTTTATAAAATAAAAACTACTGACATTCAGCGCAGCCAGCGCGTAGTGTAAATTTTTTACGATGCAAATGTAGTGTAAATTGTGTACATACAGTGTAAGTAGTGTAAATATATACGCCTTGATGTAGGAAATTCCTCAGAAAAATAATTATGTGATGAGTACTGCATTTACTTTCAGCATTCATTTGCATACGATATTGTTCAAGATATTTTTATAAAAGATTTCAAAGCAGTACTACTATTCAAGCAGTCGTAATAATTGGTTTCAGTAAAACTATGGCATAAATTATGAGCAAATCAAAATTGATGTGTAAAATGTAACCTTTACTCGCTGAAAAAAAACTCGCTAGATTTTGCCTACTATGAGCCAAAAGCGTGACACCCGCGTGCCTCCCATGGAGTTCCAAACACTTAAATGTCCCGTAAGGGTCATAAAAGGGACAGCTGTAGAAGGGCACAAGGCAAGAGAACCTTGAAAGGACTCTTATCCCCCAATGCACTAAGATCACCATTATACAAACGTCCGAGATATGTTATCCCAGCTCCTTCAGAACAAAATCTTTACATTTTGATCTGATATCCTATAATGTATAATATAAACAAATTACCACAGAGAGGAGAAGAGTAACCTGAAATATAGCAGCTTAGTCTAACGTAAGCGCTAAACTTTATATTTTTTATTGTGGGAAGAATTATGGAAGTACTTTAGCTCGACTCATAATTTGCATGGGCCCCTTGAATACATGCAACCAAACAATTGTTTAATTCTTTGTTCTTCTGGAAATTTGCATTTTTAAATTATAACATTTATCGGAAAGGATAGAAACTGAATTACAGAAAATAATAAAAATTTTAGAATGGATTGAGTTCTTAATAAAAAATATTTAAAAGTCTTTATTTTTATAATTTTATGAGATAAAATCGTTAATATTTAGAATTTTTAAAAATAATAATCACAGGTCATCACATAATCACTAGATATAATGATGAGGAAAGAATTCAAATTTTAGAATTCAGGAAGAATGTTTCCCCATCCTGCGAATGTTAAGGCTAATTAAATTAATTGACAACCAAAATAATCGTATCGTTCGAGTTAGATAGGATTTCCTTCAGTGCTCGAAATTACGACTCCCAAATTGGGGTAATTGACTACTTAAATCTCATATTCTTAATAAGAATACCTTTTTAAGATGGAATGAGACTTCTCAAGAAAAAGTGGATGTGAAAAAAGTCTGATAAGACTGAGATTAACCCGAAATCTTCCCAAGCAGATGCTGTGGCCAATTAGGTTATCGAGGCAGAGCATTCAGATGAGCCGTTTTGGGATATTTTGTAGTCAATGGCGAAGTACTTTCGTTCGTCTATGAAGCATCTTCTTCAGCCAATGTCCTCATTTAGACACAAAGTGGTGGGTAGGAGAACCCATCTTAAGCATAACACATTTAAAAGGATTGGAGACTTCGCGTAAAGGCGTCTTCAGAAACCTCTTTACAGTAATGGATAACCCAAAAACTTACCATTAAGTGAGTAACAGGAATATCTTTTGTGTTCATAATTATATGATTTTGTGTTCCAAATTCTGAATTGTGAAGTACAGAATCTCTCCTTCTGTTGTTCACAGTTCTTACAAAACCTCCTCTCATAAGCGCCACCTTCCATGCACATAACTCGAAAACATTAATCCTCTCATATTAATCTTAGCTGAATTAAAATAAAAAAACACTGTTCGTTCATTTAAGAAAGTGAAAATGTTTCCAGAGAAAGGCATTACTTAAAGCGAGCGGCGAGAGTTTCCGACCTCTCCATTTCGGAAAGAGAATGCTTCAGCTATAAATTATAAGTTAATAGACTCTGGAATACGAGCAGCAGCCAAACTTCTAGGTTTATTTACAAAGAACACAACATTCTTCGCATCCGTGTATACTTTTTGTATTTATTGACCCCTTGAAACTTTTTCAAGGCAGCTCCGAAAGAATCTTCCGAAGTCCACACAGGAAATTAAGAGGTATTAACCTCAGTCGGCTCTTTGGCTCTGTGTACTGTGAAGAGATCTTCCGTCGAACGCAAAACCTTTTTTTCGACCTATTCTTATCTTCTTAAGTCCCCCATCGCGTCCTTTCTTCCTCTCTTATCTTTATCTCTCCATTTCCCTCCCTCTGTCACCCATTCTTTCTCTTTTTTCTTTGCTTCCCTCATTTCCTTTCCCAAGGTCTTTTTTCCTCTACCCTTCCCTTTCACACTAAGCTCAGTTTGAAGTCACCCTCAAGAAAATCCTCTGTTTCAAACAGCGATTTTGTTAATTATGCGAAAGAGACTTCTTTGTGATGAGTTTACATCTCTAATTCTTTTCCATTTTACTTAAGTTTTGATTAGATATCACAATATTTTTGCATGTAGAAATATATCACTCTTACAAATTCTCTCTATAAAGCTGATTGTATGTAGCTGCGATCATAAGGTTAAAGAGCGATCTTATGACTATGTTTAGAGAGCGATTTCACCTTGCTCAGGCCCCATCTGGAATATGCGGCAAGTATATGGGATAAAACGGATGAAACGTATACTCGCGAACTCGAGAAATCGCAGCGAAAGGCGGCACTTGCTATAAATGCTACAAAATAAAATCAAGCTCTACGAAAATGCTCTCAGGCGCAGGTTGAGAATCCTAAAATGAAAGATTAGAAACAAGGCTGCGACAGCTTGACAACTTTAGAAAAAGTACATTTGCGGAAGACGTAATCGGTATTATACGACCTCCCTGCTACTTCGGCCGATCCAAAAATGAGAGTAAAAGGAAAGAGATAGTTGACAAAATATGTTCTCAGATTTTTCATCCGCTTAACCTCTATGTTTAATTGTCATTTCTTACCTAAGCCTTTCAGTTTATCACAGTCAGTTTTAGTAATAATTTTTCTAAAGGTATTCATTGCGATATTAGTCATTTTATCACGGAAGTTCTACTCAAGCATTGTGGAACGATTAGAATTTGCATCGTATACCCTTTATTTTCTCCTAGTCAACCCCTGTTTCTGCTTTGTCGTTTTTCCTCATTTATTTAATTTGAATAAAATGATGCCTCTTTCCAATCAAATACGGCTTTAAATATAATATATCTCTCATTCATAATACAAAAATAATTAGAAGTAGTACGCTGGAAACCTTTTACCGTAAAAATCCTGAATAAACGGGAAAAATGTGTGGATTTCATTCCATTTGATACAACTTCCGCCTAATGATTTTAAATAGAGAAGTAACTCCTAATTCCAAAGTAATTTATTGGATTATTGTTCTCAAACTTCGTAGAATATTGTCGTCCATGTATTTTTGCGTAATATAAATTTCTTCAAACTAGTTATCGATCTCCCGAAAATTTTCACCGCATAACTCGAAGACGACGAATATTACCAGTATTGATATTTTTGCTTATTCTGTCAAATTAAGTTAATCAAATTCTTAGCCACATTAGGCACAACTGCCAGCTGTCAGAAGTACTGGCGCACAGAATATGCTGGATACTTATACAGAGCAACCAAGGAAGTGGAAACACTGTCACTTCTAAAATCATAAATCACTGAACAGTTATAATAGGTTAAACCAACAATGGATCAAGAGATCTAAAATCAAGTTTTCAGAAAGATATAAGACTCCAGAGGATCAATGTTGGCTCACAAGGTCAGGGATAAAATCAATTGGGGAGTAAATTGAACCAGAATGAATTCCAAATACGAGTTCGGTCAGGTTCTCAGGGTGAAATGCGACCCTTCTTATGCTGTAGAAGGCATCAGATTGACGCCAAGAGAGATGCATGGCCTCTTGGTCCACTCGATTAGGTCGTAAGATGGAGCAGGTGACCATGAATAACGGTTCGCCCTCAGGTAAGGACATTGGAGAGGTTTCATAAGAAGGGTTTGCCTCAATACTTCATTGATCTAATCTTGTTCTGAGGGTAATAGATGCTGTTCCTTGGGAGCCTTAAATGTTACCTCTCCCTAAAGCATCGTCTACTTTAATGAGACGAACAAGCCGACATCTAAAATTATTAAAAATTACTTACTGTACATTTATTACAGTAGCTAGGATATGAAATGCCGAATGCTCCCGGGTAGCCAAGTGGGCAACACGTTCAACTTCGGTGAAAGCGGTCCCGGGTTCGATACAATACTACTACTATGAAATGCCGAGTACTCATTTTATGTCTCACTGCAATCGATATCTTCGTTCCAAAATCTGTTACGGCCTTAAAGAAGTGCGTTACACCAAGTGGGTTCGGATAAATAAGACCAAAGTTTTCTTGCACACCATCCTTCAAATCATGGTGAAACTTCAAATTAAATTAAATGAAAATAAAATCACCTTCAAGGAAGTAACAAATAAACACGGTTGATAATAACGCTCATTTTATGCATCTTTCATTGTAACGAATTATATTTCTATGAACCCCAATTATCAATGACTACCTGGATAATTCACAAAAAAGTAAGTAACAAGTGTGATTGCCTACTCACTTCATTAGTTTCGACAGCTACAACAAGCGTTTTTAGGTATGCAATGACTTAAGCTAAACGAACCAACCAAGCTATATTAACTAATATTAGAATTCAAACGGAATCATGCATGCAAATTTAAGAACGCTTTAAATTGAATAAGCTGATACGAACGTAACATTTTATGGGTAATATGTTGAAATTGTATTTCTCGTTCACAAAGATAGTAAATTTTACGTTTAATTTCAATTTTAAAATGGAAATAGCCACCATTTGAAAAAGTTTTCAATTCGACGCCGTAATTCTCTTTAGAATCTCCTAATTTATCAAAGAATAGCTTACAGCATTTTGAATACTCAGTTCAACCCACGACAGATGTTTCTATGAATGACATAAACCTTTAACTGCAAGAGAAATCAGAGAAATACGAGTAAATTCTAGAACTAGTCGTTTCAATTCATTTATCCGTGAACGATCCGCGAAAGTATTGATTAGAGAGTTAGAGTCACCCTCTGCCATACACCGAGAGGTGGCTAGCAGAGTATATGTATAGTCGTTATATTAATACAGTTGTGATATCTTTATGCAAAATGGAACAAAAAATGTTACCATTCGCAAAATATACAAAAATGTGAGCTAAAAACTTAAATTGCTCTCACTAACGATAGAGGTATATGGAGTGTTTGTTAGTAATAATAAGTCAACACTCTGCGACTTCCGCGAACGATACGCGATAAAACTAAACTAGAGCTAACTCGAACGCTTGGTGTTTACACTCTCTGCCACTCGCCGAAAGGAGGCTTGCAGGGTATTTATGTAAATGTAGATGTTGACTTCGTTGATACAACGAAAATTTAGACCATTCGTTTCAATAAATATATTACAAGCGTGGGATATATTTCATTAAATAAAATACTACAACCATCTTTTAAAAATACTCCTTAATATTTTTCTCCTCCTTTTCTTTATCTAAAATAAAGCTTGTAAACCATGTGTCGCTCACTTATTTCACCGTTTCTGCCTTCAGGAAGTCTGCTTTGATCGTGAGGTGACATCAAAGATGTCCCACGTGTGCGCAAGAAAGGTGCCATCTGAGATGGATCCTCTGGAGCGCAGTGTCCCATCGGAGTCTCAAAAATTGATGGGGAGATCGCTATTTCATAGTAGCTTAGTTGGTTTAGAACAACGAACTGGAAAGTGGTAGACCCGGGTTTGCTTTCCTCCCCCATTTCTTCATATTTAATATTCTAAAAATTCATTAAAATGGCGACAAAAGATAAAGTATTTCTTAGGTGTTATCAGGAAACAGGAAAAAAATAAATCCGCGTGTAACGGAAAACATCAAAGAACTACAAAGAATGGAATTCATTGATCTACTAAATGTTTATGGATAGAGTTCATTAATCTACTAAATTGCCCTTGTTGCTTAGGTTATAATAAAAGGTTTATTTGAGTTGAACAAAACCATGCTCTTGGTACCAATCATTTCATTAAATCCACAAATCCAAGATCTACCGAGTCCATTCTAAGGAAGCACTCTTTCCTGCTATTTTCTCCTCCAGCAAAAAACCTTTTTAACAAAACCCGAAGCACCTCTATCTTATCAGGAACTAAGCTCGCCCACATCCTTTCATTTTTTTTGCCCTTCTCATTCTAAATCCCACCTCGGTGGCTACATCCTCATTCTCTTCGCCCCACAACTTTCTGCTTCATTTTCGTCCCCCCCTCTGACCCTCTTCTGATTTGTCTTCATTACCTACTTTCCGAGATGTCCTCGAAATCTTTCCATCTCGCTCGGATTTCCCTCGCCTCATATATCCTCGCGAGTAAATGTTGCCCAAAGCATCTCCTCCCTCTCTCTCTGGCCCCTATCAGATTTTCGTACAATCCCTGTCTCTCAAACTCGAGTATTTCGCAACAAAGCAACGTCATTATCAAGGGAATTCTATGCTAATATTATTTTCTATACAAGCTGATAACAAAGGCTTGGAAGGAATAAAGAATTCCTCAGTCATAGCGTAATCTAGTAATTAAGCTAGTTCTTTTCACGATATTTTCACCTGTTAAAATACTTAATGAGAACGAAGAATTAACTGAAATAAAAATTCCTGTTGAGTTTACTTTTCTGCAATGTAGAAATGAAAGATGTATGCGCTGCACGTCACGATTTACTTATTCAGTGAGATAACTTAGTCAGAAGATTGTTGCTAAGATAAATAATATTAATAATTTTATTCTTTCCAGAAGATGAAAATCAAATTACAGAAAATTAATTTGAAGGAATATAGATGAGTGATAAATTACTATATTTTGAGTAAGACTTTTCAACTTACATAACATTTACTAAGAAATGTAGTCGAAAAATGATACAGAAAATGCAAATGTCTTATGAGCATATCACAATACAAAATAGAGAAATAATGTACTTATAATACATTAAACACAATCAGGCCATGCTTTTTAGCAAAGATTCGACTTCAAGCAAGATTAAGCAATCTAAATGTTTATTTAAAGAGAGGTTCTTTTTATCGTCATTCTAGAGCGATTTTGCGAGACCTCTTGCTTTATAACGCATGTTATATATGATTTTCTAAACTGGGGACGACCAGTCTATTTGGGCGTTGGGCCACATTACAAAATTCATCAAACTCTCAGGCAGGTAAAGGTCCATTCAATTCGAAAACCATTCATAATCAAGAGGTGGATAATTATTTTACATAGATTGCTTGACAAGCACTACCAAGCCAATAACTCGAGGTAATTATCATTTAAAATATTTATGTAAGCACATTAACAAAATTTCCGGTGTGCAAGTAGAATTCAATTTCAGTCAAAACATGATTAATTAAAATTGGGGATTCTGTACAACGTACAGGATTTGTTAATCCTGATTTATCAAACACGTCTATTAAAATCTATGAATCTAAAATACTGACCTTTTTTAGGAAAGTTTTTAGTAAAATATTGGCGAGCTACTTAAGAAAACATCGTGAGAAACCTTGATTAAAATACCTGAGTAATAAAATCCATTGTTTTCGCCTCAATTTGGTGGTAATTCTACAAAACAAGAGAGGAATTAAACACAGATTGCACTTAATACATCTTGGAAGTTGTGTCAAAATGTATTGAGTAAAAGTGGTTTTTTCTCTCATTACACTAGAGTAATTCTGATATTTCCTTAATATTTCGTAATAATCATCTGTAATTTCGTTATAGAGATCAGAAAAAGTAAAAAAGATACTATAGTATATTACCGTAGAGAAAATTTACGGAACAAAGAGAAGAAAAATAGTACAGAGATGAAAGGCAGTCTGTAGTTACTTGACCTACTATAATGTAAGAGACTTCCGCAGCACAACTTCAATGTTCATAACAACATCGTCTGCAGTCATTTTCATTAGTACATTACATGTTCATAACATAATTCAAACTTTAAGAGCTTTCTCTAATGCTCAGTAATGGAAACAAAAATAATATCTCAAATGAAATAATAATCCACCCATTTTAGCACCCTTATTTTTCTCTCGAAACTATCGGATCTGCCACATATTTAGAGTTCTTCGTCTCGGAGAAAGTATGTTATTCCATTATGTCCTCGGTGTATCTCTTCCTTCGATATCCTTATTAAATCTTCCAGGAGATACATCCGTTACTGCTCCACGAGAGATGATAAAAACTCAGGCTTATTTTTTGCAAGAGAAAAGTACGAGAGGGCTGTTTTGTATCCGCCTGGAGCAAAGACAGAACCTTTTCCTGACTTTTTCGGAACGAGTATAATTTTTTGCAGAGAATACCTTGAATGTCATATTTGGATAATACGGTTCTTATTACGATATTAAAATTGTTTTTTTTTTTGTTTCTCTTAGCTAACAAACGGTTTTAATGAGTTTATTTTCTGAAAGTTTCCCATACCGATTTCAAATAACAGAGTACTTTATTCCGGTTGGTTATTTGAGGAAACATAATAAATAGTAATCTGATCTTTCTTAAGCCTTTCACATCTTGCCCGATTTTGTGACGAAATCTTTTAAAATCAGTATCTCTTCACTATCCTAATTGTACATTATATTCAAGAATTGACACTAAATATAAATGTTCAAAACCGGCCGCAGAGGCCGAGTGGCATGCTAGCGCTCCAACCACAAGGTCCCAGGTTTGCGTCCCTGCTAATCGAATATTTCTGGTTATGGAATGGTTGTCTGTGTTCGTCCATTGTTACTGTTAACGTCTCTCCTGTAATTGCCCAATGAATGGTTGCTTTTAAATACACCGGAAAATAAATAACTAGAAATATAAACATACGATTACATAGTTTCAGCATGAGGGAGAGTACCAGAGGAATAGAAGCAGGAAGTTGAAAATAATTTGAAGGAAGAATATATTTACAACATTGAATTCCATACAAGCTCCATTTAACAGTTTTTATAAGTAAATATGCTAAGAAAAACAAATAAATGCCTCCGCAAATAAGAGAATACATGAAATGAAAACCAATTAACGAAACGGATAGTCGTGGTTATTGAGTCAGAGTTGCGAAGTATAAGAAAATCAGGAAATGCAAAGGAGTGGATAAAAAAGAGAAGCGAATTGGATCTAGTATCGCTCCAAAAGTTGAAATGGAAATCAAATGAGGAGTTGGGAAACTTTTTCGGATAGGAGCCACTTGAAGAATACGGGAAGTTGCCAGGAGATGAAGAATGGGTCCGAACATCGTCGAGCGCTCGAGTGGAAGCAGTAATTAACTTTTTTCGAGGTACTCAACTCCTAAGGTCTTATAGTCCAAATTCACACAAATTTACGAGCTCGGAAAGAAGTAATTCCGCCTCACTCTTTCGGTGAGTGCAGAGTTTTTGGTGAGTAGACGTGATACTACTTCGCTACCAAGATGTCTACGAAGCAGCTACCATTAAGTGAATCGATATCAAACGACGTGGTTTCTTTAAAAAGTATAATGTATCTCGCAATTCCTTTAAAACGAACTACGTTAAGTCATTTTACTTCCTCCTGGAATTCTGATGAGAATATCTTAATATAATTCTCTTCACTAATGATGTTAGGAAACTCCATTTTGTCTTAAATTGCATACAATTCGCAGTTATGATCAAAGTCAAACCTTTATTGCACTCACATAATCTACCTAAGAGGATTCTCATTGCATAAAAGATAAATGAATCCAAAGGTACTTTTAGCCCTCTTTGATGGGTTAATTCAAGGAGATATCTCTCTGGTGATAATGTAGTAGGCCTTCATGTCATCATCGAAAATAGCATGGAGTGTATCGGGTTTCCTCTCTTTTTCAGTACAAATTTTTCATTCCAATTCATCTCAAGATTTTTTCTACATTGAGGACCATATTAGTCTTAAAATAGTTCATAATGCGCGTACTTTTAGCCAATAAGTCAATCAAAATTTGTGTAAGATTTTATGTAAAATATTCTTTATATTACTATTATTATCATGATCGAAATAATCAACGCCACGAGGCCCGAATAGGGGTGAGATGAAAGATTTTGTGTTAGAGATATAAGTCTGTCATTAAAATATGTACAACTCATGATAGTTTATGATAAAAATAGCAAAGACCAAATACTCCACTTAGCAAACTTCTGGAAACAAAACTAATCTTCTTTCGTTAATGGAGGGAATCCTATTCATATGTACTTCGAATGGAGAGAACTTCATAGTTTCCTCACAATATATTTTCTCGTGTGAAAGAGAATGATATAAATACAATATTAAATGTTTTTCCAGATAGAAGTAATGGGAAATGTTTGAATGAAGTTGTTGGGAGCCCAAATTTATATTTACCCATTGGTTTTGTAAATTTTATCAAAATATCATCGGATTTCTAACAAATAAATGTCCGCTAAAAGGATGACACAGAAATAGAAGCGGCTAAACGATGCCAGCGACAAAAAATCCCTTTTAAAGAAGTAGGTAAAAACGGCACTCGTCTCAAACGTAATTACTCACATAACACGAGCCATACGCCACTGATCCGCAAGAAGCGAGTGGACGAGGGGATAAGAAGAACACGAGAATCGGTAGCGAGGAAACGAAAGGAAAGAGTACATCGGTCGAAGGCGCCAGAGCTCCAGAAGAAGCCGCTCAAGTGGATAAGGGATTTCGCATGCGTGCTTAGAGCATTCTCGAGCAGAAGGAGAGACCGAGATGCCCGTGAGTGGGAGAGAAGGAAGATAAAAAGAGAGAGAAGGCGTAGATGCAGAAGCACCATCGAGACGTTTCGAGGGCCTCGGCGTATCCGCAGCGTGGAATTGAAAGGTGTGACGGCAAAAAAAGAGCGACGGAGCACTCGAGTCAAAGCGGAGAAGAAGGAAAGAAGATCAAGGAGTAGAAGAAGTCTAAGACGAGAAGGTTACGGCGAGTTTAAAAGGGTTACACACTCACACAAGACAAATGAAGGATGGACGAAGTGAAGCCGAGCGTGTAGAGAAGCAGCGGCAGCGGGGTGTGTGTGTGTCGGTTAGGCGATGTTGTGGGGTTGGATGTTGGGTGGTTGCGGATAGAAGGATGTTGTGGGTGGGTAAATTGCGGGCAACGAAGCGTTTGGGTTCGGTTTTGAGGCGAGAGGAAGAGTTGGCCTAAGAGGGAGATATACGTTGGAGGGATGGATGAAGAGAGGAAGTGAATAAAATAAAAGGATAACAAGGGGAGGACATACGATGCGATGATGAAGGGAGCGAATAAAGAAGCCGCAGTAAATATTGGAAAGAGAATGGTCTGCGAAACGAAAGTGATGAAAAAAGAAATCGTGCTTTTGGCTTTGCAAAAAAGAATTTCACTTCGCAGAAATTAATGAAAAAGAGTTTAAACTAATTCCTGATGGTTTTTGGTCTAATTCTCACAGTACCCATCCAAGTTTTATACCTGGAGAAAAGCAGATTTTTTTCTAATCACATGTTGGTTACCTTCATTAACTCCTTTTCTGTGACGAAATATTTTGTTAAAAAGTCTATTAAAAACATTTTTCGACAAATTTAATTACATTTTCGACTATTCGAGCGTTTCATAATTTTCTTTGTATTTACTTTTATAATTTTCTCAAATAGTGATAAAATCATCTTTATAAGGGGATACTGAAAAATGGTCGGACTGAAATAAAACTATTCTTACACTTAACATATAAACATTTACATACACATTTTTAATCATCCATTCACTACAAAATTGGCAGCAGTCCTTTTCATGCATTAATGCAAAATCCCTTCTCATCTAGGTTTAGGTATTTTTTTCGATTAATATGAAGCTATAAATAACAAAATCAAAAACAAATTAAATGAGAAAAATGAAATTATATGAAGGTTCGCAATTTCGAGATCCTGGATCACCACCTATAAACTTCTGACATTCTTTTATCACCATTTTTTTATTTTATTGCGAATTTATTTTCATTCGAGTGACATTAGTATTATAATACAATACCTTATTTTCCTTAGTCAACTTACTATCTTAGCCGACCTACTCAACATGTCTTTATGCAAACGATCAAATTGAAATAGCAAATTATTTCAGGGTGTGAATTACCTGTCTCAAAATTTAAATTTATGTTTAACGATTAATTTAAATACTTATCAGACAGTCCAATCATAAAATATACAAAAACCGTTCAAATTAAAGACTCCGTTTCACCTCGTTAAAAAATCTTCTGTATTTTCTTCTGCATAGTCATTAAAATTCGTAGCTTTAAATTATTATCTCGGCTTATAACGAAACCAATTAATTGCGTAACAGGATATACTAGACACTTAACATCGACTCCGTAACTAAGAGTCGCCGTAGTCCAAAATTAACGCCGCAGTATCGTTCAGAGGGCGAGGTAACTTAAAATTAGGAATTCTGGGAAAACAAGAGGAAAAATCCAGGTGAGATCGTAATGGCGGAGTAGAAACATGGCCAAGATAGATTGAAGGTAGGAGATGTCTGACAAAGCGAGAGCGTTGACAATGCTGATTACAAAAGGAAGGATGGAGGGATACGAGACGAGAGGAAGTGGGGAGAGGCAGAATATAAGGGGAAGAGAGAGAGAATGGAGAGTCACCTTCCGAGTGAAAGTTAGGCGGATCTGTTGGGGAGAGATACCCTTGGGCTCCTTAATTCAAGGATGAGTTTGCCGATGCTGTCACTAGAAATTCCACCGATCGTCTCCCAGCAGATGTCATCCTTTAGGAGCAGAGTGCGGTAAAACGAAAGCAGCAAATGAGCTGGTAGACCGCTTAATTTCATCCCCCTTCCCCCTACCCATCTGTTATCCAAAGATGTCTAACCTCAGTACCTTCTTAGTGATAATCCATTATGTGATACAGTCTGCTATTATCCCTACGTATAATAAATACAAAACAATAGTGTGTTTTAATATAAAGTTATCACGCAATCAAAGCATAATTTTAATCTAAACTTAGTCAGGGGAGTTTTTGGTGTTAAAACCCCCCAGAGTCAAAATGGGTATAATAAATCGAGGTCAAGGGCGGTATATTGTAATTGTTTAAATATTTGCAGTTACACAGGCCACTAGCGACACTCTCGGAATATAAGTAAGTTTAAATCGAATATCTTTCGAACTAATTCCATCTTCATTACATTTTGTGCAGCAGTTTGTCTGCCCAGGAATGCAGGCAATGTTGTGTTTATTCCATGGCTCTGAAACCACAAACAGATCCTTGCTGCGCCCCTGATTTTCATGCTTAATCAATCCTTTTCTCTAGTATTCAGAAAGTATACAGAATAAAAGACTAAATTTTACATTTCACTTATAGAAATTCGAATTTCCAGTTCTGCTCTATATCGACCAAAATGGCGGAATGGTTCTTATATTCGCTTACCTCCATATTCATTGCTAATATTCTTACCTCTATTGTCAAAGATACATGTTACATTGTTATAACGTCAACGTTTTCAACATAAACGTAACTTTATTTTTAAATCTCACGCCATTGGTTGCTACTACTGACGAATGAAGATAAACTAAAGAAGTTTTAGTAATGGATATGTCTCTAATACACTCGAAAATATACAACTTCCATCAGTAAAGAGAATAAAAACGATAAAATAAGAATAAAATTGATAAATCCCTTCTAAATTTAACTATCTTTAATTAGTCATTCCCATTCTTCTTTCGTTAACATTTGTGATATTTATAAATTTCTAAAAGTACTTTTCCGCATATTAAATTTTTGATTAACGTGTCAATTTTGGAACTGAACCTTATTAATTCCTTCCTTCTTTTATGTCCTTGTCACTTTCGCTTCTGCTTTTATTATAATTAACTCACCCTTTGCTTAGTTTTCTCCTTTACATTTTAAAATTCATCTCCGGAATAATTCTACACTTTCTGCTTGTCTTTTTCTCACTTTCATTCTCTTATTTATCTTTCCCACCTCCATCTTTATCCTCTCCCTTTTCCCTCGTTTACTTTTTACTCTTTACTTCCAATCTCATTTCTCAGTGCCTATCTGACAGACCCTAGCCTTGCACATACTTTGTCTTTCTCCTCTTCAATGTATATGCATGTACGCTGATGAAGTTTACACTTCTTGTCTCTTTACAGCATTAAATTCGAAACTTCTCTCTTTGAAATTGATGCTTTTGTTTGATAAACAAAAATTATTTAATCTGCCAAAAGGAAACCAAAAAGAAAATGCTAAAGTCAACATTATTTTATTCAGAAATACTCATATCAATAGAACTTTTGTAAAACTCATTCCTTCAAATTAGTATTTTCATCGTTATTTAACACAATAATTTTCTTATAACAGTGTATTCTACTCATTAAAAAGTGACATATCTTTACTTGAGAAGCTACTCACTGTTAATATGTGATTGCATATTTTATGAAGTGCATTTGCATTTTATGCCATGAATCCTTTGCTATATGAATTACATATAGATTATAGATCTTATCTCTAAGGGATTAACATATTATGTAACATTAAATTCGAGATAGTATCACTCAGTGACTGGTGGTCAAACATTTAAAGAGTAATAAAAGCAGTAGAAGTAAACGGAGCTTACCGCTGATGGCAAAGATATAACAGAGTCACAAGCACCATAAAGCCGCATTTCGCGAGCAGCATCCTCAAGGGTAGAAGCGTGACTGAATGTGAGGACTAGAAGTAGGTGCGTGTAAAAACAAACGAGTATCAATCGGCGAGATCTAGCAGGCTGAACAAAGTTTTGTCAAAGTCCAGGTCGTCGTTCATAATATTATTACGATTTTTATAAATTTGCAATTTTTCCCAAGCATCTAAACCATAATTAACGTTGTGAACCAAATTTAAATCCTTAATAGTAATATTATGGGCGAAGTCTGACATATGTTTGGCTACCGATGAATTTGAGAATCTCCCAGCCTTAAAGTGAGCTAAGTGCTCTTTAAATCTTGTAATCGCCCTCCTTTTTGTTTGCCCCGTGTATTTCAAACTACATTCAGAACAAGAAATGTGATAAATACCAGATTTGTGTAATGTGTCAACTTTATCCTTCGTAGAACCTAATAAATGCTTTAGATTAAAATGATTAAAATAACAAACTTTAAAATTATTCTGTTTAAAAATATTAGAGAGCCCTATTGTCAGTGGATGGAAATAAGGAATTTTAATCAATTTTGATGTGCTGGATTCACTACTTTGAGACAAAGTAGAACTAACTTTAATCAAACGTCTGTATTTCTATCTTTTAATGAGAATGTCGATGAGAGAAGAATTAAAGCCGAGCATTAGTGCTGTGTCCTTAATAAAATGAAGTTCTTTATTGTAACCGGTATTGTTCAGTGGTAAGTTTACCAATCTGTGCACCAAGTGGTGCTGAAAAGCAGCATGTTTGTGTTGTTGAAGATGGAAAGATGAGTTTGGAATAAAGTTATAAGAAGAGGTAGGTTTGTTGGCTTCAGTAGCCAAGTCAGTAATGCGTTTGGAAGTGATATAAGTTGTTCCCGTTCGATTCCATGTTAGAAAACTGTATGGAAAGTATGCAACACTACCTCAGCCAACGAATCATCTTCATAAATAGTAATAACACTTCAATATCTAGCTTCAAGGCTACAAGAACTAAACGCAAAACGACAAAAGGATTCAACTGATTTATTTTTCTCCAGAAAAATCAGTTGAAACAGTGATAATGTATAATTCTTTTGAAGAATAAGTACACAGCTGCTCTCCAATGAGGATTAAGAAATGCGAAGGGACCGATAAGAACGAAGGACAAATGGGATAGAGACATAATAAAGTACCATTGAGAATCGTTTTATTTACTTCCTGCTACTTCATTTCATTAAGAGAAGAATGTTTCTTGGAAATGTCTACCGCAGTACATTGGTGTACCACAAGGAATTGGTGCCGTGGGTAACCTACCAAGTCCTCGCTATTTCCGATGGTAAGATACTTTTCGTTTTCTCACTACATATGCGTAACATTTTACAACATTTTTTGTTTTATGAGAGTTCGTAATGAAAGCTTAAAGATATTTTATGCTTGATTTATGTAGTTTTTTCTTTCTCAATTTTTAAACATTAGTGAAACTGATAAATGGTTTAGTGTGCCGCAGAGCCTGAACCAACGAGAGCAAAAAGGTGCATAATGTGACGCGAAACTCAAATTTTTGGGAAACACTGCCGCATAGGATATTCTCCGAATACCCGATATTTTAGTGTGTCTCACTTTGTATCAGTCAGTCATATGTCATTCATCATTCAATACTTTCAATCAGTAAAGCTTCCGAATAAATACGGAGCTTATAATAATAGCTACGATGACATCAGAATTTTTTAACAAATCTTAGTAACCAAAGTTCGGGTACATTTGGAGAATAATTGCGAAAAATTGCTCGCGAACAGTTGCTAGCCGGACAATTTTTGCTGCCAACAATTCCTCGCGGGGACAATTGTTCGCTGCGGACTATTCCTCATCACTAAAGTTTACCACAAAATTACAACTAACAAAGAAATTGTTTCCCACCTCTTCGTTGAACACCTGATATGTGAAAACAGTACTTCCAAAGTATATTTAATTGAGCGACAAACTTTGCTAGCAACTAGCCAGCATGGTGTGTTTTTATTCCAATTAATTATTGCTTACCATTATTCTCTTAAATTTTTTAGGTATTATTAAACACTTTGCGTAGAATGGGAAAAATAACAAAGCAAATGAATATTGGCTTGTATAACCTCGTATTTTTACAGTTTTCTTGTTCACGCTCTTTCTCGATGGTTTTGACTTGCCTAACCGATATTTAACATTCGAATATATGTAAATTCACCCCCTCCAAATCCAAAGGAACATCGATAACGCTAGGTTCGAACACAGCTAGGAGAAAAAGGAAAAAATCAAAATATTTAGTAAAACTTTAATAGAACCTGTTATGACGTATGGTTCAGAGGTATGGGTTATGGATAAAAGTATGTTTCAAAGACTACTTTCAGCAGAAATGACGTATTGAAGGAAATGCTGTAATCTAACTGTATTCGATCATGTTAGAAATGATTGAATTAGGGAAAAAATGTCGGCAAAAAGAAATAGTTTTAGAAACAATAAATCACAAACAACTCAAAATAATTTTATTGCTATGTTAATTGAAATATTTAAAAAATCTTAATTATTTTGTCCGCAGCTAGTACCTGCCTAAAAGTTATATTTAAAAGATGATAACATGTTAAGGTTTTCAGGTTCACGTCGTAAAATTTTATTTACGCGCTAAATAAAATATACCTACAGTAAACGATTGATTGTAAGGATCGCTCCTCATGAGGTAAGGATGTATTTTTGTATGATTCTCGTGTCACTTGCTGCAAGCAAACCAATACGAAAACGGTATAATGAAGCGTGAGAAACTGAGAAGGACAGTCCATACCAAGTAGACTATTCACTGAAAAGCCGTCATATTAAGCTTGAATATCACAATAGGAAGTAATTTGAAATGGTGCTTACGGAAAACGGATATTGAAACATTTCGAATGTCGTATTCATAGATTTACGGAAATAATAATATTATTTAGTTTTCTATTTAATATGCTTAACTTGTAATGTGCTTAAAATTTAAGTAAGGTATGTTTAATAATTTACTTCCCTATATATGATATGTTATTTTTTTACCTTCCTAAATTCCAACTTACTTAGACAAAGTTGTTTGGTTTCATGGGGTAGGAAAAAGGAGTAGAGCTGAGACGATCTATTGTGGTCTTCACCCACCGAAACAGTTAAACAGAATTCTAAAGTGGACTTTATTAACACCTTGGTACCTTAATTTTGAATATTTTCTTACTTAAAAAAGCAAGTACATACTCAATGTAAAAGCTCGGAATTACCTCTTTACCTGAAAATTGCCAACCTTTGATTGATTTTAACATAGGATCGAAACTTTATCATACTATATGCATTTCTATATCTTTTCTTGCATACATTTTCATGGAGATGTAATTTATATGTATTTCTTGGGCGGTTATACGTCGATATTACCGTAAAAGAATGATCTCCTATTAGGGTCACTAAATATTTTGATATTTTATCGATGTTCCTTTGGATTTGGAGGGGGTGAATTTACATATATTCGAATGTTAAATATCGGTTAGGCATGGTCGAAACCATCGAGAAAGAGCGTGAACAAGAAAACTGTAAAAATACGAGGTTATACAAGCCAATATTCATTTGCTTTGTTATTTTTCCCACTCTACGCAAAGTGTTTAATAATACCTAAAAAATTTAAGAGAATAATGGTAAGCAATAATTAATTGGAATAAAAACACACCATGCTGGCTAGTTGCTAGCAAAGTTTGTCGCTCAATTAAATATACTTTGGAATTCCTGTTTTCACGGTTCAGGTAATAGAGTAAAGTAGTGGTAAAGTATTTCTTTACGGGTGGTAATAAGTTCTGCATAAAGAAATTCCCTGCTATCCTGGTAGTTATTAATATTATGGAGCAACAACTTTGGTGATGAGGAATAGACCGCGTTGGGCAATTGTTCCGGCGAGAAACTATCCGCGGCAAAATTTATCAGGCCAGGAATTGTCCGGTGATTAACTGTTTGCGAGCAATTTTTCGCAATTCATCTCTAAATTTATTTGTACCCGAACTTTGGATACTAAGATTTTTTTAAATTCTGATATCATCATTCGGTAACTTTTTAGTTTCCGAAGCACTTACTCGGTACCTTGGAGTTTGACTGAGCCGTAGCTTTTATCGTAAATTTATCAATTTTACCGGATAATTCTCCCTAGAATTCTTACGTAACTTCATTCACGAGATCTCGCACTAGTACTCACTTGAACTTATCTGAATTAATCTCATCTCCATTTTAAATGTCCTCTCGTCTCTTCCTCGTCCTTTGTAGTTAATCTATTCTTTCCTTTAACAAGTTCGCTGAAGAGTTTGCTGGTCGTGGCCATGAGATTCCCCATATCGCCTTAAACTTCATTCCCTACATCCACTCACCTCCGATTCTCTCGACGAGGTTTTCAGCCTTTTTCTGCCTTCGCAATCGCGTTATATCATATCATGTTATGTATCGCTCCTGCGTTATTTCTATATTTCTTAATCTATTTATTTCTTTTTTATATTGTCGAACTTTTTTTCCTTTTCCCTTCCATTAACAAAATTTAAAAGATATATGAAATAATTTTTGAGAGAAGAATACATACCTCATCGAACAACGAAAAACCGAGATCAAATTATACGGGTTTGCTGATGAGGAGAAGGATTAGTTTCTGCTACTTATGAAGGGGATTTTTAAGTCTATCACTTTCGTGGACTAATTTTTTTCGAGTATATAACTAGTAAAACCTTATTTCTTAAGTAATGGCGCATGTGCAGTAATAGTATGTTTCGTATTAACTTTAAATTCGATTTCGATCAAAGTAATTAGTATTTCTGTTATATACCTGTTCAAAAATATTTGGGTTGGAATCCTTGGTGTAAATATTTCCCTCTTTTATAGGTTCTCAGACTTTCTTGTTGTCGCCCATTTTGATAAAAAGCATATTTTAACGAAAAATAAATATGTTAATAAAATATGCTGTTATAATTGACCAAATCAGGAAGGTTCTTGATGTTCAAAACTGCTGAGGGACAAACTTGGCCGTCCCAGTATATTCACTTTTCTTTTTATTATTTCTAAGCATTATTGTTAAGTTGAAGTCGAAGAGGAAAGTAACTGCACCATGACGTGCCCTTGAGTTTAAAATTCTCATCTTACTTATTTCTTTCCTTTGTATATATTAACGCCGCCGTTAGTGGTCAATGACAACCACCTTAAAAGGAAACTTATAAGAAACCTCACTTTCTTAACTCGAAAAAGTAGTCAAGATCATTTCTCATCACTAAACTCATTTTTTATCATTATGAAATTAATAACTCTGAATACGAAAAAATTTAAATATGTTGATATTTATAAGATTAGAAAACGTGCAAAATTTGACGTGAAAAAAAATTTGCTTCAAATGCGAATAAAAAATTACATTTACAATTATACCCTGCAAGCCTCCAGTGGAACGTGGCACCGATACATCCTAACTACTATTATTAGCTTCTCTAATTCTTCGCGGGAAAAACGAGCAGAAGTCATTTCGTCCTCGCAGTCTCTTCCTTGAATCGCTTCTTAGTTTCCTCTCTGAGCTCGCGCACGTTACTAACTGGAATAGCAATATCAGCTATCTCGTCAACGAGATCTGTAGTGATTAACCTTTCGAAAAGCTTACGTTGGTAATCAAGTCTTCTATCCCAAAGCGAAGTCCACCCGAGGGATTTTATCATAGCTGAATCACCTCTGTCAAACCTAAAATCTCCCTTGACAGACCTAGCCGTTCTACGTTGAACCATCTCAAGATCGTAGATTAATTGTACTTCGTGAGGATCCAAAATTGCGTATAATACTCGAGTAGAGGTCGAATTAGGGAAAAGTATTCTATTTCATTTACTCTCGTTGAACAATTCCTCAGAAACTGGCTGACCTTTGCATCCCATTCGTCTTTCCTTCTACGCTTCGAATATGCTATTTGAAGGAAAAACTAAAACAGAACGTATCTCCTAGGTATTTATGATGTCTCACGAACTCCAAAGAATGCTCTGAAATATGATAAAGTGCGCGGGAAACTTTAGTAGAACGCCTAAAAGACATAGCTCCGCACTTCTTTATATTGCAGTCGAGTTTCCAATCACCTCACCAACCTGAAATAACGTTGAGACCGTTGAGTATTTAACCTCATTTATTATTTACCAAACTTGTATACGACTTTCTCACTTACAACTTATATTAAACTACCTTCCCTTCAAGTTATTCTGTCGTTTTATTCTTGCCAACCCTTACAGTGCTCTTGCCTTAACGGTTGCTTCTGTGGAGCTAAAGTTATATTTCGTGCGCAGAAAAATGTTGAATTATAAATACATCCAGTTGTATGAGCCCATTAATTTTAACTGTTTATACATGCTTTTCCACTTGATTCTTTATTATTTTTCATCACCAATACTTTATCACCTTCTTAAGTCCTTTCATTACTTTCAGAATCAATATTTACACAGTCAACTTTTACAAAAGTAGAATTAGATCGGAATGGATATATTTGGGCTATAAAATATTTTCCGAGACTGCTAATCTTATTAAATGTCCTAAAGGAGAACTTTTTCCCAATGCAAAATGCGAAATAAATCTGTGATATTAAAGGACGATAAATTAAATGCACAATTTTAGTTCGTAAGAAGAATAAAAACGATTTTCATTTCATTTAAACGCAATTTACAAATAAAAGTAAAGTATGAAACTATGAACAATCCTCCGGACTACTGTTGAGGGAATAGTTTTAAATAAGTCAAGTTTTAAATCCATAACTAACTTTCGCCGTTTCGCCGACTGGAAATCCAGCGAAACTGTCGTCGCTTGAACAATTCATCGCGGTGAAACCCGAGAAAATGCAGAGTATGAATAAAAGTAGACGGTTTTTAAGGAATTTTCCGGTTTTATCGCAAAATTAATAATCATCACTTGTATTACCCTTGTCTTACTATCTTTTTCGCATTGTCACGTTTTATTTAGTACTTAAAATATACTTTTTATAGAAGTCTTAATTTTTCTTAAACCATACCATTCTCCTAAATTATTAAATCAGCTTTAAGTCTGAGACGTAATCTAAATGCAAGCCTCTCTATATTAAATAATTAATTTTTCATCGATTACGCGCCGCAAAATCGAGCATTGTACGACTTTCAGGGGAAATAATTATTTTAAAATCTTTCGAGTAATTACCAAATGGGGAAAATATAAGGAAAATGTATACGATAAAGTAGCATTCGAACAAACTTATAAGAAACCTTGCCAATTTCGGAATCCCAGGAAAATGCCCTTTAAATAGAATCTGATTCTCTCCAGCGGCCAACCGTACCCTCAGCTTCCTCCAAATGAAATAAATCATCTTCACGCCCATATCTTTCTTAAAAACTCCTTTAATTCTTCGCGAATAAACCCCTCTCTTGCCCACTTCTTCCCCATTCTGCAAACCCATCTATCTTCCTACCTCCCCTCCCATTGCATTATTCCCTCTCTTTTGCCTTCTAATAATACTCCATCATCCTTTAGCTCACCAACTCTCCTTCCCAAGACTCTTTTAAGCCTCGCTTTCTCTCCTCTCCTTCCTCTTTTAGATTACTTATTTCCTTTGTCCCTCTTCATCTCCTCTTATCTCAGCACGTTCCGAAGGTCTTGGAGCGGAACGAAGCCACAGCCGGAGGAAACCTTGCGACATATCAGTTTCAGGGCTGAGGTGACAAATTTGAAAGCCTAATCAATCTCTCAAGAAGGTGATACTTAACTTAGTGATCAAACTCTGTGGCCCACTGAAATGTCTAAGGGAACGGAAATTATGATTTGAGTTGAACGGGTGGAACAGAACTGCTGCTTTCTTATACTTCTCGCGAGGCATGAATTATATAATAATGTGATTCGTATTCACCGAAAGAACTACCAAAAATATCAAACATTTATGGGGAATGGAAGGTCGCTTATCATTTCGTGTAAAATACTAAATAATTAATTATTTATTAAATTACATAATCATACAGTCTTGAAGAAAACTAAAAATGAATCTGCGGCGTATATTTTCATAAGCTTTTAAATAATATCGTTCTAAGAAATATCTTGATTCGAGACAAAGAAGAATCAAGTAGGTGTACAAAGGAGTTAAATTTAACAAAGCGGGAAATGCTTGGAGTACCATAACTGAATCTATCCTAAAGTAATTGTCATTGCATTTTCCTCTCCCCTAGGCTACCGTTAAACCTTTTTTATTATCCTAATTGATTACTAGTAGTATTATAGTTAAAAGTGCTTCGACAACAGGTAAATTTTTACATATGTGTCCCCACCAGTATTCGAACCTGGAACACGCGGCCAAAGTCGAACACACAGCCCACTCGGCTATCAAAGAGCCCGACCTCTTTCTTTAGCATATATGGACGCTCTTGAAGATAACCTGGGATATTTTGACAAAAACTACGGAATTCCAAAGTAAACTTAGCTAAGGAAATACTTCTTAGAAAAGAACGACAGTCCCTTTCTTTGTCCAACTTTCAATGAGCTTCCTCAAGCATTTAGATAGAATGCACCATCTAGACTTGCACTTTACCACCAAAGAAATAGTTCTCAATCACGCAAAATAATACTTATGTTCAGGCAGGGCATACATAGTAATTGGGTACTTGACATAAAAGCGAATACCAAATATTTACCAATATTCACTATCTTTTAGATGCACTATATAGCCTTAACCCGTATTTCCTCCATTGCGCGATTTGGCGTCTAGCAAAGTCCAATTGTCATCCCATTCAATGCCCACTATTTACAGAAAAATTTGGAAGCCTTCAGCACTTAGTTTTAGCAAATGCATAACTAATTTTGCATAATATGAATCTTATGTTAGGATTTCACGGTTGATTTCATCATAGTTCTGTAATGTACGGTAACTAAACGTCGCCACCGGACGAAATGTCTAACTGCGGCGGTACTGACTAATAATAATTTAAATGAAAAAGGTCAGAAAAATTGCAACGCAAAACTCATCGTTGGTATTAGTGGCGCAGCTCCGTAAACTAAAGGTCAGCAGTAACTTCTATTGCCAACAAAAGAAAAATTTGAGGAAACTATGGTTAAAATTAAAACGAATGAATTTGAGGAGTACACTCAAACTATGAAGACATTTATAAGCATATAAGTCCATGATATTTCTTTCTATTACCCTTTTTTTCGCTTTATTAAGGTTGGTTCCCTAATTTCACGTCTCCCCGTAATGATATTCTACCACAGTCTCTTCCTATTAGATGGAATTCCCAGCTATTCCTGTTCTAGCTCCTATTTTCCGGACATTTTTATGCCCAACTCCTCTTTACTCCCGACTCATCCTTCACAATTTTACCTTCATCGTGACACCGCGAAATTAGCCTCCCCCTTACTTAATCCGCATTCATTTCGCTTAAATTATAACCCTTCCTCCGCTTCTGGAACAATTTTTTGTGAGCTGTAACCTTTTGAGGGTTCCTTCTGAATTCCTTTATCATATTCTCCCTCTGCAGCCCATTTATTTTCCCTTTCGATTCATAACCATCCGAAACCAATTCTCAAAACCATTCTTCTCCGCTTTACTAGTACGTAAAATCCTCTCTTTCACATTCTCTTCTTTTCTGTGACAGACCGCTCCTCTTCCACTTCCTTTTTCCTTGTCCTTTTCGTATAAGATCACTCACCCCCCCTCAAAACCAAGGAAGCCGTACATTCTTCCGGGATATATATATTNCTCTCTCTCTCTCTTTCTCTCTCTCTACTCTCTCGCTTACTCTGCGACATCATGGCGACAATCTGATAAGAAGTCTACTTCCTTAGCGTGAGAATGAGAACGAAATTGGAGAAAATATATATATATATATATCGTATCATGGGCGTAGCCAGGATTTGTCTATGGGAGGGTCCAGAGAGCCATGAAGTAAACGCAAAATTGCGTACAATCTAGGAGCAGGAAACCTTCTGCCCAAAATGTAATAAATGTGGAAACAAATTTATATTCAAATATATATCATGCTAGTAAGTATTTAAACATTGACATACTTTATCTCGTTTTTCTAAATCTAAGGTAAATGAGGATTCTGTTAGACACTGCAGCTATTATATTTCCAATTATGCAGTGCTCATTAACATCAAGACGTAATGTTATTAAGGAAATAGTTTATAAGAGATACTCCCTTTATGGTTTAAAAGAGGATAGTTAAATAAAGGCGAAAGTAAAAGAAGATTACGATACTACATTTCTGCGATCCAAGATTTTGAAATATAAACCATTTGAAAGAAATATTTCACCCCTTGAAAAAGTATACTGTAAACCTGCCGTTATATTCATTAGTTAATGGGGTTCCCTTAAGGGGATTGGATATCGTTTCAACTAGCCGTTTCAGAACCTCAGAAAATATCCTTTTTTCTTAATCCCTTTCTTCCGTTATGATGGCCGTGTGTGAAAAGAGGAAGAAGGGAAGTGGTGGAGTGGTGGCCTCGAACCTAGGCCGAAGCTCTTTCGTTCTATTTGCTGCGCAATACGCTGGACATGTTGCTCAAATTACACGATTACGGAAATGGTGTGAAACTTACGTAGTTGGAAAGTACCTGCATTCAAAAATAAAGGATTAAGCTAAAATCATGTCCCAGAAGATTTTCGTATCACTTCTTATTGCTGAGTACCAGTACAACGAAAGGGATAGATTTTTATGTATGTGCTTTAATTTATTTCTCCATTATGGTTTGCACGAACCTAACAAGAAATGTATGCAAGTGTATCAACTTCTTTTAAGCATCGAAAACAGAAATATTTATCTATATGCATGCAGTCATGGCGATGTTATTGCCAACAGCCTGCAAACGGATATTCAGACCTTGTATACGTTGGCCTTAAGGCGAATGCTATAGCGAGTTTACAAATAGCATTAAAACCGTTCCAAAATGTGAGGAAAAAATTCCGATTTCTTATTTATATAACCATTGTGATTAATTTCCAGTACAAAAATGTTTAAAAATTATATAAATATGATGAAAAAATGATTAATTAATCTACCATAATAATTACCGGCGTGAGTATACAGTAAAACCTGGTTAAGACGCTTTCCAGGGGACTAAAGTAAACACCAGCTTTTTTTAAAACTGGATAGAGTTGTAACCGGCATATTAAACGGCAAAGAACTGTTTCTTGACTCTCTTGACATCCTAAAATGAAAAGGGATCCTAACATAGAGCTATGGGGGTGGTTTTTGGGGGTTCACCCTCCCCCATGAGAACAGAGCCAACAATAAAAGAAAGCATGCGAGAGGGTTGCCTCTTGCAATTATGCCATACAAACACTGTTAGAGATTCGTAAGGTATACATGCTAAAATTAAAAATTTCTATTTTCATTAGATTTTTGAAGGAAGTATTTCTACCCCTGGATCGTAGGCGATACAGTGTTTAATCCTTGGCTCAAAAATTCCCCATGGAAAATCCTGTCTAAGCCCTTGGATCCTGCATAGTATACTAATTAAAGAGAACGAGAACTTTAGTTGTATTAGATTGGTTTGATTCTTGGTTGGTTTGTTGATCGAGTTTTGATTAATTGGTTGGTTCTCGTCATACTTTGTGAAGATGGTCAACTCTTCGTGCTATGAGATCGCCATCTTTTATTGATTTAGTTTGATCATTTTCCACTATGCAATGAATTAACTTTTCATCGGATTGACAATTAGGGATAAATAACGAATTGTTTAACAGCAGTGGTTAGAATTAATCACTGAGATTGATCTCTCCAGGACTACGCTGACTTCAACAATTGCCAAAATGCCGCGGAAAATCATTAATTTTAATGAAAAAAACAGTGGGTTAGGGATTGATCTCTACGAGTACATAATATGTATATTATATTATAAGGATTTCTGAAGCATAGATCAATTAAAAGTAATTTAATACTGCAAACGAATTATGAGTTATGATATGATTTATACAGTAGGAAACTCGAAAAAAATCTACATTCGACACCTTCTTGCAACTGCCGATAACCTTCAGCTAGATCTTGTTATACAGTTTGCATTAAATCACTGCTTATATTTATTTTAACATAAAACGAACCTTCGTAATTTTACTTTGAAAAAAATTACATAATGTTAATAGTAAAAAGTTCACTCTAATGGAGCGTTTTAATATGTTTAATATTAATAATTACCACAAGGTTAGCCCTGAGTCTGTATCGTTTAAATTACATAATTACGGCTTAAATACTGAAGTCATACCTCACGCTAAATGTCTTTATTTAGGCGAAACTGAGACTAAAAATCTTCTCTTCCATCTAATATACTGTCATTTTCCATACAGATATTAATTTTAAAAGATAGAATAGAAGAAAAATGTGGAAGTAAGTGTTAATAGAAATAATCTAAGAGATTCTTAGCGAAAAATTATTTACTTCAGCAACAACTAGGAAGGGAGATGCGAAAAACCTGTGCAAATCTACCGATATTAATGGCTAAAGAACGCTACAAGAAAAAAGGGAACAAACATTAGAATGCACAGAATGTCTCTGGGCAAGAGGTTTGGTCCATAATGAACTATTCTCTTATAACCGATGTGTAAAAGTCAATTTTTCAAATATCGGCGTTCTTGTGACATGAAAAGTGAAAAAAATATCTGCTTTGTTCTAACCAACTTCGACTGGCGTCAGCCAGTTCCTCACTCTTGTGGCATAATAGCCGTTCCCACTTCCACGTTCCCGCGTTTTCTCCATCCATCCGCCTCTCTCTCTCTCTTTCTCTCTCTCTCTTTCTCTCTCTCTCTTTCTCTCTCTCTCTTTCTCTCTCTCTACTCTCTCGCTTACTCTGCGACATCATGGCGACAATCTGATAAGAAGTCTACTTCCTTAGCGTGAGAATGAGAACGAAATTGGAGAAAATATTTTCTTAGCTCTCCCTCACTCTTTTCATTCTCCCTTGGATTCCTTCCCAACCAATCCCTTCGCCAACCCTCCCCACTTTTTCATCACTTTGCTTTTATATCCTTCTTCAAGATTCTCTTTATCTCCTTCTTTTTCGCAACACACTCTTCTGGCATTATTTTTAAAGCCTTGGTTTATCTTTCCGTTGCCGCTTCTTCTCTTTGTCATCAAAGTAGTACATTGTCTTCTTCCTTCTCTCTCCAGACACAGTTCATATCTCTCTATCCTTCCCATATATTCTTCCTAGTGTAGAACTGAACATACTGATTTATTGCCTGGAAAGGGTTACTTATCAATTTTATGAATCACCTAAATGGATATCAAATCAAGCTTCCAGAAAGGTTCTCTAAAACGATATCACTGTCGCTTTTCTAGATAAATTAGTGTTATTCGTCGCTTATTAACAGTTATCTCGAAGAAATTTTAATGATATTGATATTTTCTTTGACAAATTTCTAAAATCCAACGTATGCTAGTGGTATGCTATATTTTGAATAAAAAATTAATTAGTAGAATGTACGAGGTGATTCACAAGCTAGGAGTTCACAATCAATAATTTTGAAAAAATATTTATAATGCATATTTTATATCATAGTGCATCGTGACAAAGAGCCATACTTCCATTTGTTCATCCTTAATCTATTCCAATAGATACATAGGATAAATAGGGAATATAATTCCAAATATTGGTAAATATAATGCCATATATTGTGAATATAATTAGTAAAACAGACAATTATAAATATATAAGATACAGAAAATTATGAAAAAAGGGTAATATAATAAACGTAATATATTAAAAAATGTTCTAAAAAACTACAAAATATATTCTTAGTAAATTGTATCATATGCATAATAGAATTAAAAATTTAATACAAATGATTTAATGTTGCCTAGTAATTATATATTGAACAATTTTTAGATATATGGCGGAAAATAAAAATTATACTTTCATGCCGTTACAATTACAACAAACTCAGCCATCAGTGGCTACTTCTATTCTACAAACTATTGCAACTTTAATTTATTGTTTAAGATTTACTTTGATAAATATTTGGCATATTTCCATCTGCTACGACTAGGGTTGATATTTTAAGTTAAATTTCAATCCTTTGTGATAAAAATAAACGTAATGTATATCCCCAGTCTTAACATAACGCTCGATTTAAATTGAAGTATACACACTCGAGAAATAACTATAGTATGACGACGAGTAATTAGTGACGAAAAATTGTTCAGTAAGGAAATATCGAAGATTCCAGCAATTAAACTGGGCAATATTTTCTGAATCTTTTCTTTTAGGGCGTAATGTTTAGTGCATGAGATGCAGTGCAATTATTTTACCTCAAGGATTGCCCGAGAATTTTCCAAATGGAAGCACGATTAGAGTTAACAGCACCGTTTCATATTCAGCGTAATATAAGCTACAAAAGGGGTAATAAGGGAATCATAAGAGGAATTTTAAAGGGTTTCATCCACCTTCTTTCTTCGTAGCAGACGATGAGTGACAAAAACAGAAAGCACTGCCTCTACTTGGATCACGAGAAAATGAAGCGAAGACAGATTTGAGGAATATTTCGAGGCAGATGTCGGCACTTGTGGGCTAACTTCAAGAGGATTTTTTTTTATTACGACCTCGTTCTTTCTTCGAGCTTCCTCTACGAAAATAGAGCCTCTAGTGTTGGGAAGCGATGGAAAACGTCGTATGGCGGTCCTCCGTAATTGGTGGATGAGCATGCCGTTCACGTTATCCCGCAAAATGAACAGTACAGAAACAAATACACGGGAGCATTATGGATAGGAGAGTTTCTGACGTAAAAGGTCTCTCGTTTTCCTTTTATATTCCGAGAACTTGTTATAAGTTATTCGGAGACCGTTCTGCTGAGCAAGGATTGTAATGGATTTTGAGTGAAGTTGGAACTGAAGGAGTCTTTCCCCCACTTCGCGAATTCTACCCAGAAACTAGCCTTGATTAATGGCCAAATATGACATCAGGATACGAAGCTACCTCTCATTAGTATACAAAATTATCTCGTACATAAGAGAAAAATTGTTTACCTCTTCGCTTATGGTAGGTCGAATTAATGGAGTTTTGGTTTTGAATATCTTGAGTACTCTCGCCGTCTTCCATACAGTTGTTCTCCGTAACCGAAATCTTATTTTCTGAATATTTCAACGGCCTTTCCTCCTCTCTCGCATTTTAATATCTCACTTATTATTAAGATGAAAGCCATATTTTAACGCGCTAGCCCTATCAAAGAGAGTATAATCGAGATATAAGAATCCACCCAATAGGTAGGAGTTTTTAAATGGAAAGGTAAAAATTTTTGAATGAATTATACACATGGCCCTTATTATCATCGCCACCCCAACTACTAAATGTTTCATTATTTAAAGTGTTCTCCTGGTAAAGGATAAATTAATGAGGCGGGCTTTAATGCAGCTGTAACGCTTCTCGAAACTTCAGTTGAAAGCTTCCGGAAATCCCTTTCCTCTTATTATTATAATTCTTTCTTGTTCGGGTCTCAACGTTCTTTGAGATGATTTTCTTCCAAACTTTGAAAACTGAGGTTCAGACTACTTTTTCAAGAGATAAAATGCCACAAACTCTGAAGTGGATTTTGAAACGGACCATTACGCGAAGATGCAAATTAGGAATTGCGTAGAAGTAAATGTTTTACTTGACACTTCCCCGTAATATATCTGCTGATTAGTCTAGTTTATCAGCTGATTTGATATTTGAAGTGTGATTTTTTATGCGATGCGTTAGAAAATAACTCACTGTGGACCACTTGCAAGGTATCAATGTAAATTTTGTTGTACATTATACATGAAATGATCAACACCCTTACGATATTTGTTGTATAATTTTCGATTGAACTAACGTAATAAATAATTTAATTTCTCCAAATATATACCAATAAGCAAATTATCTTACATGGTACTATTTAATTGGAAAATAACTATTTTACAATAATCCATTAATATTGATATAAAAGTGTAAATGTTTAGAGACATCGCCCGCGTACAACCTCAGACGTTAATGAGTAGAATTTCATTCAGTCAGGTCGTATTTTAGATAATGAGCGTCAACACTCTTGATTGGACCGATCAAATACTGCGAGAAAAATCAGAAAATAATAATGCTAGTAGTAATCACAACAAATATTTATTTAGCCTGCGAACAATACGAGTTAAAGCGACAAGAAAAATAGGCCGAGCCACCCCTAGAAATGCCACACCAAGGAACGCGGTCTGCAAGTTGTATATTCAGCTGTAGTTGTGCTGGAGGTTGACGCTAAAAATAGGTTTATGCTACAAATGAACCAGAATAGATAACGATCATCCATCATTTATGTAAAATATCAATTGACATTAAACCAACACTCAATTAGCCGATTATAGTTTCCTTTGCAAAATAATTCATTTAGTGCTCTCAGCGTTCCTTTACCGTACTTGTGCAATTTTACAGGGGATAAAAAAAGTAAAAATAGTCAGCAGTTTCCACAATACACGCAAGTTCCTTGATAAACAGAACTTGAACGGTGAAAATGTATTACTTATTTTAAATGCTTACCATAATTAATTTAATTAACGTGTTAGACGATTCTTCAAGCTTATCTTGCAAATTACTTTCATTTAAGGGTACAGCTTTCTTTCAGGGCCAGATTTCTTTCGCTTCGTTGTAAGAGGAGTATCAGCCTCTATAATTATTTTTAAATTAATAGGAAATTTTCAGATACAATATTTCTCAGGAAAAAACAAAGTATCGAAAAAAAATGTAGCCCTCATGTAAAATGATTTTCAAATGTAATTAATACTGCAAGTAATTTAATTATTTACTATAATATCCATTATATATGTATTTAAAATAAACTCAAAGTTGATAGATGTTCGGTTCGAAATTTCGATCTCACATTTATTCATTTCAAGATACTGATAAGATTCGGATCATGAATATCGATAAAGTATCTCTCCTAAAATTTGGGTCTATAGATGACGAAACCATTTTTTCTCTCCAAGCATCACCGAACCGCTTGCCTTTTGCAATTAAAGACAATCCTTCATCGAAATAATAGAAAGAACGGCCTATTATAACAACGAACCAAGAACCTTGAAGTTCCATGTGACTTACGCTGAAAACAAACCCGTAAAACACCAAGGAAATTGGACACGGCAGCTTACCCTCGAACTCGGAAAAAGTATTTCGTCTACGTGAAAAAACATGAAAGATGGATGAGAAGAGATGTATTATAAACTGAGAAGAGGATCAAGGTTGAGGGGGAGTTGTGGAGAAAGGAAAATACAAGCGAAGGAAGAAGACAATGGGAACTAAATGCGTAATTCCCCGGAAGAGTCTCCCCGACATCCTCTTTCTCAGTTTTACGGCTGCGGGAATAAGTTTCGCGGGAGTTTCGGAGAAAATGTAGCAAGTTTGGTCGGAATTATTGGTTTAGAGCGTCCCTGGAGATGCGAACTCATCCTACCGCCTCCCTAAACCAAACACACCCACGCTCAGCTGCTTTCTCTCTCCACACCGCATCAACACCTTCTTCCTCCCTTTTCTCTTCCCCCCAAAAATTAAAACCTTTTCTATTCGTACATCTCGGCATCAACAGCCCCTTCATTCTCTCAGAACCGGGAAGTATTCCTTCGAAGGAACTAATTTAACAACTTTTGCTGAATGGTACTCCAGCTGTCTCTTCTGTAGAAGGGAAGCGAAAGCTACATTCGTTTGGTGCAATCGTCTGCTCTATTCCGTAACTACTAAGATTTTCATCACATTCAGGCCACCTGATTAACAGAATAGAGTATTTTACGAACGGCTGGGGAATTATGGAGGATTCTCAAAGTTTTAACGTGCAACTAAATCTTGTCGAGATTCATTATTCATCGATAACTGAGTTGATTCGAGTTGAGTGATGCCACTTTTCTACGGAGAGTGCTCTTTTGTCAGATTAAAGGTGAATAATGAGAACTTTGATAGAATAGGTAAAAAGGTAATGTGACCCTACAATAAACTGAACTAAATAATATGCATTGTTAGAACGTTTAAAAAACCGTCGCAAAGACTGATTTTGTAAATACTTTTGAAAGTGTTTTAACTTATGGAACCGTAAATAGACATTAAATTTCAGTCATCTAAATTCGAGTCCTCTGGAATCGTAATGAAATTAGTTCACGTGCAAAGATTCAAAATTTCAGATTTCTTGCCGATTTGTCTGTCTGTATGGGAATTAAAATTAGATTGAGTTTTGCGGTTTGATAGCAGTTGAGGATTTGCAAAAATAGGGGAGAGTGCAACATCTCATTCATAACAGCCTTTATAGCAGTTAAGGACTCAAAAACGAAGAATTAATGTAATCTTTTTTATAGAAATGTGCATATTTGAAGAGTTTTACAGGTTAACACGCTTATAATACTCAAACGCAGGCTAAGCTTCCCATATCAGAATCTATCTTTGGGCAAATAGTAGGTATGACTAAGGAGCAAAGTCTGCCACTGCATTTCAGGAGCAGTGTCTTCCAAACGACATGATTAAATGTTCTGGCAAAATAGCTAAGTAACTAGAGCAGTCGCCCGGAAAGTGGAAACCCGTGTTCGAGTCACAGTCCAGTCATATTATGCTTATAGTACATATTACCTTGAATATAAAACGGTGCCGTTAACTCTAATCGTGCTTCCATTTGCTAAATTCTTGGGATTTATTTGAGGCATAATAATTGCACTGCATCTATTGATTTAAAGGGTTAAATTGTGTTGTTTCAGTTAGCTAGCAAGGTCATTTAAAACATAACTTATAACCTTAACCTTAGTGAATAAATGAGAATTAACTTCGTTAAGGCAAAATCCAGTAGCCTAAACCACTTTTTCTCTTGGGAGAAAACTAATCTTAGAAAAACTACGTTCCGAAAGCCTGGCTAGATGAACGATTGTATACCTTAATTTCGGTACCAATATATACTTAAAAATAGGTTTCGAAAAGCTGGATTCATTACTTCTTAATTAGCAAGTTAATAAAAGATTCAGAGGTCTGCCAATAGTTAAAAAAGCAGATAATCTTTTCAAAGGCAAATAAGCCTGTATAACCTCGGTCAAAGTCACGTCTTCCTCTGCAATTATACTTTTTCCATGTTTCCATTGATTTCATGAGATTTCCCATATTAATGCACGGGGATAATCAGTTAGTATATCTTTCCTTAAGAAATGTACGTAAAATAGGTTTTCGTTACCTGCAGAGGTTTATTCTTTTACAAAATTAAATTTAAAAAAATGGTCCTACGAAATCAAGAGAAGTGTTAAAAGAAAGGAAAATTATCATAGATTCTTATTTTAGTCGTGAAATCTGATATAGACCCAAATTTGCGAGAATTTTGATAAATTAGACGGAAAATTCGTAATTTTTTTGGGAAATGTAGTTGGGAAGAAAGTGTTAGTAAAATGTTAGATCAGCTAGGATGGGAATCGTTATCGTCAAGAAGAAAGACATCTAGGTTAAAGGGTGTATTTAACGCGTGGAACTATAAAGATGGCTGGGATGAGCTACGAGCAAAATTTCATACTCCAAATTACATTGGGTGCGGGGATCACAGACTAAAAATAAAAGAACGTGAACAGAAAACAGATTTGGCTAAATACTCTTTCATAAATAGAGGTATAAGAGAATGGAACGCTATTCCTGGAGAAGTTCTCATTCCAATGCCGAAAAATACTAAAGCTTTNTCGGGAGAACCTATAGGTGCATTGTGTACCTTGCGTTGCATTCAAACGAATAACGTACATACAAAGACGGTTCTAGGGAATGACTAATGTAGCTTTGTTCAAACAAGAATAACTAAGTTTCTCGACTTTCCACATTTTAGTCACGTTTTCCAAATTGTAACGGAACTTTTCTCTTTATTGATTTTTTGATAACGTTTCTAAATAATTGATTGGTTTCAATTTGGGTAATATTCATTTCAGAAATATATCGACTTTTCATGAATATTTTGATTCCCAATAACCTGTCATCATACCGGTCGAAAGAAAATAGTTCATTATTAATCCAGAAGTGAAACGGCGCTAGCAAAGTTTTTATTCCGAAATTAATGAAGTTACTAAGCAATGAATAACGAATACATCAGACGGTAACGTGATACAGATTTTTAAAATTACGTGAGAGGTATTTCATGTTCCAAGGTAACAACGTCACTCCATGCACGTAGATTTGGATGATTGGCACTTGAGTGCGCAGGTTTTTAGTTAAATGGAAACGAAGCGAAAACGGTGGAAGTTAATTTTTAATAGTATGCTCATAACTTGGAATTTTTTTTATAATTGATAAATTGAAAATTTTTCGTTAATTTACGAACCTTCCTCTCTGTTTGCAAAACCATTTCGTCGTAAACTATATCACATCAAATTTCTTTTAAATTCCCAGGTATCGATAAACTTACCAATGGTATGATTCATACCAATTTACTGACTTCCGATATCTTATATAACCTCTACTGATGTACACATTCTGATTTTTCGTTTTATAATCCACTGACAATTAACCTGATTTTTTTTTCTTAGAAATTCTTTTAAATCACTAGCTTCAAGAAATCATCGTCGTATCATCATGCATCTACTACGAATTTGAGACAAGTATAAAATATTTGGGAAATAAACAACCCATCCCTTTGACGACTAAGGCCACTGTTGAATGTTGATTTCATGAGTTATCCCATAAAAAACACGGAGGTAACCAGTTAGTATACTTTTTCCATCAGAAATGTACGTAAAGTAGGCTTTCATGACTTGAAAACAGTAGCATAAATATTATAAATAATGTTAAGAATTAAACTGAGTTATTATGATATTACGACGAATTGTTTCTGGCTTATGAGGACCAGATAATGCGATAATATACTTATTTTTGAACTGAATTATGTCCCGTCATGCTTGACGGGGGCGTTTACTAGTTATGCAATAATTTTCGTATGTATCCGTATGTGTTATTCGCTAGATTTTATAAAACGCATTTTTATTTAGACATTTTCTGCGTGATGGGAAAAGATAACTGAAGTAGGTCAAACAAAAAGTGTTTTTAGGCCGTTTTTCATTTGAATCTCGAATCTTTGATATTTTACTTAAAAATTTCACGTAGGATTTTTTGGAAATTTTTGAGTTCTACCGCAGTATTCTCATATCTGGTTGTTCTATATTACAAAATCTAATCACCGAGAACCAGAACGTAGAATTGAAATCGTCTTCTCGGAAAGTACCTTTTTTTTCAATAAAAACTTTTATATACTATCTAGAATGCGAATTTATTTTGATACCTTTCTAAACAAGCTGAAGCTCTAAGTACGTATATTGCTGGACTAACTATTGATTGATAAAAGTGGACCTCGACTTACAGCAAAAGACCAATTCCGAAATGAGTTATAGCATTATCTGATTAACCCAAAATCGAAATAAAAAATTGTGTATTTAAGTTCGCTAGTGGCAAAGATATATAGTGTTCCAATAAAAATTGGTTGATTGGTATGCACAAACAAATTTGACGATCATTCTGTGAGTATTCGTGTTTTAAAACGAGAATATTTACTGCAGTCATTTTGTTAAGTGCTCGAATCCCAGTTTTCAATCTTTAATTGTTTTGATTAAAATTAATGTGCTCCACAAATTGGATGAACAATAATTCCATGAAGAATGCATTTTTATTTATTTCTGACACATCGGAAGTTTAATTCACCTTAATTGAAAATTCTTGCTACTCCAACGGTATTTTAAAATTCATTATTAACCAAACAAGAGAGTTATTCTTGCTTTTATGAGATATTTAAAAACGATAAATCCTTTCCAGCATTCAGCCAACTATCCTATATTTTATATATAAATTAATTGTACCAATTTTATGCATTTACAAACATTTGCATTTTACAAACATTGAAAACTATATATTACTACATACATAATTGAAAATTCAATATATTTAAGGTGTTTATTGTTGCTGTAGTCTTGAAACGTATGTAAAAGTCCTCTAACTACTGCTAATATTTCAGAGAAACACATTGGAACAGGACAACTTAAACAGTAATGTCCGAATTCAAGTGTTTCGAATCCATAGTGATTCATCAACGTTGGTTTTTTACCAATTATCTAAAAATTAAATCGCTCGTTTCTCATCAACCTTCGCATTTTCTACTTCTTCTGCCACATCTCTCAAACCCATTTCAGTTTTTTCTCAGTTTATAATATTTTTCATCTCTTTCTCTTTAAAGCGCTCTTGTATGCTGTAGAAAGGAAGAAATTAAGTTCATAGAAGGTAATATTTTATGGAAAAAGTAAAACTGCCCACTCAAGAAATTCCAAAATAAATATGATAATTAATTAGTAATTACTAAATTAACATTAACTTAACCTTTAAAAAAATATATGCAAATACTTTTTCGAGAAGTCAAAAAAGGCTAGATTAGAGAGGTCAAGATATATTTGGTAAGGAACGGAAGTTAAGAACAGAGAGATCGATGGAGAGAAAGGGCTAAGGCCAATGGATACAAGGCCTGAATATCCGTTTGCAGGCTGTTGGCAATAACATCGCCATAACTGCATGCATATAGATCAAATATTTCTGTTTTCTCCATTCGATGCTTAAAAGAAGTTGCTACACTTGCATACATTTTTTGTTACGTTCATGAAAACCATGATGGAGAAATAAATTAGAGAACATACATAAAAATCTATCCCTTTCGTTGTACTGGTACTCAGCAATAAGAAGTTATACGAAAATCTTCTGGGAGATAAATTTAGCTTAATCCTTCTTAATCCTTAGCTTAATCTTCGAATGCAGGTACCTTCCAACTACGTAAGTTTCACACAATTTCCGTAATCGTGTAATTTGAGCAACATGTCCAGCGTATTGCGCAGCAAATAGAACGAAAGAGCTTCGGCCTAGGTTCGAGGCCACCACTCCACCACTTCCCTTCTTCCTCTCCTCACACACGACCATCATAACGGAAGAAAGGTATTAAGAAGAAAGGATCTTTTCTGAGGTTCTGAAACGGCTAGTTTAAAAGATTTACAATCCCCTTCAATATGAAATGATTCTAAGGCAATACGGAGAATGAAAAAGTTTAAATGTGTTTCTAGAAAAGAAGGAATAAGTAGTGAAAATATGGTGGAATATTGGAAAGAAAGGAAGAGAAAACAAGAAAAGACGAGGAATTGGACTTGACACGTGGTCTCTAGAAGCTCTCAGCGGATATGATCATCACTCTCATAGCCCTTTCATTCCATCGGCGGATGGCGGCTTCTCTGTATTTCTTTCATCTAGACTAGTCCCTGACCGTCCTCCCTCGTTTTTCTCCGAAGACTTTGATAATATTCCCTTTCTATTTGTCCTTTAATTTTCCTCATTGATGTTTTGGGCGCCCAGGAATTCTTCCCGTTTATAACTCATTCATCTAAACACAAACACGTACTAAATCAAGTATTTTTATAAATATTAGTAATTTTAAAATAGGCAATTTGGGCAAATTGGTAGAGTTGTCTTCTTTCCATCGTCATTAAGAAATGTTCAGAATATATTATAATCAAAAATTAAAGATATAGAATAAGGGAAATAGTAAAAGAGAGTTAAAGGGTATATAATAACTAAGGTTAGCTTCGGAGTATAGGGCGAGAAAGAGCATGTACTAGAAAGATGCCACAGAACCACATTAATGTGAATTTTCATGATAAATGAATTCGCAGCATAAAGTGCAGAAGTTTTATTTGATGAAAACTTCAGCATTTTTACTTTAATACACTTTTGCCTCGTATCTTCATAAATCACATTAAACCATTGAACAAATAATTTTCACTATCATCATATTTACTGTCCATCAATGGAAGTCAAGAATGTTTCAACCACATCTTAAGTCATCAATGAAACTAAGAAGAAAAAACAGTAAAATCTTTTCTCACGATCTCCTATCTATATATATATATTAATCCTATAATCTAAAAAACACAGAAGAGGCTCTTCTGTGGCTCCTGTATTTTCTTCTTTGATTATGGAGTACCAAAATGTTACTCGCAAGTCAGTTGAGTTTAATTATAGCAATGAAACTCGTAAGACTTATCCAGTAACCATTTTAATCGTCTCCTTTTTCAAGTATATAAAATACACTTTTAGTTTATGGCACCATGTCATTATAAAAAGATATATAATTTTTGTGTTTTGATAATTATACGAATTTTTCGTCTTTAATATGCTTCCCACGTTAGGAAAATGTTCATAAACGAAAAGGGCTTCCAGCCACATTCAATGAAGAAGTTAGTAAGTTTTTTAGTCTGAGGTGCTTCAAAGTAGTCCATCAAATAAAATTTGGAATAGCAAAATGGTATCTACTCTCACGGTACAGGTCTGCTAATTAATTTCACCTGTCGAGTATGTTTACCTTGTTAGTGCCAATTGAAGTTCGCAAGTCTTCTGTATATGTTTTCTTGAAAATATGTTTTAGTATACGAAAGTGTTACGTAGAAACGTCGTGAAACGAAAATGGCCTACTATGTTATCATAAAGGTATTAATATATTTGTAAGAAATTAGCGTACTGATGTAATGGTCATGCAGTACGCGAAAGTGTCGAGATGGAAGCCTTCTTCTGATTCTTCTTGATTGGTATTTATTTTAAATCTACCTTAAAATTATTTATAAAGAGGTTAGGCTTGGGAAAGAAGAAACACAATTGCCGAATGTTTCACCAGAAGAAATTGTCACAAAATCATTCGACTCGGTAATTAGTAAAATATCTCCTCAAAGTACAGGGCTGACTGAAGGTGGCCGAATCCAGACGTAAACAGTCGAGTGAATCTTTGAGGAAATTTCATAAAACAAATACCAGATGTATTTTGCTCAGTATTAAAATTATACAGATACTAAAGTGAACTTAAATTGAAGCACGCCCTCTAATTTCAACCACCTTAACTCGACTACTCGATTTACCGACGGACCAAACAAGCGGATGGGAAAGGGGTTCTTACTGCTTTTTCCCACTGTTTTTAAATGGCGCCATCACTTTGTAAAGCTATCCCACAGGAATACTGATCTTTTGTTCGGTCAATACCTATTGACCTTTTTGGCAATCCTCCAGACTATTTAACTCGGCAGCTATACATTACGTGAGAGCCCCTCTGCCATGCCAAAAGAATAGATCAAGAGTACGTTATTTGTCTAAGGCTTCTTTTCAAAATAATAAATCAGAAAAGATTAGCAGATACGTATATTGTCATGGGACGTTTACAACAAGAAAAGTTTCCTTAAAATGAAGATAAAATTGCATAAAAACACGTAATTATATAAAGATCGAAAATAAAACTAGAACCAAACAAAACAAGAGATTGTTGGATTTAATTTTGCAATTTTGCAACACTTCAATATTTTCCAATATCTATTCCACTGCTCTACTAATGGACGTTATAAGTACGACTTATCTAAAAATAAGAAACAGTCATTGGTTGACTCGGGAAAATATACTTACTCTCCGTAGTGTGTAATGACGAAGTCCCAATCAAATGCAAATAATTCGGAAAAAAATGTTTTTGTAAACTAGAATCCCTCGTAGCATTCAAGAAAGAAACCTTTATATAGGTATCATTTACGAATAATTGTTTTAAAAAAGTTAAATATTGGTTCATCTAAAATATGTCAATTCTATTTGAACATATTATTTTCGATTACGCCATTTCAAAGAAAAAACTTCCATAGACCGTTTTATTCATTTTAAAAATTAAGTAGAGCAATTATTAGTATTATCCCTCTTGAGATCGAACGTTGTGGTTTTTGGCGACTTATAGAAATTCCAATAGATGCTTAGTGGAACTATTCAAAGCTCTCCATATGCTCGGTATTAAATCGACACCGACCCGGCATTCCTCACCCACCTTCGCAACAGGGAATATTTTCTTGCTATAATTGCCTATCCTTTACGGAGGGTGCATCGTGCGAGGAAGGGTAAAATTCATCGGAATTGAAGTCCTAGATTCAAGGTTATGGAATTTTCTCAAGAAAAAATTACATGCCTCCTGTGAGGTTTGAACTCACGACCCCTGGTTTACGAGACCAGTGCTCTACCACTGAGCTAAGGAGGCTAACTGAGTACAGAATCGATTTAATAAAATGACATTTATTGCTCTTCTCTCTGAATTAGGACTATGTAGAATTTAACTCTAGTTCAAGGATTTGATCAACACAAAGAAAAGTTCACTGGAACTGCGAATGAATTTTGTCACTCATTTCGATCATCGATTCAGAAATAAGTGATCCATCATAATGTTTTACATGAGTCTAAATTTTGCCCTTGAATAATTTAACAAATTGAAGCATTCGTCAGATTTTCACATTTTTCCCATTTAATTCGGATTTCTCCGTAAAGTTTCCTTTCGAATAAGCTAACCTAAGATATTCGAAATGATTACGATGAATAATGTTTCCTACGGAGTTATAGACATTAAACAAAAAATATTTCCACATATAGATGAGATTTATTCATTAATATTATATATAAAAAGGAATAAATATAGAGGATTTAAAAGTCTCTAAATGCGGTATCTCTTATCGGTTTGGAATTATCTCTTATTTTTAAGTCTACCTAGTTTGTTATTCTTCGATATCCAACTACATTCATTTACAGTCTTATCGTTCCAGTCAAGAGTTCAAAGACTACGGCTTGCATTAGCCATTAATATGGTGAGCAAAGAGAGCGTCTTATGAGCAGATATCCCACAGGATGCGACCTTCACTGCTCTTAATCGACCACTACCTCAAGTGTGCCATAATTCTGCGTTATTAAATTTCCTTATGAATAAAAACTCCTTACTCTATCTTTTTCTATCATCCATTTATTTTAAGAATCGAATCACTTTTACAATGTTTAACAAACGTAAACGTCAGAGATGTTTTCTAATAAATATATCATTATACTATTGATTTAATCCTAATACTAATTGCTGACTTTAGTTAACCATTATAATAAGTCCTGATTTGTTTTATGACGTGCAGCATCTTCATGGTCTTTAGAACGGAATTATATAAAGTTATAGTTTAATATGGGTTGTTTTGGGCAATGTTTCTTCTATGGGTAAACCTTAGATTCCTAATTTTCTAATTTTCCCCAAGATTTATTTACGAATTTTCCGGCCAACTTTTTGCCTGCTTGTGGTGACCGTTTTCGTCTTCTCTATAAATCTTATTCTTCGTCATATCCTTCTTCATAAGAATTACTTTCAACTGAAGAGAATAGTTTTCCGAATACGTATTCAGCTTACCTTATCTTAAGACAGCGCACAAACGAAAAATCAAGTAAGTTTTGCTTTCATTATTACGTTCACCCTAAATTCAAATTTACTGCTTTTTAAAAACATGATTTTTGTTTCCTTTGAGCTTAAATTTTAATAAAAATTATTAAAAGTTCAAAGAAATTGACTTATTTCTTTTCCTGAATTTCTTCCTAAAGCTACATCGTCTGTAAATCGAATATTATTCGACCCCATCTGACCTATCGTTTGAAACAGAAATCTCCAGTCAACGTTATCGAAAGCCTTTCCCAAATCGACGACAGCTATGCAAGTTTTCACGTTAATTAAACGTCACGTCTCCTTAATAAAATTGGCGCAACGCCAATATTGCCTCCCGCGTGCCTTTTCCTCATCTGAAACCACGTAGATCATTATCCAACTCAGATCAATTTTCCGTTTTATTCCATCTTCTCTTTTCCCCAATAAAATCTATGAAGCGTGGCTCAAGAGTGCTATTGTTAATTGCAACGAAAATTCAGATTATTTATTTTTAAAATTTTGATTTTATTTATATTGCAAACAAAATATCATACATAGTTCTTAATATATTCCTACTGGTTTTATTACAGCTATTCTCAATCACGAAGTATATCATTAAATAAGGAACAATTCATCACCTCCCTTCTTATATTAATTTTCCGGCATACTTTCATTCTCTTCCTTTTGCTCTCTCTGGAAGTTTATATTAGGTAAACTTTTAAATAATCCGTCCCTCTTACTCTTCAATTTTGGCCATTAGTCTCCTATCCATAGATTTTGTCGCTGCCCCAACATTCTCCATTCTACCGCGATTAACCTCTCGAAGATTCGTAGCATAATGTTGTCCAGTTGCGAACCCAGATGCGTCGCTTGGAAGCAACAAGCGTATATCAGACTTGTGTCGATGTTAAGGCCCTTACATGGCTAAAGCTTCGGCTATACGGATTTGAGAGCCTATACCCCGCTATAGGTGTAGCGCAGGTGCTTCAGACCGTTCGTTTGGCATGGAACTTTGAGTATTCCTGCCCTTAGAACATAATAAAGTCTATGGGCGAAAACTTGGAATCACAAGCAGACCTGAACATGGTACTACCTAAATCACCATGTGGGCAAACCTTGCTCAAAAGGGACGATATCTGATCAATGCATACATATATGTCACTCACGCTTTTACCTTCAATTCCAGAAAATTTTGCTCAATGTCAGCGTCATGCCAAAATCCTGCCTCGATACATGACAACCAATAATTCACACGTGATATTGTCAAAGAATTTAAAAAATAATATCATCTTTCGAATTGATGGTAGAATGCAATCTTTTCTATCGAAGCACCGTGCTTCAGAATAAATAAAGGAAATTCTGGTAACGAAGAGTAGTGATAAAAAGGCGAATAAATTCTTTTGTCATTAAGGTATACTGACGTAAATCCTCAATAATGAATCGGCCAGCTCTCGTATGAGAGAATACGATTTTTGATTCACTTATGTAATGGTTCTTAGGTTGATACTTTGGTAATTTTATATTTAAGTGTGTATTAAACCTCTGATTTTTTTTTCATCTAGGCTGCTTAGAAACCTTTCCACATTTTTCTAATATTGTACGAGTAGTCATATTTGATCTAACTCAGGAATTATTAAAGCGACATAACCTTTAACGAAATATGGTTTTAATTACTAGTGATTTGTGTGAAAATCTTTCTTTGGAGTGATATACTTCAGCATTGCCGACAACCATGAGGTGAATTGGAAACTGTTAATCTCTCCTGCCATTATTGCGTTTCCCTCATCTCTACACCATACCCCTTTGGAAGTTAGCCCTCCAACAATACCCTCACACTATCCCACTTTCTCCCCATCTTCCCCGACAATAAGCAAACTCCCTCATCTACTTCCGTGTGTTTCCTCCTTCCTTTAATGCTCCTCCGGTAGCCCTTTTACCTCCCAGCATGCACAAACCACCTCCAGATCCGCTCTCATCATTGACACCCCCTGCCCTTCTATCCCGCCCCTTGCATTGTCTAGCCATTGGCGTGCATCTTCCCTCGTCTCCCGGAGCGCCGCTGCTTTGCAGGCTGGAATGGAAATTGATTCAGCGGGCGCAGTCCTTTGTGTCTCCGAGGGACGGCGAGGGGAAGGATGTGGATGGCGAGGGAAAGAATTGGTGGATTGAAAGGTGGGGATATTAAACGGGGAAATAATGTGACTCGTAAGATAGAAATTAATCGCTTGCTCGTGGGAATGAAGAAGAATCTGTAAAAACTCTCGGTAATTTTCCCAATAAAAACTAGAATTTAGCGCGGTCGAATTTTCCTCTGCCGTTTCCTCCTTATTTTCGTCAAACCTCGTTGCCATTTGAAGTTCCAGGATTGATTATAATGAATAAGATTTGATTAAAACGAATAATTTAGATCTCGTCTAAATAAGTAATGATCTTAGTTAGCTTGGAATCATCATCGATGGGATGTATTTAGAGAATATTTCTTTGTGATACATCATCTGAAGTTCTAGTGAAGGGAGCATACAATTTTTACATTATTGAATAATTTACTAGAATATTCCTAGGATATAGGACGTCACAAATTATAGAAGGTTAGCGGCAAAATTCTATAATAAAACAAAAATCGTGCGATGAATTCATCACTTCTGAAAAAGAAAACATTTTTTTCAAGAAGTTCCGCTAGAGGTGATATGAAAATCTTATCACAACTTACAAGGAAAAGGGTTAAGGTGACTTGGCACGATAAGGCCTAAATATAATACCTACAAATAATATAAAAATAATACAATACCTACAAAGTCTCCCAAACTGCATGGAGAAATGTTCTGGTGGAATCTCTCAATGGATAGAGCAACCGACCGGCAATTGGGAGACCCGGGTTCGAGTCGCGTCCGTTTCTCCTTGGGAACTATCACAACTTCTCCAGTATTCACGTATTAAAGTACCGTAAAGGCAATCAGGACAATTAAATGGGTTTCACTTGGTAGTTATATTTTAGCAGCAAACTCAGTTCAGAATTCCGTTTGGAACCTCAAAAATATTCCTTTTTGATCATCATTTACGTTGAACCAGGCTTAGATTTACTAGTCAGTAGTATTTTCATTTAATGACTTAAATTACTTACTTACTAATGAGAGAAAGCAAGTGCTTCTGAATTGGTTATGTAAATTATCTAAATTCTGAAGTCGTTATCGATTTTTTTAGTCCTACAGGATATCAGTAATTAATTATTTATTAAGTATTGATGTATCTATTCCAATCGAAAAAATGAAAATACGGCTAAACTATATGACTGTCGGTCAGTAGAGTTACAACCAGTATGGGAAAGAACTCAGACTCCCTCAGCACTGTTATTCCTCCCTGCTTTTGGCCCAGCTTTTATTTCGTAACCTATGTATTGATTTTCAATCGAGCCGTAATGCGAAATATTGATGATACGCAAAACTCGTTTATGAAAAACTCGAATTCAGTAATGTTCAACGAGGAGAGAAAATGGACTGATGAAGCAGAAGAGGGGAAGGAGTATCGTGAAAGGAATGGAGGAGAACTCAAAGCGAATGTTAGATGTACTTTATGTGTACTGGTAGAAACACAAAGAATAAGGTAGTGGGGTAAATGAATGGTTAGAATACGAGTATGAGGGAGGGTAAAAGTAAAGCAGAGAAAGGGAATGAAAGTAGAAAATGAGATGAGAAAGTGGGAGATGGAGATGAGAGGGAGCAGGTGTAGAATGAGGGGATTGTGGATTATGGAAAGAGTGATGGAGAGAAACAAAAACGCATGAATATACACCTGAAGCCAACCTGGGTAGGGTAGTAGGTTAACAGTGTTAATATATCAATGTCGCTTGTGTTTATTTTTGGGAAATTTCAATAATTGTGTATTCATGTAAAAACTCTTGCACAATACACAACTCATTTAATGTCAACTTAGAAGAATAGAACAAATAAGTTGAATCCTTGCGCTATACTTGAGTACAGAGTGGGCATTTCCCAAAAAAACTCACAGGATGAAGTAAAGAATTTCATATAGTCGAACTCACAATTTACTTCATTTAAATAGTAATCAATAAATTGTAGTAAATGGTAGTCAGTGTAATCGACCTGCCGTCATTTTTCTTTGATCTTCAATAAGCTTTAGACAACAAGTGCTGTACTCCCGAAATGTAGTTGCTACTCTGGAACAAAAAGCATTTCCCCATTCAAGATTTTCAGCTGAAAATGTTTCACATGTTTCGACGTTATGAATCTTGCGTTTTCCTACTTTTCGTGGGAGCAAATTTATTGAATTCCTCATATTTCAGCAGATTCATCTCTTAGTACGCCTTAAGTTCCGTATACGTAGGCTTGCCATACGTTTCGTTTTGACTGGGATTGTCCTTTAAGGTACGGTTCCAGTCATTTTTTCTGTTGTTCCGGTTTGATTGAATAGCTCTTAGAAAGATCGTGGTTATAGATAGTGATATTTCAATGAGAGCAATCATTCAAACGCAAATTTCCCTAGAAAATGTAAGCTCATAGAGTGTCTAAAAATATTAAATTAACTTAGACTAATTTGACGGCAATGTCCTGGTCTCGTCCCGGTTTACTTGCATTGTAATTATGTAAGTCCTTATTTCTTGTCATAAGAATATGGTATGTGTAAGCAAAGTTACTATGCTAGAATTTGGATTTTTAAGAGCAGAATTCACAAAGAAACATTTTCAGCCCGCCAATTTTCCCATGACCTCCATTCTTGAGATCCTAAAACTAAATCTCCTCCATGGGTTAGCCGCAGGCCATAATCATCAAACTAAAGACAACTGAGGATAAAACCTTCAAAGCAACATCGTCACCCTGAGTTAACATCAATTTGACCGCAATATTCTTCAAGGAGTAAAGACTACATCAATTTATATTTTTAATTACCTGAGGAGGGCTAAAAATGTGTACATTAAAGACTATATAGGTAAATATACGTTATTTGTGCTAAAATAAACACCTATATATTAATCCTCATCATATATCGCACGAGATTATATATGTGACTCGTTCATGACGACTATATAACTCAGATAACTATGCAAATTCATCTCCATCCGTTGCGGAGTCCATAACAGAGAGGCCGAGGGGGGCAACGAGTTTAAAGAGTGAAGAGGTGGGAGAAGCCAAAGCATTGGATAGCAGAGGGGTGTAGCGCTGTTAGAGGTGCGTGCTTGTGATGGGGAATGAGAGCGCTTTATTTTATTTCCATTTCTATAGGTCTACGCGGGTACAACCTGCTTCCATTTAGTAAGTGCCCGAAGAAAAATCGGAACTGCTTTGAAAACGTTACGAAAACATCGTTTCATTTCGTTTTTTCTTTCTTCTACGATTAACCTTAATGTCCCGAGACATTCCGTGGGTACTCAAACAACTTGTAATTTACTCTAATTATATTCAATTTTACCGGAAATCGATATACTAACAGAATTGTTAATTAAACTAGAAGGTGAGATATATTTTTCTATTAAAGGAGGTAGAATTTTAAACCTTATTCTATCAAATTAATCATTTTAGATAATAATCAATAATTGGAAATCTGTAAAAAAATTCTTTTTATTTTCTTATGAACATTTTGCCTGAGTTGTGGAATATACTGGCTTTTTTTTAATTCACGATGAAAGAAAGTATGCACAAATAAGTCTGCAATAGAAACAACAGTTTCCTATATGGGTAAAAAATATCTTGATTGCAGGAAAGGCTAAGTTTAGTAATCCTTTAATGAATTATTAAAGAATCATTTTAGAAAATGAATTTAAGATGGGGATAAATAGGTGGTGAGTTGAAAATTTTTCTAAGCAATAGTAGCCTGCCCTGGGTAAGTGGACACACTCCATTGCATTTTCTTATCCCTAAAAGGACAACAGAGAATTTTTTAGGTGTGGTACTTGATGAAAAACTGACATGAAAAAACAATGTTGAAAACAGCATTCAAAAAGCAAAAAAGGGAAAATTTGCTTTATCCGGAATCCTATTTAACAGATCTCAAGCTAACATAAACACTAAACTGCCATTAACATATCTATCCATAATCAGACCTATGCTCACCTATGCATCACCCACCTGACATTATACACACAAATCATACTTACAGAAGCTATATAGGTTCGAAAGCAAAACCATTAAAGGGATTCTGAATGTTCCATATCACACCAGTACATCTGAGATATACAAGTACCATAAAATAACGCCTCTCTCTACACCCTTAAACCAAATAACCAAAATATTCGCTTCTAAGTTAAAAGTTATCCAAAATACTTTATTTTCCACAATCTGGGATTACGACCTCAAAACAACGATCAGCAAATACCGCCGCCCAAAAGCCGTGTTAATGAATTTACCCTAACCTAAATACCCAACTTTAATCCGAGCCAGACGCTCTCCCCTGTGATCTTCAGCAAAAAGAAAGTGAACTTAAAGTGATTAATATAAAACCATGGATAAGGCCCTGAGTCAGGAGCCATGAACATAAGTTTTCCAGAAGGAAGTGAATTTATTCGTCGTCGTCCATTGCATTCTTTGGTTTGCTAATTTCAACATTATTTTAATCTTTAGAAATTAATTCAAAAAAGTCTATTTCGTCCTTATTTTACTCACTTTTAACCAATAAATTAATTTGCTTTATCAAAGGAGCAAGAAGATATTTTCATTGTTCATTCAATTAAAGTTTTACTATGTTTTTGTAATAAACGTCATAAGTATAAAATATTGATTTCATTTCTAAGAGGACTGTTAAAATTTGATAAATAAATAATAAAATCAATCGATAAAGCCGTCCCTTTGTGGAACTCCTCTTCTAATGGAATTTCTGCATAATCATTTCTTCTTCGCTCACCTATAAATGAATAAATATCAGTTAACATTCATTCTCTCATTTGAAGACTTTTTAGTGAATATTTTTATATTCGAGAGTATAATAGTTACTCTAAAGAACACATTGCTTTTGTTCTTTATTCTCAAAGCTTTTTTTGCGCATATAGTTGAATTGAACTTCCTTCGTAAATGTTTAGCAGGTAAAAATATTCATTTGATTTATTTGTTATTCTCGAGGAATAGATCTCTATATTTAAGTAGTACATTCAAGAATGGTGAAAAGAAGAGATTCTACATCGAATGGGTCAATATGAAAAAGAAAAATTAGACAACATGCTCCCTATTTATAAACATTTTATGATTCTCCGTTTATTTCTTTTTGCAACGTTTCATAGAAAACATTTATAAAATGTACTCCTTCAGTTACCCTCCTACCCCTCCAGAAATTCAGTATATCCTATTTTCATTTCATTCATAATACATTTTTTAGAAGAGGTGAATGTAATGATATTTGCACATCTACTTGCTTTGCACTTGGCTAAGAGAGAGTATTAATAATGAAACGGAGAGAGATTGTACGGAGTATGGTGTAGAATATGTATAAAGGGCATAAAAAAGCAGATGGCGGAAAAGGGGCATAACAGAGTGAGGACGAAAAACATAGGAATAGGCAACAGGAAAGGAAAGAGAATTGAGAAAAAGACGGGTGACAAAGACGGAGCTATTTTGGCAAACCCCCGAAAGCCATCACTCGGATTATGCCTCACTCCCATACACCAAAGGATTGGAAGCGAGCGACGCTTACATCTTTGAGAAATTCTTTTCTGTCGAAGGAAAAGAGGGCATGGAATGGTAGATAAGGAAAATGGAGGAATGAGGAGAAAGAAAATGGGTGGCTCGGGAAGAATGCAGATGAGAGATGGGATGAGGAATGAGATGGACGAAGTGGGAGAAAGAAGTTAAAGAATGGGAAATGGAGGGAAGAGTCCAGGGAATCAGACGATGAGTAAAGCATTCAATCGTTTGAAGCTGCTATGAATATTGCGGCGAGGACTCACACAATTGACATTTGTCGGTATTATCGGCATAAATTGAGTTTGATGTTGATTTATATTTATTTGAACGCAAAACAGCTAAAACCGATCGCCTCAAAATATTTTACATTTATTTGTGTTCTCTACACGGTTTTTCTTTCAGGTGAAATAAATTTTATTGTGGGAGACATAACACAACCAGGGCAATATTAAGAACGATGGTAATAATGCATGATAGCATTATTACCATTCATGCACTCATACGATGCACTCATTTCATTTTCTTATTTTCTGTTTAGAATACTCCATCTCTTTGTTGATAAAGCCATGAACTCTTTCTTGATAAAAACCTGAAGTTTTCATTCGGTGATAACCTTCAAAACAACCTTAACATGTAAATCGGACATGGTTCAAAGAATAATTAGATAATGATGATTCTCAATTTGGAGATGAATAATAAGTCGAGATATGAGAGTGAAAATTATTAGGGTGATTTGAATACTTGTATAATCAGTCCTGAGAGGAGCGTGTGTTGAAAAGCAGGAGATACTGATTCAGTAACAACTAGGTTATAGATGAATGAGAGTTTAAAGTCTGAATGTTCAATATAACATGAGCATTAAACACGTACACAGATTGGATTTATAGAGAGGATGGATATCAAAAAGGGTTGGCAAAATGACTAATTTTGTGCACTAGAAGGTTATGAATGGTTCAAAAGGGAGCGAAAGACCGAAAAAATGAGGCTAGATGAAGCGGATAAGATAATGAAGGAAATAAATTCTCTTGATGGATAACGAAAGATAATTGCGTGTCTTATATTAGTAATACTTTAATCTAGGATTTAGCGGCTTAATATTCCTCACTTAACACTCTTTCGTTCACCTTCTTATAACTCATTCTTTTATGTCATACAACAACCTTTGGCTTTGGCTCCCTCTTTGTCTATTCCCTTAGTTCTTACTTCTAATTATTTACTTAAGTAATTCCAAATACTCCTGTAGTCTCCAAGCATCTGAGGTCTTCCTTTCTTAGGGTTCACCTTTCACACATATGCACCAGATCACTCCAGAGAAGGGTCTTTTTCACAAAAAGGAGTTGTTTTAATGTATGCATGAATAAGACAACGAACGAATATGAATATCGAGAGAACAATGTAAGTATAGGGAATACTGAACAGTATTGTGAGTAAACTAGGCAGAGCTAAAATAACGATGTTTACGCAAACGCTAAATAAAAATGCGAAATAAGAAGGAATTGAAGTTTGAAGAAAGTGAAAGGGGAATATGGAGGAGGGGACGAAATGGAAAGGAAAGAGATGAAAGGAGGAATATGAAACAAAGGAGATGGATGAAGGGAGATAGTAAAACGTAGTTGAGGACGTTTAGAGAGTAAGGGGGATATAGGATCGAAATATTCCCGTGCGTGTGCCCGTTTTTCAAGAGAGTGCTCCAAGAGAAAGAGGCAGGAAATGGCCTATTTATTTTTCACGAAAGAACGATTTTTTTTCTGTGATGCTCGATTGAAGTAGATCAAATAAAGGCGATCCGAGAGAGAGGATTTTTCTCTTTTTTATCCCCTCTCGCGGCCAAATGCAAAATGATTTTTATTCTCTCTTGCTTCTCTATCTCTCTCTATCGTCTGAAGTTCTCTCCAGAGAGGGTTTTCATCCAATTTTGGCAACTGAGATAGGGTAATGGGGTGTTGAATGTATTGAGGCCATCCTCTTTCTCTTTCCTCGCTTATCCATCCCCTCTTCTTCAGCGCCGTCATGTCTTGGAATTCCCACGAGAGCTTCAGCCTTCGCTACGATTAAACAAGCCAATCTACGCCCATCGAATTATAATAAATCGGCTTAAGTAACATGTCGAGTGTTTGGGATAGCAAAATTCTCCATTTAAACGATTAAATCACTTGTAATATTCAAAGGCTTTTAGTTTGTATTTCAATTTCATATCATGAAATGATAAAGGCTAGATCGCCCTCTAAGTAAGGGATTAATTTGGCAGCTCATTATTACGACACATCATCCCAAGCGCCCCTAGTTGCAAGATTTTTAAATCTCTTTAATTACAACAAGCAAAACTAAATGCTTAATCGCAGCATAATTTACCTTTAATTTACCATAATAAGTATTAGGAACCCGATGATTATTAAGACCGACACAACTCTATCACAGTCCGAGATTCTACAAATAATTCGTTTATTCCTACAATGCTTAACTTTTAAATTCTCCATTTACAAGACTTCACTTCACACATACACGTGCACACCATATTTAATTTGTTTCATTTATTGATTTAATTTGAGCAACATGTTATCTTTCAGTTTATGTTTCAGTAACATTTTTGACGTCGTACATTAGTAAAATCCAGAGTTTAAGTTATACATAAGATACCATGGAGGAGTGGATTTGTACACTGTCTTGGTGCCTAGTGTAACGTTCAGTGGGTTGCCTTGCATTTAAACCTGATAGTGAAGATTAATATCGTCTTGAGGATCAAGTAGTTTTTTGAAAAAATGGTCCCCTCACCTCTTACCTATTTTGGTTACACCCAGTTGTATTCCTTCACCAAAGAATTCAGAGACAAAAGCAAACGGTGAATGAATTTTGGCAGAAAACAGTAACCGCTATGTGAGAAGGTCATTGAATCATTTTCAGAATTGCCGCTCAAGCGATGAATGTTTTGTTGTGCAGCCGAGATTATTTGTGATCGACAGAAATCGTTAAGTTATAAGGATTTCTCTCCACTTCGTTTCTTCGCGTTTGTCTGTTGATTTCTTTTCCCTCTTTCCCCTCGAGAGACATTACAGCTCTCAGTCCTCAAGAGGGTGACTGTCTGAGGAATTATTTCGTTGAGAGTCCTCGCACAGCTACTCCATTGATTTCTGATGCGTTGCTAACTTCTCCTTCCCCGCCTTTACCCTCCGTCTTTTGTGTTGGTGCTTAACACGCAGGAACCAATGACCCCGTCGTAATGAGTACCGATTGATTATAAATGGCTCTCATGAAACTTCCGAACAGAGCGGTTGTACATGGACGTAATGAGACGCCGACGGTAATTACTTTTGCGCGACAATATCGAATTTGAAGGTTATGTCGTCAATGCCCGATTAATCTTGGAAGGCCTCAGTAACACGGGTGAATGGCAACTCTTTGTAAATATGTTTACGATTTGTCTACGTCCTTGCTTTTGAAATTAATCCGCGGAACCCTGTTGTGGAGATCGATAGGTTGGCCAAAACTTACTCGTATTCGATGAACGGATAATTCGTCTGAAATTTACTAATGCGAAGTTCCTCGGGCAAGTTGATTAGAGCGTGGCGTAACTTTGCGCAAGACCCTCAAATCGGTGAACGGAAACATGAGTGGCTGTTCCTTAAATATTGCAACTCTGCTATGCCGCTAAATCAAGAAAAGAAAGGAATAGGCGGTATAATAACATTTAAAGTGACGAAATGACTAACCCTTGATGAAAAATGTATAGGATGGGAGGTGCAAAAGCCGTAACCTCCTTTTAAATATAATGGCGTAAAAAAGTTCAAATACTTGTTGACTTACTCAAGTATAAAACTATGTCTATAGTGTACAATTCCTAAAGAATAAATTATTGCCTCATCCATTGGTACTGATGAAGGATTCAATCTTCGCTATAGTTATACTATGCTTGATTATGTCCCTTAATTAAATGTCCCTTAGCTGACGAAGTATGCGTAGGATTATGACGAATGAGGAAGTGTCGTCAATCATTTTCTGTTCCCTATATTTCTTCTACTATCCTTGCTTATTTATAAAGTAATGGCACTTACTGATCGAGTTGTGTGCCCTAAGTATTACCTATTTATTCACCCGATGACACCCTAGTCAAAAACTCGTAGAATGTTTTTCATTTAGATGTAGAAGTATTGTTAAAAGTGCTTTTACAGCTGAGGTCCTTTCACACGTAGGCCCCCATCGGGAATCGAACTCAGAAATGTTTCCACTGAAATCGAATGCGTAGCCCACTTAGCTATCCGGGAGCCATTTTCATTCGATGCCGGCCGATAATTCTTAACCTTTCTCATAATTTGGATACCTGAATACAGAAAATGTTCTGTCAAAACTGAGCATTTGTCCCTAAATTGATTGATTTACTCCTGCGTTTCAGTTGCTATGAGCACAAGGTGAGAGATTCGCATTGACCAAAAGGATAATCAATAGGAAAAATTCACATTGTTCGTCAAACAAAACGTCTCACTTCTTAAATCGTATTCTGTCGAGTGTAACAGCTTTGATCTAACAAGTAAGGGTAGTTGACTCTGTTCTGGGGTGATTTATCACTCTTCTTCATCTTATTAATCAATCAAAAACTTCTGAGAAGTCTTTTTCTAAAAAGCTGAATTTAGATTATTAGCCTAAATCATAACATTATCTATCTAGATAGCCAAAAGTTAGTATAGAATGTGTCATTCTTACTTGATCGAAGTTGCTTTCGTTAGCCAGCAAACAAGCAGAATGCTAAGAAATACGAAGTTGATTTCTGTGAATTAAAGTGTGCGAAACTAGAAAAATACTATTAAGTACAATAAAACAAATCGCGTAACTTGGTGTCTTGCGCTTTCATAAAGACGGTATTTCTTTTAGAATGTCTTTTGATTTTCTACTCACTCGGACGAGAATTCCTAGTTTTGGCTTTCCAATTACACAACCAATTTCATGATACATTAAATTTTTTTTAAAGTTCTCCTATCTTGCATTACTTTTGTAATTACATTACAATTTCACGTGTGATAATTTACGATCTGGATTAGCGCTTTTGGGTCATTACGTTCAATCACTTTTCCTTAAGAAAATTAATACTTCTTTTATATCTTCGATACATTAAGTTCGTGCGTAGTAAAAAATACCTAGGAGTTACAATTATCAATAATTTATCGTTCAAAGAACGTATTCGAGATGCTGTAGGAATGGCGAATACAATACAGAGACTAACAATTAGAACATTGAGGAGTAACTCATCGAAAGTTAACGAAATTTATTATTTTTCCCTTATTCGACCTAGTCTTGAATGTTTCGAAAAATTCAGCGGTTCAGAACTTCCCTACGAAGTTAAAGGCATTATCATTCAAGTAAACAACGAGCACGATCTTCGAGAGGCATCAAAAAAAGCGGTTCAATGAGTTTATCGCTAAAACATAGTAACTTCTGGTCGTTCTTTCAGCATAGCATCAGAGACACTAATGGGATAGATTAGGCAAGGTGATAATACAACCCCTGCCATTCACCACTGGGGGATCATGGTGTATAAATCTAAATCTGACCAATAAGAGATTTTATTTCATGCATCCCCGTAAAATAAAAAAAATCATGAAAAGACAACCACTCGCATAAATATAAATTTCAGTAAGTTTTTAATAACATGCTAAACACCTTTTCCATTATCACTATTTAAGAAATATAATCTGTTCTTAATCTGTTATTCTTGGTGGTAAAAACAACCAAGAAAAAAGTTTTTCTTTTATTAAAGTCTGTTTTTCATATTCTCAAAACGTATATCTTTTCAATGTGTGAATATCTTGAACAATTTATGAGGCAGCATAAGGATCTCGATTCTGCGTTTCTTTTAGTCTATCCCAATGTTACTTTTAAGTGTGGGAAACTTTATGATGAGGTTATTATTTAACTCGGAAATCATAAAAAGAATAAGTGAAGCGCTCGTTAGCTCTAATTAGTTATGCGATCTGAAAATATTAGCGGTACGTATAGAAAGAGGAATTCAAATAATAAAGTTATTAATTAGTACGTTAATTGAAAGTGTTGAATAGCTTGAGCTGTTAATCTTGAGGAATTAATAGTTTTTAAGCAATATCCAACTTTCTTACAGGATTTATCATTAATATATATTACACGTCAAATATCATTCCCTGTTCTTTATTATAAACATTGAAGAATTTACTATTTCACAAGATACTCATGAATACATTGTGAGACTCGTGAAAAGGTGGACGAGTTACTTTAAAGCGAAAAGGAATGGAGGAGAAAAGAAATTAATAAGTTCACTGAAATTATAATTCTAATTAAAAATGTTCCAACCCTCCGAAAACAGCGACATTAGGTTGTCAGTGGTAATACGTATATTTAGATTTCCATTGTAGCTTACCTTAGCTTTTGTTAACAGAATAGAACCGAAAAAATGGATTCGTACATAGAACACTCTTCGAGGAATATGATCGACCTAACATTCCTGAGGACAAGGAAAAAACGATGTTACTCCATAAGACACAGATTACAACAAGTACATAGTACTTATTTTAAGTTACGGTTGCTGCGAACTAAAATGTGCCCCAGAGCAATCTGCCGTATGTTAAATCAGCATTCGAGGTTGCGAAAATTCCCTACCTTGCGAACACGTAAACTACGGCCTACTAGTTTGGGATTCATTTAACATAAGCATGCCAAATCTTTGCGTAGAGCTAGTAGCAGAATATTCTAACAACAGAGCTTGGAATTTTGTATCAAAGACACATCACGCTCAAAGGTTTCGTGTTATTCGCTAGGTCATGAATCGTTTACGCCTATTCTGGAAAATTTCACACTCCAAAATTAAACTAAAGGTGAGCTTCCTTTCTTTCGTAAGGAGTCTGGTCGAAATTGTTCAGGATAATTGGTTTTGATGTGTTTTTGTTCGCTCTTGTACCCTATGAGTTAGGAAATTCATGTACGAATGTACGTACAAATCAAGTTAAAAATTAAAACCTAAGGCACATAGAACTATCCACAGTATGTATACCATTTAATTCCGTATATTTTTCGTTATTGTTCTCAGTAAAGGTATTTGGCTTTCCCAAAAAGAAAGAAAATTCTAAGCTTTGCTCTAGTATCATAAAACCAAGTTATTCATTGCACTAAGTTATTACACTTATAACCAAGTTAACGTTTCATTAAAATCAAATAATAAGCTATGCGTAGAAGAAATATGTTCTATATGAACAAATGCATACATTAAGTGTTATCAGTTAGTGGTATCTTGCTAAATGAAGAGACAAAATAACTTTAAAACGGCCCAACAAAACTAATTTAATCGATAAAAGTAGATTAAAATAGAAAACACGAATTCAGTACGTTTTGCATTGAGATTCGATTAAACAACTATTAAAACATTTCAATTTATCTTTCTTACTGTAATACGAGGGCTGTATGATAAGTACCCGTGTTTAGCAACTGATGACACCACTGACACAAAATGTGTATGCCGTAATTTAACGCCATCTTTAGATATATGACTGTCAAAATTTCAGACAGATTAATCGAGTAGTTTTGTTTTGATAGCTGTTGAAAGTAGTCAAGTTCGTGTTTGCTTGCCACCATGGAAAAAGAGAAATATCGATCACTGATTTCTTTTTTTGGGTGGGAAGACGTGTGAGGAAATCAAGGTGAAGTTGCATGCTGTTTATAAGGACCATGCACCTTCGTAGACTACCATCAGATATTGCTTTAATGGATTCAAGCGTGGTCGAACATCCGTTTATGATGAAGAGCGCCCAGGCCGTCCGATTGAGGTGACTACGGAGGATATGGTTAACAAAGTCCATGATATCGTGCTAGCATATCGCCGTGTGAAGATCAGATAGATTGCTGACATTGTAAACATCTCAACTGAACGAATACAAAGTATCCTACACGAAAAATTGGGCATGAGAAAGCTATCGGCGAGGTGGGTGCCGCGTTTGCTCACAGTGGACCAAAAACGGAATCGCATGACAACTTTGGAGCACAGTTTGGACATGTTTAAGCGCAATCCGAAAGAGTTTCTACGGCGTTTCGTGACTGTTGACGAAACATGGATCCATTACCACACGCCATAAATGAGAGAACAGCCAAAACAGTGGATTTAACCCGGCGAACGTGCTCCAAAGAAGGCGAAAACGGTTCCATCGGCCGGAAAGGCCATGGCCACCGTTTTTTGGGATTCGCGAGGCATAATCTTCACCGACTATTTGGAGAAGGGAAGGATAATCACGGGGCAGTACAATGCTGATTTATTGGACCGATTCAATGCTGAATAGAGGAAAAAACGGCCCCATTTGGCGAAGAAAAAAGTGCTCTTCCATCATGAAAAAGCACCAGCTCACTCATCTGCAATCGCCACAGCAAAACTGGTCAAATTACGGTACGTATTGCTACTTCATCCACCCTATTCTCCAGATTTGGCCCCACGCGATTTCTTTTTGTTTGCAAACATGAAAGAATGGCTTGAGGGAAAGCGATTCACGTCAAACAAGGAAGTCATTCAGAGGCCTATTTTTCAGAGTTTGGACAAAGCGTATTTTTGTGTGGCTTGAAAAAGTTAGAATATCGCTGGACTAAATGTATTGAGTTGAGAAAGGAGACTATATTGAGAAATAAATTTAAAATAAGTTTAGAAAATGCGTTTTCTTCCCTAGCACAGGTACTTGTCATACATCCTTCCTACTTTAGGTTATCATGACTGGAAGCTTCAATGACAACAAATTCTTCTACCCATTCCTCAGATCCATGATTTAGATAGATTCAGCCTCCCATTACCTTCCTTTACATGTCTCTACAGTCTTCAACCTGAAGGCTGGTTTGAACAATATCCCTCCACCATAAGCAACGAAAAGCTTTGGAGGATGGGCTGAGGCGACAACTTTAACAAGCCCACGTAAGTGAAGCAAAATGATTCTACAAATAACACTTTTCGTAACATACAAAAAGGAGAGACCTTAATTAACGTCATTATTCAGCATTACTTATACCTCCGTAACCCTAATACTTCCATAAGCATGAACAAAACTGAGTTAAACAGATAAAAGTTAATGAAAGATACATTTTTCTTCATCCTGTACTAAAAGACAAATGAAAAATATTACATTCATTACTACATTGTAGCAGGTCCTTCCATTACATATAGATTGCATTAACGATAAATATACTTATTTTAATCGATTTCCTTTGAACGTTCAAAACTTAGATTCTTCAGTAATATCACCGACTGCTAATTGAATGCACTTCAAAGAGCACTGAATTTTTGGAAAGTTTGAAATATTTTATCAAAGCACGCACAATTTCGAATTGGACATCGATCGAATTCGATGACAGAAATAATTACACCTCTTCTGAATTCCCTTCCTTATTTTGAATATCTCACCTCTATGGTAATAATGTATTCAATTTTATTTAAAGAAAGAAATATAGCCTGCAAGCGATGGAAAGGAACTTTAGACACATTTCCTATGGAAGTTAATTTTAACTATCTGGAATCTAATGTGAGACTTAGGTAAGGTACTTGAGAAGGATTTAGCTTTATATCTGAGAAGTAATAATATTAAATAATATGAAAAGTTCGGAAATAGTGATACTTAAGGTTTAGGAAAAATTGCATATTGCACTGAATTGTACTTGAACACGCTTCACTTTTCGGCTTATCTTCCTATGAATCGTATTGTGGGATGTGTCGCCCGTTATTATTTTTACTTCTTGGTAAGTAACGGAAAGTTTCTGATCCCCCTCATGCCTTCGTTACAAATAAGAAAAGAATTCGTTCGCGAAGTATATCTCGGAGAATTCAGGGGCTACTGCATCATCTACCTCCCAATATTTGAGCAACAGTCTAGCAGAATTTCACGGTTCGCTACAAACTATGGTGCACCGCATTCAGCCGTGACCTTGGTCCAGTTTCACGATTCAGTTGGGCTAAAGGTTGCAGGAATTCTAGGAAAAACTTTTTCCGTGTCACGGTCAAGAGGAATCGGGAGGGAGAAGTAAATGGGACTGTCGACAGATGAGAGGAGTGGAACTGCAGCATTTGCACTCGGATCAGAGGGACGTGGGTTATTTAGTTCGGACGGAATCTCCAATGTCATGAGAAGTTTGCGTTACACGGCTCGCGCAACACGGCGAACGCGAGCATTTTCAGATGGGAGATTTGGAGAAAGATAAAGAAAAAGGATCCTGAGGTAGTTACTATTGAGAAACTTGTCCAATTGCAAGCAACATTTTGTGATGAAGTGCAATTATCTCGTTCGAAAAAGAATGCATTATTTACAATTTAATTATTAGTTATTTGGATCATTGTTTCGATTACTTTACTATTGTAGCGATGAACGTATATGATAAGAAAAGAATAGACGTTTTAAATGTAAATGAGGCACTAATTATTACTGAATATATGAATAATATTTCAAAATTTCCTTCACTGATACAGCTCATTTTTCCATCAGTGAAAACTTAAGGAATTATAATTCATTTCCGAGATACTCCTTTTAAGAGTGCACCAAATCTGGCAAATTATTAAAGTTTGGAGGTTATAGTTGCTCTCCGGACTTAATTTAGAACTTGGTTCATATCAATTCTTTCGTTTTTCTGAGATTTTGTTTTACTGATGCTTATTTCTTATAGTTTATTGCATTTTCTATCTCGTTTCATGACAACCTTTTACAATATTTGCATTCATACGACAGAGTTTCAACAGAACGCTTTTCTTGCAACCGATTTATAATTGTGACCTCGCTATTTAAAGGGATAAACTTAAGCAAGGAATATGAGTATACATATATACCTGCTAGATACGAATTGGTAATTTCAATGCAAAAATTGGGAGAAAACTTTGGAAGCGAAATTATATGAACGAGTGTATATGGTTACCATAAAAAGTCCTCTAATTAAGTCTTGTAAGCAATAAACTGATATAAAAGCTACATCGTCATCAACTAAATATGTATAAGGTACTCTTCTCTTTGTAAATATTTTATTCGTATTGCTTCAAAGAGAACTTACCTAAAGATATTGTATAGTGCAGATATTGCGACGAAATAAAATTTTTAAATATTCATAATATATGTTATTCTTATGTACGCGTATACATCAAGCTTCACCAAAAATGCATTATTTCTCCCGAATCCTATCTGGGATTAGAGTTTTTGACCTTAGAAACCAGATGGGATAGATCAGAATCCTAAGTATTCTCTTCCTCGCCCACTAATTGAAATTCGGTTACCGTAAGCGTATACGCGATATTTGTTCTGTGCCACTTCATTTCAGCGAGATATACCTCACATGCTGTGCCTTTCGTGAGAAGCATAATAATGAAAATCACCCTTCCAAAATCGAATCGTAATGAAAATACGAGTTTGAAACTTGATGGAAAATATGACTCAAAGATATCCAATATGTGGGTCATGGAAACGTCTCACAGGTTGATCAAATTTAAGTCTGATTTCAAATTCCAGAACTTCTACGCTTCTTCTCATTGAAAAATTGAAATAAATTTTAAATTTCTTTTTCCCATAGATACATACCGTATTCCTTTGCTCATATCACAGATTAAAATGCATACATCAAAGAAAATTTGCACGTCTAAGTAGAAGTAATATTCGAAATCGTCGTTCATTTCGTACTGCCATGCTCCTGCCAGAATCTAAGAGAAGCTAATGGGAGTGTAGGCAGTATTACTACGTAATTATCTGTTTCAGCGTGCAGCTGTATAGAACGGCCAATAGAAGGTGGAGCAACTATTTACATCCCAGATGGATGGACTTAATGCTTTTGAAAGGAACTTGAAATTTTACCGGCTACATCAAAGTGCCAAACCATTATAAAATATACTTAAAATTATATATTTGGATGGATTCTGATAAAAATAATGTTTTTGGAAGAAGCAGTTGAGAAGTGATAATATTTCCTGCATAAAATATTCATTGGGAAAAGTACTTCGCTTTATTTCAGTTTTATTGAAAATTAGTTTTTGGTGTACCTACAAAAATTTCTTTTATTTTGTAAAATAATTTTATTCCATAGCTGAATTATAGTGATTTGATAGCTTTCTATAGCCGGGATTATGCAGATCAATTGCAGATTGCCATTTCAAATGTAGAATGAATATTCCAAGCTTTTACAACACAAAATTTTCTGTTCGATAATTTAAACGATAGACTAAAATAAGGAAAATTGTTATTTAAATAATTGCACCTTGAAGTTGTATTTTCGATGTCGACCAGTCATTATGCAATCCTATTACAAAGTATATATAATGAAGCTGAAATTCCTATTTGCAGATGTAGACTGGGTTTGTTGTCATTCATTTCCATTGCTTCAGAAGAACTTTATATATTTTCTACACTAGGTTTAGACGATTACATTTTCCTTTCAAAGGTACTGATTACGTATGATTTCACCAAGATATCGTATGTCGTCGTTTTAAAATGTTTAAGCTAAATTCTTCTTTCAATCAGGCAAGTTTTCAACGTTGCAAAACAAAGAAGAATGCTTATCATACAATTTTCATTTTTTATTGTTAATCGAAGGAATTTTCAGGTGCAGTAGTTCTTAGCCCGCACTTTTCACAAAAATAACTCAATCTTTCTCTCTCTCTCTTCAGTCCAGAATATAATATCAATTTCTATTCAGTAATGGTTTCCTAAAACGAGAATGACATCAGATGCAGTTCTCTTTTGAGATCTTTACTTTTTTATATTAAACCATTGAAAATATTTTGTCTTCTTCGTACCTCAGGTAAAAAATTATAATTGTGAATTAAAAAGAATGTAAGGGATTAAATGAAATTCAGAATACCAGCTTAGCCAATGATAATTTCTTTGATATATCCCGCAACTGTTAAATAAACTTCACGTTTGCATCTAAACACCTCACACTTCCTGGAAAAGAATTCCCCAACAGTCCCATCGTGGTTCCCACCCCTTGGCATTGGGGCAGTTTCCAGGGGTGCGGTCAGGAGCGTGCCTAACTCATGCGATTAAACCTTTTTGAATATTTTATGAATTCTCAGAATCTTTTGTACCACAAAAACACATTGAAATGATCATTAAATGATATGACGCAAAACCAATATTCCACAATTACCAAATTATTATCAAAACATTCTCAAAGGACCAGGCGGGCCAATTTTACCTTTGGGAGACCACAATAGCTCAGGGACCAGAGCTTGCAAATGGCACGAGAAAGGGAAGTACGCATCTCCTCCCGGGGATTCCTGCACCCCTCGTTTGCAACCACTGTTTGCAATGATTAAATAATGTTCACGCTCCTAAATTGACACATCAGGCAAACTTCTCATTACCAGTTAAGAAACCTGTTATACAGCATCAGTAGCCTGCTCCAACCAGTCACCACCAACACCTTAATTTTGAAATCTAGTAGCGGATCCTGCTTCGTGGCCATAAATAATAACAGATGTAGGTCTCGCAATCAAGCAGCGTGCACTTCCTTCAAGATTATAATTCCTCTAGGGTTGGCTTATGAGGTGCGGAGGGGAGATCGTAGGCAAAGATCATAAGCGAGGCGTAAGGATTAGCTTCCCTCGTACGTTTTCACACCAATAACCCAACCCACCGAACCCTCCTGCTCCGTCGACGGCATCATCTATATTCAGCAGAAGGCTTATCGGTGCTCCACCGCTCCGCCAGTTGCAAAGAGGAGCAGATTTCTGCGCCTGGGACAAGAGGCACCTTTGGCGGTAATATTTCGAAGATAAGCGGCTGCGTTCGGATATTCGAGGGAAAACTCGAGCGGAGACGGAAAAGGGGCGATGCACGAAGCCCTACTGCCAAATAAACTCCACAACTCGTCCACTTCATTGATTGCGTCTCGACCCAGTTTCCCGATGTTATTTAGCGACGAGATTATATTTTTCGCAGCGGGAACGCGAGCCTTATATTTTTCGCAGCGGGCCGTTGTCGCACTGATTTTCGAGCTATGCCTGCAGAGTGAATCGTCGAGGAAACTCAAAGTGCGTCGCCGGTCCTTTTCGATGAAATGCTTTTGGAATTAAGTGCGGAAATACACACTGCCATTAATTAAATTTAGATTGCGATTCGCGGTATTTTTAAATGAGATGCGCGGTCTTAATAGATAACATGACTTATGCCATCAGAAAAATGCCGGAATGCTCCTGCATGTAAAACGTCTCGTACAATAAACTCAAGGTGTTCTGGCCCAATATGGTATTGTGGAACGGCATCTAAAATAATTGCAAAACGTACATTTTGCAAAATAAACTGTGGGAAATACGAAGTACGTTTTACAATTATTTTATTCTAGTACAATAGTTGAAGACATGGCCTTACATTCACACTAGCCTAGATTTTCATAATTTTTCGAGCATATTCTCTGCAAGATTTGAAGGGAGATGTGTATTTATGACCCGAACCTACATTTTTTAATTAACTTAACGTTTTTTCCGTTCTCGAAGTTATGTTGATGCTTCTAAGTAAAAAAAATTCCATCTTGGAGTTGGAAAGTTTGATGATATTTTTCATTAAGCAGATTTTTAGTTGACATTTCCTGAGAGACTGTTTCATCTTCCTAAATTTAAAATACGGTAAAACCCGTTTAAAACGTTTCCGCTTAAGACGTTATCCCGCTTAACACACGATTTTCTCCCGGTCCCTACCACACGAACCACATGGTAAAAATACCGCTTGAGACGCTCTGCTTCCCGCTTAAGACGCAAATTTGGCCCGTCCCCAGATGCGCTACAACCCACTTTAACCGAATGTCCTCCTCATTTGATAGACCAAAACTTTTCTACGTTATCTGTATCGCCGTTATCACTCCTCTTCTGCTTTGCTCTAAGGGGGTTCCTTTTGACTCTCATGTTTCCGATGACTTATTCCCTAAGAAGAAAAAGAAGATATGGCGAAACAGAACAATATATCTATAGATTCAATCAACAATCAGTGCGTTATCGTTCCTCATTTGTTGCATCAAGTACGTAAATTTTGCTCGTATGTAATACGATCAAATAATGAAATCCTCAATATCAGACGAGGTGTTGCGGAAATCCATCGGGGAACAAATAAATTAATTATATGTATAATTAAGAGTACCATTCTTTTCTTTTTTCCGTTATGAAATGAAATTTGTAACTATGTAAGTAACTAATACGTTCTCTTTGTGCGACAAGCAGACCATTCTTCAAAAATATTACGTAGGCAACCATCACTGCACAACCCGGTTATAGTTATCCCGCTTATTCGCTCGGGTCCCCCGTAAAACGTCTTAACCGGGTTTTACTGTATATCAAAAGACAATTTCATTCAAGTTATCGCATGTTGATTGAGAAAATATTTTACTTCATAAATCATAAACGGCGGAGGGTGGCTTCCTTGCGAAATGTAAATGGTAGAGTAATATATAATTATAATTTTCTCTATCTAATGGTATTTTTCATTATAGAATCTATGAATACGGCCGTGATACTGTGGAAATCTATTGCAAAAAGGCGAGAAGTTATGTATATTTTTACTGCAGAAGTTTTTCATTAAAACACTGGCGCGACGTTGCCATCGTCGAATCACAAAATAATAATATGTATAAATACCAAACGTACACACAATTTATACACATATCAGGAGTTGATACCAATGTGACATTTGAATTCTATTGATTTGGCAAATGCTATGCGATGCTTCGCTCAGTCCAAACCTTTCTTTTGAATTTATTAGCTTGAAAGTCTTTATCGAACATTAAAAGCCTGCGGAAATACACTCACTTTAAATAAAATTCCCTTTCTAATGAATAAAACGGGCATAATGAAGTCAGCATATGCTTTAAGGAAAATATTCATCAGATTGAAATCAGTAAATAGGACACAAAAGTTTAATAAGAACTATCCGAGAATAACGCATCATACATCAACGGTATATTTCCTTCTTAAAAATGTTTCTTCTTGCCTCCTCCTCAACTGTTCAAGAGAATATTATGTAAATATGAAAACGACAGTTCAAGATTGTATCTCTTACTGTTAATTCCGACTTCAGTATTTTGTATCTTCCTAACGCCACTTTAGAGCAGGATTCTTTGCGAGGGGCTGCATTTGTTTTGCTTTTTTATCTCCTCGACCAACTTCTGCGTTCATATTTTGTCGGCCCGCAAAGTTCTCCGAAAGAGTTAAAATTTCGATTTGACTTGGCAGCGCAAATAGTTAAGCACTCTCCTAATCCGTCTTATTTTCTTTCCTTTCCTTCAAGTTTTTTAACCGTCGTCAAAATCCCTTTGCTGCCTCAAAAGATCATTTTTGTAACAAACACAATAAACTTTCCCAGTGATTTTATTTTTGATTAATGTTTGTAATGCGCACCTGGGAACCCAATTAACTGCGCTTAATTGAGAAGACGACGATAAAATGACAGAAACGTTATTAGTTAAAGTTGAAATAGCAGGAACTATAAGACCAAGTGCCATTTTTTTCTTCCAACTGAGTAACATTGTTCGATATCTTGTGTTGCTTTTAAAGAGGTATTGTATTCACTCCCCTAACAAATCAGCCTCATTGCATTCCTTTGTTTAGGAACGAATTCAATTCGCGCAGTTGACGTCTAAAAATGAATAAAGGGTTCTTGTAATTAACTCTCTCGGGAGAACCTATAGGTGCATTGTGTACCTTGCGTTGCATTCAAACGAATAACGTACATACAAAGACGGTTCTAAGGAATGACTAAATGTAGCTTTGTTCAAACAAGAATAACTAAGTTTCTCGACTTTCCACATTTTAGTCACGTTTTCCAAATTGTAACGGAACTTTTCTCTTTATTGATTTTTTGATAACGTTTCTAAATAATTGATTGGTTTCAATCTGGGTAATATTCATTTCAGAAATATATCGACTTTTCATGAATATTTTGATTCCCAATAACCTGTCATCATACCGGTCGAAAGAAAATAGTTCATTATTAATCCAGAAGTGAAACGGCGCTAGCAAAGTTTTTATTCCGAAATTAATGAAGTTACTAAGCAATGAATAACGAATACATCAGACGGTAACGTGATACAGATTTTTAAAATTACGTGAGAGGTATTTCATGTTCCAAGGTAACAACGTCACTCCATGCACGTAGATTTGGATGATTGGCACTTGAGTGCGCAGGTTTTTAGTTAAATGGAAACGAAGCGAAAACGGTGGATGTTAATTTTTAATAGTATGCTCATAACTTGGAATTTTTTTTATAATTGATAAATTGAAAATTTTTCGTTAATTTACGAACCTTCCTCTCTGTTTGCAAAACCATTTCGTCGTAAACTATATCACATCAAATTTCTTTTAAATTCCCAGGTATCGATAAACTTACCAATGGTATGATTCATATCAATTTACTGACTTCCGATATCTTATATAACCTCTACTGATGTACACATTCTGATTTTTCGTTTTATAATCCACTGACAATTAACCTGATTTTTTTTCTTAGAAATTCTTTTAAATCACTAGCTTCAAGAAATCATCGTCGTATCATCATGCATCTACTACGAAATTGGGACAAGTATAAAATATTTTTCGGAAATAAACAACCCATCCCTTTGACGACTAAGACCACTGTTTAATGTTTATTTTATGAGTTATCCCATAAAAAACACGGAGATAACCAGTTAATATACTTTTCCCATAAGAAATGTACGTGCGTAGTCATTAAAGTAGGCTTTAATGACTTGAAAACAGTAGCATAAATTTATAAATAATGGTAATAATTAATAATTAAACTGAGTTATTATGATATTACGACGAATTGTTTCTGGCTTAGGAGGACCAGATATATACGATAACAGATATATTTTTAAACTAAATTAAGTTCCGTTATGCTTGACGGGGGCGTTTACTAGTTATATATAAAAATCAAAATTCGTATGTCCGTCCCCCTTACTATTTCAAAAACGGTTTATCGAAGAGCTATGAGGCAAACTACATTGTTTTTCAGCTATTTCTTTTTTATATTTTCTACTAATGTAAGTTCCGTCATGCTTGGCTGGGGTGTTTACTAGTTATTACGTACATCATCCTTATCTTATGAAGGCCAGACTTTGTTGTTGCAACCAATTCGATCATCCATCGCATCGCAGAACTTCCTCAAAGGCTCTCTTTATCATTAAACTTTGTATATCATATTATAAATTCTAGGACTTTCTTTCCCTTTCTTACCAAAAATTTTCCTTCTACTACATCTTTTATAAAGATATTGTGCCTGTCCTACAATTTTTTCTTTTCTGCATAGCCTTCATTAAGTTCCTTCCCTCCTTGACCTCCATCAAAACGTCCACGTTGCTTTTCCTTTCAAACCAACTTGTTCCTGTTATCCGTCTCAAAAGCCACATTTCCTTTCTCACAGCTTCCAGCCGAGTCTTGTCTAACTTTCCCATTGTCCAAGTCTCAATTCCATATAATATTACGCTCCAAATAAAGTTTTCACGAAGAATGTTCTTAACTCTAAATGTTTTTCCAAGAACATCCTTTTCACTTTAAAACGATTTCTTAACCATACATCTCCTTTTTTACTTCCGAGAAACATCTGTTATCACTGTTAATTGTGCTCTCTATATAAGGGAACGTTTAATTGTCTTATTACTGCATTAATAAACTCATTTTTTGTTTCACTTTTTCCATGCTTAAGGACAAAATTTCATGTATTCTACTCAATTTTCTCGGCGATTATCCTAAGGTAACAAAATCATTTGTTAACGTTATGCAATGTACCCTTCTTCCATTCACCTTTACAAATTTAGTCTTCTCTATCATAGTCACTAATGACTCTTCACTTTAGAATTAAAACAGATAAGGTGAAAGTGGGCATCCTTGTCTCACTGCTCTTTTAATCTTTGCTTCATTTTCACAATCCTTTACTGCTATATGTTAACTGTTAACACATTTAAAAGTATCTTGGAAGCTTGCGATAGAGTTGAAATTGTTCTATAATTTGCATATTCACAAGGAGAAACGGACATGAAAAAAGTCTGACGGAACCGGGACTCGAACCCGGGTCTCCCAATTGCCGGTCGGTTGCTCTATCCATTGAGCTATCCGGTTCCGAGATGCACGACTTTATCGTGCCAAGTCATCTAACCCATTTCCTTGTTTGCATATTCAGTTGCTTTTCCTGTCTATGGTGAATAACATTTTTGCTCTTCCCAAAATCTTCTGGTATCTCCCCGTTTTCATAACAGTTTATTATCACCATAAAGAGTCTGTATTTCATTCTATTATATCTCATAGGTTAAATAAAAGGAACTAATAATAGACTTTACAGAACAGTTGGTAATTTTTTGAGCATACGGCCATGTAGAAGTGTTTGTTAATCGATCCAATCTGCCAAAGGACATTTTATCATAAAGTATAGATAGTAAATCAAAAGTATCATGTTGGTGTCCGAACCCAAATCAGAATGAAAAAATGGTACATCCACGCATCCTTGTTGTTTGGTACACAGCTGTAAAATGAGATATTTTTTCCGAAGAAGTTTGCGCAGTTCAAACCTCCTATTCCAGCACCACTGTAACAAATCACAGTAGGCTCTATGAGTGCCTTATAACGCACGATTGATTACCTATATCGTGATTCGACGCATCTCCTTTCATTGAACTGAAATGCCAACTGCCTGCCAGGGATGCAAAGACCCTCTTTACATCTACTGTTGCATATGTTCATGTGAAAAGGGTCATTAATGCTAACGAGGTGAATCCATTGTCATGGGCACCCCTGCAACATCAAGGTTTGCTTTAACACTGATACTGTGTTTAGATCTCTTTGGAATTTTGATTTCTAAACCCTTTTCATAACGTACCCATACAGCCTTGCGTACATTTGTTCGACATAATAATGAAACTCGGTGAGTAAGAAATGCTTTCTAAAACCAGACAAAAGGGACAATAATGAACCAAATTGTCAAGAATATTAATTCCATAACAAGGCACGATGTGGAGCATTAGTAAATCAAATGATTGTTTTTAATTGCGGATAAGATTAAGCATGTAATGATTGGTAAAACAAACCTTTCCTAAAATTTAAAGAATTTTTCTTATCCACTTAAAAGCTTTAAATGTTTGAAATAAAAAAGAACAATGGGAATTTTAAGAAGCCTTTTCGTAATGACCACTGTTTCGTTCTCATCTAAATTATGGACCTATGTAGCAACATTACATTGTAAGCATTAACTATTTTGTACTACGTTACTCAGTCTCTATGGAATTCAATGAATTATAACGTTTTGAAAGCTTGAGTAGTGTATACAAGTATGTTCGATTCACTTTGGGCAATCAAATGTCAATTGAAATGTTCGAAAGTTGATACGAATCAAAAAATCAAAACATATGAAAGCGTTTCCTCTGAAATGGAAAAATTAATCATCTCAATGGCAGCAAATCCCTCGTGCATCTTCGAAAGGATTAATATTGTAATGCCTCTGCCGCGATAGAGCGGACGTTTTCGATTCGTGCTCTAGGTTAAAAATATGCTTTATCCGGATGATTATGGCGGTGAAAGGCAGTTTTCCGTGGAAACATATTAATTTTAGAACTTCGCGGACACATTTACCTTTCTCTCGAAGCAAAATTTAATCTACGATAGGTGATAAATAAAAAACAACAACACCTGATTTTCCGCATCTCTCTCGTCCAATATCACCCACCAATTAATATCCTCTCGTATCTACTTTCTCTTTACCTCTTCTGCTTCGTTCTTTCTCTCTCTCCTTTTAACCCCTTTCCTCTTAAGCGCTGATACCATCTTCTTCTTTGCCAATCCCTCTCCGCATTGTCTCCACGGCTAATCCTCCTCTTCTTAAATCCTCCGCATCTCCATTATCCCCATCCAACACCGCGTTTTTACTCTCTTCCCTCCTTACTCCGTCTCTCTCTCTCTCGTTCCGTTTGTGGCATCATCATCCCCTTCTTTCCTTCTCCTTTGTAAATCACTTTGCCGTCCTTCACTAGATCTGGAAAATCCGCCCTCTCAGATCCTTTTATAAAACTACCACTTTCCCCTTGATGAATCCAGAGACTACTCAGGCGAGCGTTTTCCCCCCTTTCCCCAGCGTTGAGTCCGCACTCAACTTCGCATTCGAATACTATCCGTTCTAATACGCTTAGCGACGGAGGTAGAGGACTTGGCGTTGTTCTCTCATCTACGATAGGCACATTAACGAATACTCCAAACATCTCCAAATCGTCTAGGCTGAATTCTTAATCCTAGGGAATGATTTGCAAGCACGGAGCTCTCATATATTCATGCAAAAACGTTCCTTACAAAACGGTGGCTCAAAATAGCCACTTAACCTGGTTGAAGGAATAGTTGAGGTAACTCCATTGTAGCGCGCTAGCACGCTAGCGCTCCAACTCCAAGATCCCGGGTTCGGGATCCCGGCTGGTCGGATATATCCGTTAAAGGAATGGTCGTGTGTGTTCGTCCTTTATTATTGTTTGAAGCGCACAACTGTAATGGTCCAGTAAATGGATATTTGTGGGGGCATTGGAGTATAAATAAATAGATATAAAAAAATATATATAAATACGTAAATTACCCTCTTTCCTGTATTTGGATATTTTAGAGGAATATATTGAATGTCTTCTTTATTCTCCAAATAGATGAATCTCTAAGACGAGTCTGAATTCACTAATTAAGATTACTCGGTATCCAATTAAACAGATTAGTTAAAATCAGATGTAGAAATAACTCTAAATCCACTAAAAGGGCCACCTCCACCGTTATGATTTTTTATGTTCAGGATTTTCCTCAAACAGCGTCTCAGTAATATTATGGAAATGCAGAATGGTGAGTGGAAGCTTAGTTTTGTAGATTTTATCCGGCAGCATTGATGCTGCTGAATTTAGCATACTCTTGCATTCAAATATGCTTAAATCTTTACTCATAACTCTGCATCCATTGAATTAACGTTATTGCATAGTTTTTGTTGTATTTCAGAGATATACTTCAGGATTGAAAGTGCGCATTTTATATTTATTAATTTTTATTTATTTAAATCTTGGCGCAGTGTAACTAAAGACTGTTAGCCGGCCCTTACACATCAACTCCTAAAAAAATCAGAAATTTTACACTCGCCTAATAATTTACAGTTAATAAACATATGCAAAGTACAATAAATTACCCCAAATCCAAATCAAATTGCCCGAATTACGCTACCTCGACTTACACGAACTCCAAGTTACGTGGTTCTTGATTTTCCTCTCCCGGAAGAAACTTCCCGAGAGGAACGGAATCCACGCCAGAAACTGATCGTGTCGCCTATGTGATAAGAGAAGTCGTTAATCGTGCCGGGCAATTTGGTTTGGAAATCGAGTGTTATTTCAATGAGGTGTTGGGCTCCCTAAGTTACAAGCTAACGAAATGCAGGAGCAAAACGTTACTGACTTATCCGACGCTTCAGACCCAGTTCCACTAGAAAAGTGTATGATAATTGTAAACTTGACAGACACTTTCGCCTCAATCGTAATAGACATAAAATATTAGAAAAGATAGATTCCAACGAATTACTCGTCGAATAGCTACAAAAAAGGAATAAAAATCATTCTTTTGCCACAAAGAAATTATGAAATCGTGTCATCAAACAAGTTTGTTATGAAGCCATCGCTATCGAACTAACTTCGTTTTACGTGACTCATTTCTATTTTATAAATCGCATTGATATGAGTATAGAACTACAGGTTTTATCTAATCTTTGGTCTAAGCTATGGTTAATTTCAGTCCCTACTTCCCAATTAAAGAAAATTTTACGAATTTATATTCATATATAACAAATTCATATATGCATATACAAATGCATACACATTTTTTTAAATAAGCTTAAATCTATTTGTAAACATTAATCTTCCATAGTTTAAAGTTGTAATTTAATGTTATGTAATATTATAGTGTGTAGAATTAGCCATCTTTGAATTATGACTTAATATTATATACATGACTATATGGACTATCTACCATGTAAGCTAGCTTATTCACTTACATTATTATCCTTGCATTGTATTATTATCATTTTTCCCTTTGTCAGTATTTAAGTTTAACGTTCTATGATAAGCTAAATCTAAATGCATATATCTTTTATGTATCTCTCACTGTGCATGCACTTAATGTTTTATTTGTCATATGTAAGGTAATGTATTGCCTACGGGAGGTTTTTGGAGGGTTTTCCCTCCCGTCCTTGGGCGAATGCCAGGCAATCCTATGTTTAATATTTTATGATCCCCTCCAGCGCTGCCACCTGGCCAGAAGGCCAAATTGCAGTGTCAATTAAAATAAATAAATATTTAAGCCCAGGCTTACGCGAATTCGACATACGCGATTTTCCTCCCATAACATAACCCATGATTTTACCCTTTAGAAAGAATTTACTATTACATACAAATAATAAACATTATGCTTATTAGTTTTCCCAGAGTTTTACTTAGAATAAAATACAGTTTGACTTAGTTTTGAAAATTGCTAGCCCATATTGGCAGTAATTCTCTCAATGTAGATGCACGCATTTTGATATAATTTACAGAAGGGAAGAATTTCCCCGTAGTATGCTATTCACTCCCCCTACTGGATTGTTTTGAAAACTTATTTTCAGGGAGATTTATGCTTACGCTTTCCCCCGCATAAGCACTTCGGAATTCACGTGCAGTATTCCTGAGTTTGACACTTATAATTCGAATTCGCGTATGTCCTCTTCAGTTATATATTATTAATTTATTTGTAAGTAAGTTGGAATTTAGCTTTCCGGCCAGGAATTATTCTCATGTTAAGTGCTCAACTTTTCGTTGGATTAATTTAAGAAATATACTTCATTTCCCTGAGTTCATAATCTGTGTACGTATGCATAAAATATAAGGCAGAAGTTAAATGGAAAAGGATTGCATTAACGTTATGGGAATTCAGAATGGAAAATATTAAGTATCATTTAGTATTGAGTTCTCAGTATTATATGCAAAATCATTAGAATGCGATTCGAAGAAATCTCATGATTTCAGAAGTATGAAAGAGAAATGGATTTGAGTAATTGAATACGTGGCCCCGAAACGCACCTGGAGGTGGTGAGATGGAAAACGCTTAGCAATTAGCCTGTAAGCAATACTCTATTCAAATACAATACATTCCAACTGCGAAAGCTAAAACTGCGCGCACGGCAACTAAAATTGGATGAAACGTTTCGCACTATCGAAATTCCATAAAAAATTTCACTTTTTCGTCGCTCGCAATCTCGCAAGCTTATAAATATTCCAAACAAAAAGTCCACCGTAAATGCTTTCGCAGCAAACACCATTTGTTTTCAACCAGAATATTCGCCGCCGTTCTCCATAACCGAGGAGTAAAAGGAATCCCACGAACAAACAGGTTTTTGAATGGTAGGGGTGACAACACGCTGCGTCGACACGCACTAAATCGCGGAATATGGATGTCCCAATGTAAAAAGTAAAGCTAAGCCTAAATTTTGGATGGCCCTATTCGCACGCACGGCTCCATGGGTTGACAAGGAAAAGTGGCACAAGTCCACCTATCATTTCATCCGATACTGCAGATTGATTTTTATGTCAAAGAATCCCTCATCCTATCATATTCATCTCCGCGACCCGCTGATAAATTTAGAACTGCCTCTATGGCACTCAGATGCCCGATTGATTTTTGTTGTTATCAGAGACTTCCTATTTTAAGCAAAGCAAGATTTGTGTGTAAGTATTCCTGTTCCTGAAAGTAAGTGTTCCTGGTAACTTCACTTCAGTTCTTGTCATCGTATCCTTTTAAAAATATTAATATTTGGCTTAAAATAAATAAATTGTTACAACATTTTCACACATATATACTGCTAAGCTTACGCATTTTTGAAACATATTTGAATGCGGCAATTTTGAGGTTTTTTGCTCTTATGTTATCAGAGCAATGTCAGTGACAGAAAATAAAACTTTTTTTAGTTTTGAAATTGCCCAGAGAAAGTCCAGAGAACTTTTCCCGGGGAATTTGTGCTTATGAAAATGATAACCCTTCAACAATTAAGCTAATATTTATGTTGCCATTTGGGGACAAATAATCTTCATAAATCCAATGGTTGAATAAGATAAATTAAACTGTTTTAATAGGGATGATTTATTTCATTCGTTTCTTCTGTAATGATGATTCGTTTTCTTAGAGTATGTACTTTATGCTACGATAAAAATGTCAACCTAAAATTAATCAGTTAACCTCTCACGGCTGTTAAATCTCCGAACCATTTGCATCGATTCACGCAATTTTGCATTGATTCAATGATAACAGACCTTCCTTTTGCTAAAAATGAAAACCTAGACATTAAACACATCAAATAAGCACAAAACCACAATGTTACAGTTTTAAACGAGCAGTGTTCTGTTGGTACGAGGTATTGACGCCGGTCGCTCGGATATCCGGCGTCGTCTGCTAGAGTTTAGTAGAATAGAATTCTTATTTTCCTCATCGAAATACATCAATTTCATGACCTTCACCTTATACGGTCAGAAAATAACATACAAATAAAAATGGAAAAAGTTTGCCGCCTAAATAATAGCTTGAAGTTAGTACGTGAAATAAGGATTTGTTAAATGGTATAGTTACGTAGGTTTAGTCAAAGGGGAGAACCTGCAGCCTTCTGGACTCATGTGTCCTTTTTTGTCACTTTCTAAGCATACCCTCTTGTAAAATATTTATTTTCTAATCTCACAAGTGACCCCGAATGAAAATAAATGGAAATTTTCTCTTTAGTTCGCTTATGGAATTGATTCATTTTCTAAAACATAATTTCATTATCAAATAATGTTAATTTAGCAACTCAAATGCAGCATAATGGTTTCTTATGCGGCCAAATGATACATTTGTGCAGCCTTCTGATGGGAAAAGGTGGTTAAGATCAGTTTCCGGTTCGTGCTAGGGTTAAAAATGTGTTACCTTATTTCTTCAAACTGCTACATCATGCATGAAATCGCTCTATCCAGATACTCGGTTTCCTAACCCCAAAGTTGGAAATTGGGTGCAAGAACGGTGTAAGTAGGCTGCAGACTTTGGAGCGGCGAGAACTTTGAAGGGATAAGCTTTGACTGAAGACGAAGACGATATTGAATTAGGCTTCTCCGAATATAAATCTACGATGAGTTTCTTTTCTCTTAACATTTATCTTTTTATATTCCTGCATTAAATTATCACGTGGACTGTAGTGGTAGACATAATGTTACCTCTGATTCATATTCATACCAATTTTACTGAATTGGATAATATACCACAGAGAAAGATTAATGCTCTAATTTTCAGACGTAATCATTAAAAAATGTTTTCTCTATCTCAGCACAGATCTTTTATATTTTATAGTAGTTAACTGCATTACTCGGACAATTTATCTCGAATTAAATAAAAAACTTTGGAAAAATCTTTTGTAGTTTACCTCAACATTTTAAGTATAATAAGTAAACTTTTATAATGGTTTTGAAACGAGGTAAAAGATAAATCATTACAAATTTCCACAGGATTATTATACACCATTAGTTTCACCACTGACTTTAGATCTTCATGTGAAAATGAAATTACAAATTTTTATACCTATTCATTTTTTATTTAATCTTCTCAGGCCTTCTCCCAATCTAAGTATGACAACGAACAAATGGATCCGAAATTCAATGGACGAGACAAGTGTGTCAACTGTGAATCATTTGCAAACGCCATCACCTGTTATTTTATTCTTCCTTATTAATCTTTATCTCCACAGTGTAAATTAGACAAATGCGATTAGATGGTAAAAGGACCCACCGAGCCTCACCTCACCAATGAAGCCCCCATTCTTTACTTGCGTATAAATATTCATGAATTGGAAAACTATCTTTGTCTGATGATGCTGATCTGATGATGCTGATGCTGATGATGGACGACATGTTTCGCTAGCGAAATTAAATCTGCTGTGCAAATGTACGAGAAGTTAAATTCCAATATATCGCCTATAAAGGGTCGAGTCATAATAGCGCCATACATTTCAACCAAATCTATCTTTCTGATACAGGTTTCATCGTCTTGAAATTATTTTACTTCTATCACTCGAATATCAGCCGCTTTATCGAACTGACTAAGACGATAGCAAAATCTCATACATTCCCCATTTTTCACATTCCCTCTCCTTCATTCTCCTTCTAATTCCACCTTCAACTTCTTCTTTAATCTACTCCTTCCCTCTCCTCGTCCTCTTACTACTTTCTCCACCTCTTTATCCCCATCTCTTCCGCTTTGGAGACCGCCCACACAACGGTCACCTATCACACCGATCCCCTGTTCCCTTCTCAATGGTAGCAAATCCGTGCGAGCGTCCCAGCACATAAATTCCCCAGCGTGCTCGCGAGCTTTGATTTCGGTGTCACAACGATATGGCATCCGACGTGAAGCACGCACGCTCTCCCCCTTCGCCTTCTCCCCTCTCTCTGCAACCTTCTCTTCAAGTGTCCGCAGATTTATCGTCCTAATTTGCTTTGGATGACGACCGCCAGATCGTATGATTCCGCATCGGTTAGATAGGACCATTTCAATGGACGCCGTGTCGGAGATTTCCGCTTTCGAACGGTCGTCCGCGTGCGCGTGAGTTTCCGGTTGCTTCGATGGTGGAGTAGTCACTCGGAGGCAATCGGGGAAGTCATTTCTTTGATGGGTGTGAGCACGGAGAGGGGATTTTCCATAGGGTATTAGCTTATTCTGCTCAGCATAATACGCAGTCCAAGTTAACTCCCGAATGAATCTGCCTCAGGAAAGTTTGACGTAAAAAGATACGCTTCACGATAGATTACACTCAAAAATTAGTGGGGAATGAGAGGTTTGGAAAGGAATATCTCATTTGCCTTTGTTATGTCTACAATAATACAGTTTTGAAAAGAGCCAACAAACTTTATCACTTCTCAGCTTTACATACCCAGAAAAATTGTTTGAAACTTGCTTGGTAAATCGATTCACCGTAACTTCTGGAATCAACAGCAAGTTCCTTACATCTACGTCTACATCTACATCTACATCTACATGATTACCCTACAAGCCGCCTTTCGGCGTGTGGCAGGGGGGCTTACGATAATTAATTTCGAAATCAATTCTCACAGTAATTTAATTCTCGCGTAATATGAGGGTAGCGAAGAATTTTATGAGTCAGAATCTCACTTAATGAAGTCAGTTAATGCTATATTCATCTCTTTCATAGTGGCAGGGCATGTTACTTCCCATCACGTCAGGTTATATTGAACCCAAACTTAAAATCACCTTTTAGCCGTGATTGCCCTATTAAGCATGTGAGAAATCAATCTAAACTCAATTGATTTATGAAATATAAAAAGACGAGTTTCAATTAGCATAATTTCTATTAAAATACAAGTAGTTTATGATTATAATTCGTTGCGATACAGTATGATTTACTGCCACGATACAACGTTTTTAGGAGAATTGTCTGAACAATTACAAGTTACTGACCCTAGAAGCCGGCAGTGGCGCGTGGCAGGGGAATGTCGCAAACTGTCGCGTCGCGTCAAAACGTGTGTTTACATAAGCTTCATGCATTGCCATCAAGTCTGACTTTGTAGAATGAAAGACAAGAATGAATGAAAAGATTGCGTTGTTCTCTTGTTTTTCTTCAAGCCTTCATACATAAAATTTTCGCCAGTAAAATGTCATCTGGGTCATATAGATCCGATGCGACTACTTAAACGTTAAATGACAATTCTTTTATCCCAATAGTCACTCTTATAATAAAATCTATATCCCCATCCATATTTTATGACAGCGCTTCGCTGTCGTCTAAGGTCTTCCATATTCTTTATATATTCAAGGACAATACAATAAGCTTCCATGTAAAAGTTAGAAAGCTACATTTTATAATATATCTGAACCACTTTGCGGTTTGCCTCTGCTGGGGAAAAGAGAGCATATCTGGTTTGGAGGCCGGCTTCGGCCACCTGTTCGGTTTTCATACGGACAGTAAGGGAATTGAAAGCCCCCGGAGATTGGTCTTAACTCAAAACAAACCCACTATCTGTAGATCGACCGTTTTCTGGCTCACGAACAAAACCGGCGATAAGAAAACGATAAGGTAAGCTTCGTGGTTTCGAAGGGGACTGGGGCCACATAATGCACTATATTTTCGTTTCTTTCCTTTGATTGTTCGTTCCTGAAACTCAGGGCCGGCTTTAGACTGTCAATCAGGAGTTTACTAGCCTTCCACTGCCAATATTATCCGTCCTGCTTAGGTTCTGTTTTCGGGGCCATTGGCATTTAAAATTTCACTAAATATTTTCAGTTACTTTGTCAAGTTGAATAAATAATACTTTATAATTTTTAATTATTTATAAATAGTATCCAACAGAAAATATTAAATTCTGAAGGACGAAACCAATGCGAATGAAGGAAAATCATACCCCTTCATTCGGAGCCCCTTTTAAAATAATTTAACTCTGTTTAACATCTTTTGTGGCAAGAGTAGGAAAGATAGTCGGCAATATATCTCTCAATTTCGTGATTATTTCCAGTGATAAATAGGTGACTCACCCATAACTGACAAAAGAATGAATACAATTTGGCAGCAACATATCGTAACTATTGTCGAAGTCCATACTTTTAAATACATATCTTCGCAAAGGTCGACACGCCTCGATCCTGTCTCGACCTGTTCAGTCTTCCATTATACAATATCAAACGTTGTTTGGATGGGAAAGGAAAATTTATATACGAAGTTGGTAATCTCTTTGAAAACTGAAAGTTTGGATAAATGTGAAGGTGTTGAGAATACCTTCTCTCGTAATGCAGGTGGTCCTATTCAAATTAAACTGAAGGTGCTCATTTGCCTGGATGTGGACGCATAGTTAGTGGACGCATACCTAGGTCACCCTAGTAGGCATTCCAACTTCACCGACCTTCCACCTTCTCTCCCTTTTTTACTATTACACAAAGCAAAACTAAGTGTCCCGTAAGCAAAGGTTAGAGGGTCATCTCTAAGGAGACAATGTGTCCAAATGCAGGCAATCACCTACGCAATATTATTTCCCTCTAACTCAAGCATACTTGCGCAGAAGTAGAACGGATGGGTGAGTCGAATTTTACCAGCCATGCCCACGATTTCTGTCCTCTTCCGAAGTATAAAGTGAGCCTCCTTGGTATTCAACTGAAATTCATTGCAAAAGAGAAATTGCGACTCACTTTCTGAAGTCGATGGAAGTGATAATATTACGAAAGCCGTAAAATTACTTTCGTGTATTACAATTCATTACAACGAATATAATGGTACAATCTCTCAATCAAAAATTAACTTCTATATTCGAAAAAATTTCATAATATTTGACTTTTTCGTACAATCAATGGCGATTTGTTGAAGTTAATTGTGGTAATCAATCAGCAGATTTTAAGAAATTTAAGCGTTGAAGTCTCAAGTATCTTCATGCCTATATAACCAATTTTCATCGAGGAAATTCAGCTATTTCGTATATCATTGATTCCGGATTCATTTGTAAACGGAATAGGTTATCTATTCTACTTATTCTCACGTGTGAATTTGTAAACATCTTACAAACTAAGTTAGATGTAGTATCTATTATTTAACTTTTATACTCCAATAAGTCAAAATAATGATTGAGCTTTCCTAAAATTTCGTTATTTTTGATTCGTGATTAAAATATGTCATTTACAATGTTTTTTAAATCTAGTTTAATCCGGAGTCTAAAGATTCCTTAAGTAGTTTTTATAAACAAAATATATTTATTGAATACTAAAAATACTACTTATTAAAAACAAAATATTAAATAATGTTGTCAGCCATAAACTCATTTCCTAATAAAATAGTTAATCTATACTTAATTCAAATTCAGAACATGTTGCATTTATTTTATAATAGAGAAAATAACTTCTTTAACGTTGATTTTTTTCTTTACCAGTGCAAAAAGTGGTTCCTTAAACCAAAAACTTATTCTTTGGGTTTCCAGTGAAATACGTAAAATTATAATTGAGACTTGTGTTTGACATTGTCGCATTTAACCATTTTCTACTTGATGCATATCTCGCAAACAATCCCGTAATGATAACTTCAGTACTTAATTGCGTATTAAGATTCTCTTCGTGCATAATCTGAAAACAATCCTGGAAATACCTGTGATTACAGTTTGAGTGACAGCTAGATGATTTCCCATCGCTTGCCAAACAGAATCGGCAGTGAAATTCGGAAACAGAAAACGTCTCTGGGCATAAAACACATGTATGGAATCAAACGATAGCTTCCAGCGCTGACGAAACATAAAAGAGAAATAGAAGAATATAGATAACTGTCAAGCAGTTTTCTACTTTGATGTGTTTGCGCGCGATACGTCATTCCGATGCTTCGAGCCGTAAACGAAATCTCCGTCATCGCTAGACACGCTATCAATCTTGGTCAGTTTTCTAAAATTGGTGCGACGTGTTCCTCCGTGATAGGCTGATTTTTCATCGCACCCTGATCGCAAAGATGGATGAAGGTCAGCGAGCAGATCGCGTCGTTTCGTTAACGTTCTGGCTCTCCGATAAATAAAACAATTATAGGTCGAAAAAAGTGCAAGCGTCCTTTTTATGGCCCGTATCGCGTAGACGTCACGGTTTCTGGGGCAGTTTAGGAGTTAATAGTCCTCTGCTTTATTGGGTCACGAGGGAGAACCTTAAATCATCGTCTCCAGATAAATCGATGATTAGTAGATATGATGAATTTCAATGTCGGAGAGCTATGTTTGATTTGAATTAATGAGAAATATCGATGTTACTTTAGTCAGGGTTTGTTCATGCGTCAAATTCATAGAACCCAATATTGAAATTTATAGAAGCTTGAAAACAAAGAAACAGTCCTAATTAATCTATCCAAATTGAATATAAAATTTACATTTATTGTATTAGAATATGTAAAAATACAATTTAAATATCTTTTTTATTTTATTCTCTCAGTTTTAAAAGAACTTTAAACTCTGGATAGCTTCCGTAAGTGTAATGTACAGTGATGTCGAAATTCAGCGGTTGATATGTTTTGGTTGCAAATCGATATAAAAATGATTGCGAAAATGGTCCTAGAATTGAACTTAAACATCTTTTATTGTCATTTGAATGAATGCGTCAATGATGTAAAGTCTAATAATTTGGCGGTTTTGGACTTGTTCCTCTCAATGCAACTCAGATGCCCCGAAAAGATATTACAGTTAACTTTTTATCTATCAAAATTTTGTCTAGTACTACAGTATTCGGTGCATTTGTTAAAATTGAATGCAGCCATGAAGCAAATAATTCTAACTTCAATGACTGATTTATTACTTAGCAACACTCAAAATGAATTATTATAGCTTCCGCTCCACCACTCAAATTTACTCTACTCAAATCCTTCCTATCCTGCAACTGTTTTTCTAGATTAATAATAATTTAATACAATAAATTTAGTAGAATTAAGGAAACAGTTATTTGCTCCTCGCAGATAACGTTCTTTCTGAAATATAAGTGATTTTTACTTCTTCTGAGTTGTTCTTTTCGCCTCTTATAAAGTATAACTTGATTTTATTTAGCATCAACATTATAAATCAGAGTCCACGGGGGACGTTATCTTCTGCAACATAATTCATACAAGAACAAGTAGGAATGAATTAATGAAATTTAATTAGCGATCTCGCCAGTCAATCATATCACATTAAGCGCACATCACATCATCAAAGCTCCGAGCTAAAGCGTAAAATGCGATACGTAATAGGCTTGATTTGAATTAGAAATTCCGTTTACGAACATGATTACACGCGGTAGTGTACAGCTTTGGCAAAGGTACCGGGGGAATTAATTTTATCGACACTGCCAAAGGCACTCGCGAAATTAAAATTATTTAAACGTAGTCATCATGGACTACTCACGTAAATATTGATAATTTTGGACTCTGTGTTATGGAACGGCCTTAACTGAAATTTACCTCTATAAGAGAATGAAAGACATGTTTTTGGAAGAATAGGTTCCATTTAATCCTGAATTCATCATAAATTGAGCTTACGAATCGAAATAAATATTTTTTCTACAAATTCAAGAAATACATTGTCAACTTTTATCGCAAGAAACATATTTTCTTCGAACATTTAAACCAACTTCATGCGAATACTGTTGTTTAGAACATAATGAGGAGGAAATTGTTTTTCAGTATTTTAGACTTTACCTTTAAGAATGAGCCAGAAATGATTCTTGACTTTTTCATTTTTCAAAGTAACGCACATAGATTCGTAGTAGTGGTAGTATTGTTAATAGTGCCTCGACAACTAAGGTTATTTCATATACATAGGTCCCCACCGGGAATCGAACCCGGAACCATTTCCACCAAAGGTGAATGCGCAGCCTACTTGACTATCCGGGATCCTTGATTCTTATAAAAGGTAAGAAATAGTAACTTCATTCGAGAAATTCGATGCAGAATATAGGGTGATAGAATGATATCTTTACGTTGAGGTCTGAGTTATTCACTGTGAAAGATTTTAGTAATCCACCACAACGGCCATTCTTAGAAAGAACCATATTAAGGACACGGTTTATTGACTGATGGAGGAAAAAGTAATGCGAAAGAAAAAGTCCTCGTTCATTTTCTCATAATGAATGTTAGTGAGTGTTCGTGGAAAAGGGTGATTAAAGAACGGGAAAGACTCGATATGTTCCGTTGACGGGAGTACAAGGGACAAGTGGGTGAGTAGAGTGAGGTGACGTGTTAGAGGCCCTGCCTGCAAGAGACGGCCCATGAACACTTTACTCTACATAACCTCCACCACCCTTCCAGTCTTTGATAACTTCTGCTGTGTCCACTTGCTCCCTCTCGTTCGCTCGCATTCTCACCTTCTTCCATTACAGTCTCCCTTCCGTGCTTCCGTCATTTGTATCCTCCCCACCAACCTTTAATGCTTGACATTTTCCTTACCATAATAACCGCAATCAACTCAACTTCTCTTCTTACTTTCATTGAAAGAATTGAAAACTAGGTATTGAAACAACCATTTTCTGTTTTAGTTCAAAATGTAGTTAATTTCAAAATATGACTCAAAGCGCTCGACTTGCTTATTATCCATCGAGATTTACATGTTTCACATATCAGCTTAATTCAATATCTAAATAAAACTCAGAATATGTAAGTATTCACTTTGGAGTGTCTGAAGTTTAACCATTATGCTTTACGAAATTGAAGTTGAACGACATAATCAATTTTATCGTGGTATTAATCAAATAATAAGATCGATCTCGTAGATCAGTAGGGCTGTAAAAACTTGTGTTTTCAGAAAACCTAGAGCAATAAAATTTTCCTCGGTTAGGGAATTCCTCGCTTCCCTTTCTTCCTCAAAGCAAGCTATTGGGTATTGTAAAATGGGAAATTGATACAAAATACGAGACGTATAATTAAATCGCGAGAATCTGCGTTGAAAACATCTCCTTCGATGAATAATTTATTTACTTGATAGATTATGAGTATTATTCAGCCAAAAATAAATCAAGCATAAAAAGCAAAATGTTGTTCCTGAATTTAACATTAAGATTTGTAAATTATTCAAGAAAAGGAGCAAAATTTAAGTAAGAAAAAAATATCGAACATAAGCCACCAGACCTGTATCGAACTCACGTTCCTTGTGATTATGCCACCACGCACGTTAGCCACTGTACCCCGGTTAACGCTTTTGCAGCGAATGTGTTAGTAGTTATTCAAAGTTCAAATTGACGAATTATAGGCTGATTTTTTAACTCATTTTACTGAGAAGTTAGGAAACGAAACGTACGAAAAACTGGAACATAATGATCCATATTTTTGCCAAAGAATCTATTCTTGAGCGCATCATGAAGATCCTTTTCACGCAGTGATAAAGGTTCCCTTGTTAGTATTCTTCTACTACTGAATTTGATAGCTCAGCTATTGAAATACGTATTGGGTTGCTCTCAGACGGGGCTTTTCCAAACTTTGAAGGTTTCTTGAATGAGCTCTGGGACATCATTCTAACTTAGAGAGTATATATTAAATCTTTATTTCGATTTCATGTTGAAAACTTCAAATTTTTGTGAATCTTGCTTCTTATGAAATCTTAAGTGCCAAAAAGACGTATCAATATACGTCCCTCTTACGTCACTCCCTTTCAGAGAAATCCCGTCATTTGTCTCATACATGCACAATAGATTTTCACCACATCCACTTGCTCACTTTTTCGGGTTTCTTCTCTCTTCAGAGCCAATCACATTATCCTCATACGCCATTATAGTCACTCATCTTGAACCCATCCGTCTTAAATGTCCACACCAATGTAAACTTCTCCATTCATTCTACTCGATCAGCCTTTCTTTTAGTTCACATTCCTAGATGCTTTGCATCTAGGAATACAAATGTTTTCATTCTTTCGCCGCGCAATGCTTTCACTCTGTTTCATCTCCGGTCCATTCTGTTTTTCTTCATCTCCCCCTCTTTCCTCTTATATGTCTCTCTCTTCAACTGAAGAGCAGTCATTTGTCACTCCTCCCTTCGTGGTTCCTATGGCGGCTCGTACACACGCTCGATGGGGTCCTCCTACGCCCAGAAGGTATCCTTTGCAGCCGCCGTGCAAGTCTCACTCACTTCTGGTCCCTCTCAACACTCCTCACGCTTGTGCCTCTCTTAATCACAAGGGTTACTGAATTGCGTGTCATCCGAGTGTGTTCATTGTTGCTGAAATGTATCGACTTCGCCGGTACAATTTCAGAGGTAAACTGTTTAAAGCGCATTCTGCAGTGGCGAGAGCTGTCGTGACAATGCTCGAATTGACCCAAATCTATTCACTGAGGAAGATATGGGAAGTCTTAGAACTGATAATGGATATCTTTGAACTTTGAATCCATCAGAATACTTTTTCACTCTGAAAATCTGTTGTATCTCCAATAAACTTCCAATTGGACATGTTAGTTCCCACTAAAATGATTTAAATGAATTACCATCTGTATTAATTCTAGAATCATGATGTAGGTTCCAGCTGTCATAATTGAATGAATGAATTATTTTTCTTTGTATTTTCTGTGCAATATAAAATAAATCTTTAATGAAACCATGAAATATACTGGTAGGTATGAATGAAAATGGGTAATTGCATTAATCTTGGTTACTCCGTACTGAATATTGTGAAAAGTGAAGCACTTCCGCTTATGTATTATTATTATTATTTACATTACACTGCAAGTAGATGCCAGGTCTGGTGGCAGTGAACATACTAATTTAAAATTACATACATCTACAGACAATACATAAACATACATACATTTACATACATACATAAACATATCTAAATACAATCATTTCTAAGGGGAACTAGTCTTCTGCCTAGCATTTGCTCTAGAAGGGAGGGAAACCCCTCAGAAAACCTCCCTTAGGCAGCCGTCACAATGAATTCCAGAAATACATTTTGGAAAAAAAACATGAATATATGATTCATAAAATATGATATAATACATAAAATATAACTATAAATAATTATAATATTAGTGCCGTTCACTATACGTTGTCAAATCAATTATTACCCTTTTCCTAAAATTTTCATTAACTTAGCCTTAAAGGTACGCACTCGTGGAGGGAAAGGCTCAATAATACTTGCAGGTAAGGCGTTCCACTGCTCAACTGTGCGGTTACAAAATGAGTTTTTTCCTACGTTACTTCTCTGAGGGAGCGGTTCTATTTTGTACTCATGGTCTTTTCTGCCGCGGTATGATGGCTCCTTTAACCTACTACTGATGCTTTCCCATGCTGGCTTACCGCAATATGCATTATAAAGACATCCTAATCTACAGGAAAACCTTCTTTTTTCTAACGAGTCCCACCCTAATTTTCCTAGCATTTCTGAGACGCTCGCAGTCCTCCTGAAATCTCCTTGCACGT